>JAGTXR010000082.1:2400000-3000000 GCA_022606575.1 Glossosoma conforme | reverse complement strand
CATTTGGATATAAAAATCATCCAATAAAAGTAAAACTTTTCAAATTTGACGTATTTAATGCGATCTTTATTATATGTACGCATTAATTCAAATGAATTGAATCTAGAATTGTATTCTACTAATGTTGAAAAACAATATGCATTGATACAATCGTTGGTAGAAGTAGAGTAAAGTGAATGCACGAGGAATGCAGTGACTGCAAGTGTACGACTTTCTGGAGATAGCAATAGTATTTATTGATCCGGTTCTCGAATAGATTCAAATTGAACAAGGAAGGAATTCGCAGGTAATTAATTATGCGCTTGTAATGCATTCCAGGTACTGATATCGATAGTAAGGAAGAAGTTGACATGGGTATTCGTAATGTGCAAATCAGAATCGTTCATGTTTCATGGCTGTCGGCGTCTGTAGAGGAAATCAACAGACATCTCTGAAAAGCAATAAGTAACTCAGAAATGGTCAAAAAAAAATAAAAAAATATTGTAAATGAATTAATTAAGACTCTAAATCTTAAGTTGATACAAATTTTCAAGCCATGAAATGTAGCCAAAACGTATGTACAATGTAAAGAGTTCAAATAAAAATGAAATGCAATGTCTACAACGGAAACCAAAATATTATGTAGTGTTATTTCACCTATCATATTCGTCGCCTCGTCCCAGGAAACTCCACCGAATACATTATGTTTAAACAAAGCAATGGTGTGCTGAAGCATTGAACAGCTTGCTTAAGTTTTTTCATTCACCTTCCCACAGTAATGGCATGATTACTGGGCGCTATCGCGTTTTCTGAAGGCAGACTACGAACTGCGCTAAAGGGTCATTAACAAGATTGATGCCCTGTATCGGAACAAGATTACACACCTTATCTTATCACAATTGATGGGTTAAACGGGTTAAGCGACCAAAAATACCAATGAAGACTACACCGTCTACACCTGACCAGACTGACGTACATTTGACGCATTAGGTGCCTAACAATTTGATTTTATGTTCGAGAACGCTTAATCACTTATTATTCTATCGGCGTTACCTGGTAGAGAGCGGATGTCACAGGAGAGCATACCACCAATAATACATTCAATTTATTAACCTGGCAACCTTAACTTGAAACAGAACATAACGTAAAAAAACAAACTATTATAAATGAAGCAAGGTGTGTTCACATACACATCATTCACAGCACACAAAATCCAAATATTTTTTTAATGAATTATTTGCAAAGAATGTGTAAAAAATTCGAGAACTGGATTTTACACAAAGATAAATAATTAATTTTATCCGCATACTGAACAAGTGTTTTTGAGCTTATCTCCTTTTATAAGTTTAATCATTTCATATTTTATGATAAGAATTTTATTATTCTTGCAGACTACATACATAGATAGTATATTTCTGACTGTTGATACAAAACACACAACACTCTCACTATGCCTACATCTTTTCAGCCAAATCCGCACTCCATATCTAGAATATATGCGCCACATTTAATTATGATATTAAATTTTATAAAATGTTCGAAACTTAAACTTTTCATCCATGACATTGCCTTGCAATGTAAAGGAGAAATTTGTATAAAATACTGCGAAAATTATTACATTTGACGTGTTTAATCATAAAAAATGATGTATTAACAACATCAATCATGATGTAATAAATGTATTTTTGGGCACTTTCTCGAGATGAGTCAGTTCTGTAAATTTCCATGAGTAAATCAACGCTTCTTGTAAAATTAAATGCACATACTATATACTAAGATATCTCTCTCTTTCTATAACTTAATATGATTATAATATTATAAATATAAATTTCGCCTATTGAGATAGTGCATACATCCACTACTTACGTTATTTTGAAATCTTCTCATAGTCTGTAGTCAGTTTCAAAAATGTATGAACTCTTAGTTAACCAATAGTTACAGGGTAGAATACAGTGGCATGGAATCAAGGAGCAATATTAATTGATGTTTTAATGCTCTTTTGTTGTAACTGCCATCTAGTTTCGAACATATGACAACCACAATTATGATATTTTGTTAACAAACAAAATAAGATCATATATAGGGTCCGCCATCTAACGTTTTCTTTTTCAACTAGTGCTTATTTCGTGAATGGTAACACTTAGCTCATGTCTGATTTGACAGATAATTAGTTTTATTCTTCCGCTAAACGAATGCGGTTGTGTATACGCTTGAACAACGCTGGGAAATATTGCGACATTACTTTGAAAATCATGGTAATGTTGCAGAATGTGTGCGAAAATTGCGTACGGATTTTGGAAGAAGAGAATCACCATCAGCTCCGTATGTTCGTTATCTTGTGAAAAAAGTGAAAGAAACTGGCATCCTCATCGATAAACCAAAGCGTGAAAAGCCAAAAACAGTGCGTACACCCGAGAATATTGCTGCTGTGGCAGAAAGTGTGCGTGAAGCGCCATCAACGGCGCTTCCATGCGGCGCGGCCATGTTGAACGAATTTTTGTTCACAAAAATTGAAGAGGAGGATATTGGCAACATTTGGTTTCAACAGGACGGCGCTACGTGCCACACAGCCGAAGCTACACTCGATGTTTTGCGCCCTGTTTTAAAAAAAAAAGTTATTTGCGGACCCTTTATAACCAATAATTATTTATTTACCTTGTTTTTACATGGATCACGTAAGATATAACGACTGACTCGTAGGCCTGATAGACACACCCCTACCCCGTCTCCTACGAAAAATGTGTTCGACCACTTATGAAGTACTATGCAGCTCAGTTGTCTCTTGACTGTGATGGATTGAGGAAGGCTACGAGTTAGTCGAAACTGCAGTCTCCTAAACAGAGACCATATCTTACATTATCCATGTAAAATCAAGGTAAATAAATAAATATTTATTATTTATAATGGATCAAATTGAATGCTGAAAACAATGAAAAAAATATAAAAAGATCATTTTTCTTTGCTACAGTAAAGGATATTGTCAATATACATGCACATATTGAATATTTTGGAGCGGCGAGAATAATTCGACTCTAATATTATTTACTTTTATTTATTTATTTTATTTATTTATTTTATTTATTTATTTATTTATTTTATTTATTTATTTTATTTATTTATTTTATTTATTTATTTTATTTATTTATTTTATTTATTTATTTTACAGAATCGAAATTCCAACGTACTTTTATAAAATAACATAAATTATTTTCATAATATATTTACTAAATCCGATATTTTTCACTATATCCGAGTCAGGCTGTAGTTTTGAAGGTCAACATTGAATTTTGGCGCTTTTCAATACGAAACATTGATTTAAATAGTACATTATACGCGTGAAAAGAATATAGAATGCAAATTTCTACAAAAGAGGAAAACAATTATTAAAAAAACGCCAACACAAGAAAACTAATTTCAATCACAAAAGAAACAGCTGTTAATAAAATTTAAACGAGGTATTTTGTTGCCGCCTCATTTCATTCAAATTTGGCATTTTTGATACATGGGAGGTTCCCCAGACCTTATTGTTGTCAAGATAATGGAAATGAAAAAAGACAGAAGGAAATGTGTGCGCGAAAAAAAACAGTATTTTTCCAATGCACAAACGTAGGTTTCTACCAGTTTGACCTAGAATTATTTTTATTTAGGAATTTCTGATACATTACAGTTTTTACTTTAAGGTCACGAATAATTTTATGTGTAGTGTGTATACGCTTATGGATTTTGATTCATACAAAATTGCCGACTCATTCTGCATGTAAAAAAGCAACAACTTGAACCAGTTTTGCGAAATGATGACTAAAATAGCCTTAATCTAAGAATATAATAAGAAATAACTAGAAATTTAAGCGATGTTAGTCGTTCAATGTCTACAAATTGTCTTATTTAACAAAACAGAGTTACAAACTGAGCTCATTTTACTAAAATGCACGACAGAAATAGATTCATATTACATATTATGAATATAAAGGCAGTTGACAAGTGAAGTATTGTCACAACAGCTGATCAAAAGATAAACGGTAGCCATTTTAGTTTCGACATTGTAGTTTAATTATTATGTAAACATATAACATGTTCGTATAGCTTTATTATCGTAAATATTATGGGACTCTACAACCGTCAAAAATATTTTCTTTAATAATTTAGATATGTAAATTCTACATACAAATAAATTGTAAGCACTCCGTGTAGGTGTTCATTGTTTTGAAAAAAAAGTAGGCTGCATCCCAGCTGCAATGACAATTTATTATTTAATATGAACTTCAATATCCTAAGTTGGTGCAAACTGTCGTCACAAATCGTCACTATTAAGTAATTTCAAAGAACATGTGGAGAAGAGCAACTAAGGGGAATACTTGGATTGCCCCGAATGAGGACCTAGCCCTTGGACATGACCAGGGGTGGAATATATGGAGGTCCATTAACAGACTTCGGACCGCAGTATGCAAGACGAGGACACAAATGAAAGCCTGACAGTTTTACAGCGGACCGACTGAATGTGACTGCGGCGCGGACCAGACCCAGGAAGACCTGATGATGGCCGGGAGTAACGCCACCGACGTCGCCCACTTCTGGGCAGACAGGATCTGACCCTGTTGTTACCGACACGATTATATATATAAGCATTTTTATTGTTATATGTTCCCTACTTAGGGACATACTAATACCAACTGATCGCGATTGCCTTTGAGCTAGTATCCAACCATTTATGAAATGCGGCGAAGCTACGCGAACGATAGCCAATGAATGAACGGCTCGGGATTCGGGAAAAGGACAAAAAAGTCGTGCCCTCTCTTCTTTAGAAGATGTACAGTAATGTATCCAAGCGCAGGCGGATTATTCTTCACAATTTAAAGATGAAAACAAAAACATAATATTATTTTTTAAATTTCCGTGAATGAATTCCTACGTCGTCAGATGGCGTTTTGCGAATAGCGTCAAGCAGCGTTTAAACGGCGCTTATTAATCAGCCTCTTGAAGTGATTTACAATTCATAGGAAGAAAATAAAGATGGCTTTATTTTTAGCCTAATCGTTAACAGCTTGGAGTAAGTAGCCAGAAAAAAAACAATAACCAGTTGCATTGCTTAACTTAAGTTACCTGGCGTCATTATTTATTGAATATCCTAAAACTATTATAATTAAATAAACCAAAAAAAGATACATTGAAACAAACCAAAACTGACATGAGTGAGACAAAGGGCCTATTACCTACTGACAAATTGCAGTGTTTTAATAATGTTCTAACATCCTCCTCTCTCTCAAAAAGGGTGTTACTCCGTCGCGTGATGGCAGGATTAGGAGCAGATTGATAACACAGAACATTTTCAAAAGCACATTGACATATATTTACGTTAAAACTTTACAAGCTTCCGGCCATGCGGAATGACATGCCGCCGGCCGTAATGCGACCTTCTCGGTCGTCAACACACAACTGACCCGCGCGGCCCGTGGTCGGTCACCGGCGCCGTAAGCGGCGGTCTTTATAACTAGTCCCAATATGGCGGACACATAAATGTATGGCAAGCGACAAAAATAAGAGACGAATGATTGTTTTTCGAGGTTTTCGGTACCAGTCAGCAAGGACTACATCATGCTGATGTCAGTTTTTATAGGAAGAATATATATTAAAAGATAAGATATACCAATGTGGAAAGCTAAATAAAACATATTATCAACAGTACGTATTAAGTTTAAATCTCATCTAATTCGCCACCGGCTTCAATCTATCATTCAATTTATCAAACGTATTATTTCAAATTATTCAGGCAATTTTGACGATAATGTAGAAAGGCTCACAAATTCACCAATTTTCGGTACTTTATTGCTGATTTATGTTTGATCGAATGGTTATTGTACACTGGCAGTGTGTTCCATGCTCGTGGATACACAGAAGTGTGTGGGTTGTCAAACTGAGTAGTCGACATCAATGGCTGCACGGAAACGTGACGGCGTAGCAGAGATAGTATGGAGAAGGACGCGTGTGGGATTTGAGCAAAGAACCCAACACTATCAAAGGTCGAACATCGACAAACCGCTAAGCCTAGACATTCTCAGAAAGTAAGAAGAATCATGTGTGGAAAGGTTTTTATCACGGGTAATTAAAAATAATCATAAAAGAGAATTGATTCACGACGTTATGAATAGAACTACGTAGTATTTGAAATAATATTCGATTTGATATTATGAGACGTGTAGGGTGCATTCAATACGCCCAGAATATTTGCACTGACAGCTGCGTCTGATTTACAGATATATCGACTTCATTGACATTTTCCATTTACCTGTATTTCATACGAAAATAAATACATACATACTCACCTCATTCTCGATGATTATGGGAGTTTACGAAGTAGATGCAGAACCAAAATAAATTGAAGACTCACCTGAAAAAATAATAAATAATATAATTAATTAAAAGTCATGAAATATTATAAATTGCAGTGTATTTAACATATTAAATGTGTTTAAGGTAAGACATAATCGAGGTTCGATGTAAAAACATAACAACAAAGTTAAACGAGGAAAGTAAAGTTTTGATAAATTAGCAATTTTTTTAGCCTCGCCATTTTTCATCATCTAGGGAAGGCTCTCCTGGTGAATATTCGTCATATCTGCCTGTCCTGCGGTGCATTCTCGGTCAAGCCAAAAAAATTCAGATCCTTGTCTACAGTTGCAGTCCAGGTTGCTTGTGGCCTTCCAGGCCTTCTTCTCAGCGTGGGTATGTTGAGGGCTTTCTTCACCATGTGGTCCTCATCTCTCCGTGTCACATGCTCATGCCATCTTATACGGTTTTTTTCAGGTATTGGGGCCACCCGAAATGAACCCCGTGTATGCTCATTTCGAACTCTGTCCACTCTAGTCACACCGCCCGCCCATCTCAGCATCTTCATCTCTGCCACATGAATCCTATCCAAGTCGCGGGTTCCAACACTTTGATCTGTAGAGCATAGGCCTTACAGCAGATATATTAGCAATATAATGCGTAATTAGAAGAAATATAAATCACGTGGTACAGTATGCCTCATACAAAAAAAATATACTGGATGATGATTTATGCAACCTACTTAATTCACCTGTGGGCTTATAAAAACTCCAAGTATCAGAAGTACGTGGGTCCGCCTTCACAATAGGTGTCGTTACAATATTATCCACACCTTGTTATTGCGAAGCGAATTTACTGCAAGGCTACATAAACGTCAATCGTGTATCATACACTTACTGCCTTTACTTACTGCGATAACTATTTAAGATAGTGTAAATATACACACGACTTAAAAAAAGGCAGAATACGAATATACTATGTACGTGCTGTTTATTAATTAATATTATAGAATACCACCATTGAAAACACATTACACTAAGATGAAGATACCTTGTAATTCCTGATTGTCACTGAAAGCAAAGAGGAACAATCTGTACTATTAGATACAAATAAGATGTGAGAGGACCGCATTAATATCAACAGAAATTTATATTGATTATAAGATATTTGAATTTTTTCCACTTTTAAGGTTTTATACATTTTTTGAAGACTGGAACATCAAATAGTCCAATAACAATACAAAAATCGTGTATAACTAAACTGCAGCCACTCTAACTGTCAGTGCTGTTAAGCGCAATTTCAATATAAAAGAATAATGTATGTTTAACCCTTTCGTTACGGCTCGGTGGAATACAAATTATACTGTCAATACTGCGTGAATTTTTTAAACCATGTTTTTTGTTGTTTAAAACTAGTATTTGAAGCATAAATGTACTTATCAGATCTATTTTCATATATCACATTGGTTCTTCTATCTTTTAGCTATCAGATAAGGCATAAAAAACTACATATTATATTTAACAAACGTTCATTATGTAACTCCATACATGGGGTGGCATTGACACATGTGGTTTACAGAAAAATCGCTTCTGTCACGAAACCCAGCGATATTTATTTACATACATTACAGATTCCTTTAAATGATACATATAGGTTGATAAAGGAAATGACTGCAATTCCAATTTTCTACCGTAGATGTCAGAATGAGTACTGTAAGTAGCAAAACGATATATCACGTCAATTGATGTCAACGGTCGGGGAATCTTTGACGCCATATGCCGACAACCGATGCGAAAGAGTTAAGAGTGTTTTTTAGAATATTCATTTACAACAGTTTTAGAGGATCCTCTTAAATGAGAAGCAGAATGATTTAGATATCTTAACAATAAAACTCTAGAAACAAATAAAAAAAGTGTTGTGTATGCGAGTGGTATATGAGCTTGTAGGCATTTGCACAAAGTCATAAGTTACATTGCTCAAAATAATATATACATAGGCAACGTCTAAATAGATCTAGACAATTTATCCGATTCAAAGTATCGTAAATTTGCCACGACGAATTATTGACCTCTTATCTGAGAAGGGGCATCGATAAGATTTATTGCCTGGCATAGGAGTGACAGCTTCAGTCGTATAATTAACACCAATAAAAGATCGCATCGGCCACAGCATTTAGAGAATTGAATAATTTTTGTAAGTATACCTCACAATCCCACAGACGGCGATGCTGTAATACTAATCTGATACATCCAATGTTAATCGGATTTCACAGCCGGATTTATAAATCATGGATTTTTGGACTTGACTAAGCCGTGTGAAATATTTTTATTCCATATTGATTCTTAGCATCTGCGAGATCATAGCTTGATGCATTTGTGTGCACAAATATTTAAATAATATGCTAAATAATTACCAAAGGTCAATACTGACATCAGCAAGATGTAGCCCTTGCCGACTGGTACCGAAAACCTTGATATACAATTTTTCGTCTCGTATTTCTGATCGCTGTCATACATTTATGTGTCCACCATATTGTCATTTTGGACAGGTCCGCTCACGGGTGTATTAGTTATAGCCACTCAAACGCTGAGCGAGAGCCGCAGCGCCGGCGAGCCTATCACGCGAGTCGGTCCCTACCCTTTAACGATACAAGGTCTCGCTACGGCCAGCGGTATGTTTCCGCTTGGTCGGAAGCTTCTAATGTTTTAACGTAAAATATAATCAATGTGCTACCAAATTTTTCCGAAATGTCGTTTCCTTGTCGTAACGACAATCATTTTATAACATATTTTTTAATCCTCATATTTAAAACGTCAAATATTCAATTTAAAAGCTAACAAATCGGCGGCCGTGTGTCGTATGAATTCCATTAATTATCTGCTATGGTTCCTTAATTTAAAGTTAATAAGAGTGATCCATATTAAAAACAAAACATAATTAAATTAAGTTTTTATTATACTGATCATTGTACGGTGAAGTATGTAAATATAATAGAAAACAATGGTCTCTGTGATAATTTAAAGCACTATAAATATTAATGGTTGCTGTGTAACGAATCAGTTAAATAGCATATCTACTAAGATTTACGATTTAATCATATTTTTCATAGTACAAGTGTGAATAGAGTCAACTAAAGTCAAAACAACATTATTTTATTCATTTATTGACATTACAATCTTTCGTCTCTTATTTTTGTTCGCTCGTCGGACATGTGTCGCAATTTTGGTTGTTTTGACAGAAGGTAATTCCTCAAAGGGCCGACAGGAGATAGAAAGGCGCTGCGGTGTTTCGTAGCGTTCCGTTTCAGTTCGGTTCGGCTTTCAACGGAGGTAGATCGTTGATTGTCCGTGGCCTGAGCCGAATACCAAAGTTTGTAATTTTTTAATTTTAATAAATATTCATGTGCTTCTAAAAAGACTGTGTGTTGTTTATCTGCTCCTCATACCTCCACCACGCGTTAAAATAACGATCCCGGCGACGTGAATTCTTTCTTCCTTAAGTAAAGACGATGTTAAGGCATTATTATGTACTAGGATTTAAAACCGTAACACATCGCATCACATCAAGCGCATTTTCCAGCACATCGTACTCCTTCTTACAAAATATAAATAAAAAATATAAAAACTAAGGTGTGATTCGTGCGTCATATTATGTAGGTGTATAGTTGAATGCTTTGAAATAATCTAAGCACACAAGAAGGTGTGAAAACATCAATACTATTAGCACAGAAAACAAATATTGAACTAATGGAATGGATAAACAAAGATTGCAAAAACATGCGGATTTGTAAACCGGTAAAACCACAGCTTTACGACCGTGTTGTATAATCGTGTTTTTCTCGAGCATTACCGTCTGCTTCTTCCTCTAAATTTTTATCAATTCAATTAGTATTTTCATGCTACAGGAACATTACACATAGCCGAACAAACAAATTAATGAATTTGCGTAATTAGGATATTATTTGCGTAATGATCCGATATTTTTATGCAACATATTCGTGTCCACAACAACGAGAAAAATGAGTAAAAAAATATATAAAACGATACATTAATTGATGATATTTTAGTTAGCAGAGCAATATCAAAAAACCATGTTACGCGTAAAAAACGTAATGATAATAGTCCATTTATGGTTGGAGGCCCGTGTAAGAAAATCTCCGCCCGATTTGGTTCGCTGCCAGGATGTAGGCCAATATCTGATATCTATATTTTCCCCACTAACGTCATCTCCAGACGCCGCTATCTCGCAGCCTCCTTCGCAATAAATCAAACATTTAATGGATCCTTCGTCCGGGAACTCCCCGTAGACTGTAACCCTACTCAAATTCCGGGAATTTGCTGTTTTTTGAAAGGGTCCTCCGGACCCTGGATATCGAAAGGGTAGCCTCTATTGTGAATTTATAACGAGACGCTGTCCAGACTGTTTTATTAATATAATCAATAATTTACTGTGATCATAGGTTGTCTGTGAAGGGATTCAGGTCTCCTTGAAAGCCACGATTGAATGCTCTACTTTAAGTACCAGACTCAATGATTTAGACATCTAACAGAGCAAAACGTTTATATGCAAGTTTTTATAAACTGTGTATGAAGAAAGAGCAGCGGCCTTTAGTCAATGGACTATTTTGATCGTTTTTTAATCAAAGTATTAATTAAAGATATTGTGTGTTTAAGCCGACACTTCCTAAACCATTATTTCTTTTATTTATAAGCGGCGATTGAACAGAATTTCGGTGCGGCATTAACAGTCAATTCAACAATACAAACTGTTTAAAATGTAACGTATGTAGATAGTACGACTGCCGTGCTCCACGGGACGAAATTCATCTGCCACCAGTTTAAAAAATAGCCTTCGTATTTTTACGTGAACGGGTATCAGTTTCACACAAACTAACACTAATATGTGTATTAAATACATGGAAATCATACATGTATCGTATCTGAGATTCAGCCTTATATATTCAATAAGACTTAATGTTATGCAATAAACAAACCTTCATTATCTAGAATCTATTTATATATATATAATAATATAAATTATGCAACACTTAAATCAAAGATGAATCCCACGCCACACACAAGATCTACCTTTAAGTGGTGTGGAAAGCGAATTTCCAAAAAAATAAACAATAAAAAAAAATGAATGTAATACTGTCAATAAAATCTTAAATGTATCCTATTATATTTTATTAAAAAAAAAAAAAATTCCGTTACCGTCATGATGAAAAAGAAAAAGCGCATTCTTGTTTCCTTAACCCTTTACGTGCGGAATATTGCATTAAAAGTCACGAAATAAGTCAATTAGTCAATGAAAAATAAAGTTGAATATTTAAGGACGATATTTTTTTGTGTTTTGATTGGTCAGTGCTGCATTTATATTCAACTTCAGAACTAAATAAAATAAATCCATTATTTCAAAAAAAGGGCAAATTTGAAACATGTGTAGAATGACCCACAACTCAAAACATATCGTAAAAAACATTGACGAAGGAATGTCGGAATACGAATCAAAATTATATTTAATATAATATTCGGATAAATCCGCATCTTGCACTGAAGCGATGTGTTTTTTTCAGGGCGTGGGATAAATTCGCACCTCGCACTTAAGAGCAGTGCAAGTTGGTGCGGATATATCCACACCTCGCACGTAAAGGGTTCATGCTGGGATGGTGACTGAAATTTTAGCTAGCCTTATAGATGATGTTCCAGTTGCACTACAAGTGAGGTCACTCTATTTGGTATCAATACGATAGATTGATCCTTCTTTAATTCTTCTAACGACAATGATATAAAAAATATATGATATAAAAGATGGTCGAAGAGACAAATTACAGAGGGTACCATAGACGAGAGTATGAAGTGTATAAAGGCAAGAACTGCGCCTCAATTTCTTAGCTGAAGAAGACTGCATAGGCTAGAAGACAATGTCTAATTATTCGTAAAATATAAAATGTTATAAAACATGGTTTCCAATGTGATCATGCGGCTTCATAAGCGCTTACGTTACCACTTAGTCTCGCTCAGTGCCACCTGAAGTGTTTGAGTGTCTTTGTAATATTAATGACGCTTGCCAATTATTGATAATTAGTACGATGTGTCACGTTGTGCCGCGAACGGTGAGTCCGCCCGCCCGCCCAAGAAAGGCAAGAGATCTGATACTATGAGCCAAGGTTGATACACTCCAATAGATATATCAAACCTGGGAACCTGACTAATCTATCCATCATATTATTCAATGCTTCAAACATCGGATATCTGGACTAACCTTTATATATTTTTTATTTTATTATTTTACAAATTAATAAAAAAGTTTTAATGAAATACAGATAAAAGAAAGAATATTAAACAATGCAAAAATAATATACGATCGATGTCTAGATTTAGTGAGAAATGACGAGGTTAATGAGTGGTATCAAAAGAAGTTTCCTACAGTTGACAACGGAACTGGTGATACCTAAGCCACCCTGCGTCTGAACATGTGGAGAAGCGCAAGTGAGGGGAATACTTGGACTGCCCCGAAAGAGGACGTAGCTCCTAGACATGACCAGGGGTGGAATATGTGGAGGTCCCTTAACAGACTTTGGACCGGAGTATGCAAGACGAGAACACAAATAAAAGCCTGGCAGTTTTATGAATGTGACTGCGGCGTGGAGCAGACCCTGTCACACCTTCTGGAGTGTGCGCTGTGTCCGATTAGCTGCACCTAGGAAGACCTGATGATCGACGTCGGACTTCTGGACAGACAGGATCTGATCCTGTTATTTCCGACACGATTATATATATAGTGGCATGGCACACGGCAGCTTTCCGAATAAAATTTTACCGACTGTAGAAATAGTCTGTAAAATTGACGAAGGTAAACCTGACTAGGACAAAGTATTTGAATGCCGTAAGAAAGCATCAACTACTCGTACAGTTCTCTTCTATTCAGACCACCAAGCTTGCCATCCTAGAAAACCATCGAGAACTATAAATAACAAGCACCCGGCGAAGCTCTGGAAGAGCAAAGCTGACTTGAGATGAGGCGAATACAATGGCGAATGGCTGAACATTATGAAGGCTGAAATATGCGACGAATTTATGCTCCAGTTAGAAATCGGATATGGAATGAAGTAAAGCGATATATATTACATAAAATACAGGCACTCCAAAAATGGGGCATATGTCCAACACAGCCACCAGAAATCTCTCATCTGGATAGCTCTTAAGCCCTATCCCACGTCAACTGGAAATTTCATTTTTTTGTCCCAAGCAGAATGTGATCTAAGGTTCTCCAGAAAGACAATCTAGATTGTCTTTCTGGATTCTACAGAACATTCTCTCCATAAGGCCACCAAAAATTGTTGGGAATCAACCTGTCAAATGCCTCATTCTCGATGCTCCGCATTAATGAAATCGGATTACATAGTCAATGGTCTCTCAGGACGGCAATAGGCAGGTTTAAAGAGAAAAAAATTATGCTCTCCTGTGACAACCGCACTTTTTTAATAGGGTAGTTCACACTCTAAAATCGGTTCAAATAAGCATATTGTTTTGTGAAAACCTCGTACAAAAATGTATCGTAATTATTGTGTACTGCAGCCATCTAGCGGCTGGAAAGTAAAGCTAGTTGACAGATGACGCAAACTCCAAAAATAAACTTTTTATAATGTTGTATGCTGATAATGAAAATGTCGTAAATATTTTTTTAATACAATATTTATTATTATTTCACAAACAACCTTGGATAAAAACAGTCAACCAAAACATCAAACAATTTAAAATCCATAAAATATTAATATTACATACCAGCGATGTATGTATCATGATAATAATATTCTAAACATGCCCCTTTTATGATAAAAAAAATAATATTTTATTTGATATTACAAAAATAAAAATATGAATTTAATACAATTTCCTACGCAGAACTACACACGTAATATTTCAATAAGTATAAGCTCCTACCACCATAATAATCAATTTTACTACATATGATATAATTAAATACCAAAAACATAAAATTTCATTATATGTACAAAACGAAAATTATCAAAATAATGTTAAAAAATGGATATTATATTCGCCACCTGTGCTTGAATAGTTTTACTTTTAGCAGGGATACGAACCGATTCAATTCCAGCCATCTTTGGATGAGAAGACGAATTAATTAATATGTGGTAAATGTAAAAGCACCTAGCGGCAATTTTAAAAAAATTGTATGGGGAAATAAAATGATTATAGGGATTTCGAAAAATTGATCAACTGTGGAGGATAAGGTTATAAAAAAAACATTCAGTACGTTCGCTACCTAGAAGTGGATAGAATGTGGTAAATAAATTCTAAGACCTGTCTGAAACATTCTGATTTAAGAACAGTTTGCAGGATTTTCGAAATATACTATTATTTCTGTATGCTCAATTTACACCGAATACCAGTACCGGTTTAGACTCTGTGGCGCCCAAAGAAATTTATTTTTTCTGGCGCCCCATAAAGTAGGTATTTTTAAAAATCCAATCAAGATTAGTTGCTTTCGTCGCCCCTAGTTTATTCGACGTCCTGGGGCACCGACCCACTTCGCCACCACCTAAGACCGATAATCCACCGTAAATTATTTTTTCCGATAATACAGCCGATCGTACTTCACGATAAGAGCTAAACGACTTGAATGATAATGAAATATAAAAGAGTTTTAAAATACACATTTGCAAAAAAAACCATTACGTTATGACTTATGAATTTTAAGTGAAAAAGAATTTTATGTATAGTATACAAATATTAAAAATTGTACCTTTATTTTAAGTTCTGTAAATTCCCTTGATGATGGATCATAAAAGCAATATTGATAAAAAGAACTTCTTATTATACAATGTAAAAACTCGTAATTTTTAAATTTATTTTAATGTATTCGTATAATCTAAATGTGTTTTAATAAAAAAAAATGTTGCAGTGTACAATTTCCTCTGAATATTTCAATTTTTCAACTATTTTTTTCACTCACAGAAACATTACAAAAAAAAAAAAAATCGTTACTGAAGTACAATCAAGAATGATATACAAATAAAGGTACTTGTGATTAAGTACGAAGAACAAAAGCAATAAAGACAAGCAACAGAAGGTCCCAATGCTCATCAAACAGACGACTCCAACAAATCATTCTTCCAAAGAAACTCGTGGAGTTCATGCTTGAATTGGGCCTCCCTTACGTGAAATATATCAACATCCGAGGCGATTTGGTTTAACAGTCTGATCCCTCTCCCAAGAGGCATATATATAACTATACGCAGTAATATCTTTTTCCATATCCATTCCATATAAGAAACATATTAAATTCACAAATTGCCGCTACTCGGCTGCTATTTGTTCATTCTTCTTCCCAAAATATCTCTGCACCTGAAAGTCCATCTGGGAATATTATGGTTCTTGACAACCTCCAGAACAGAACCTCGAAAATTTGAAGAGGTAGTCAGCTGTAGTATCCGAGACATAAGTTTAGGATAGCGGTCACCAAACTTTGTATAAAACGAGCCGGATTAAGTTTTTTAAGAACTCGACGATCGCCTTACAGCACAAGATCGTAAATCTCGATGATAAATCCTCAAACTTCCGTAACATGACCGCACATATATTCTTCCTTACCTCCATAACACGGCTCATAAGACGTCATAAAAACGTGTTCAAGAAAACGTTAATACTAAATACATCTTAGTCCCTCGACATCCAGTTGGAAAAAGTTTTTTCTTTCTATTTTTCTTCTCTTTTCCGGTTCTTTCCGAGAGTTGTCCGGTTCATTAAAAGAACGCGACTTTCACACGAATGCTGGATATTTACGAATGTTTTTCTTCCGCTCTTCTTTCCGCTATTCTAATAAATATTTATAATGATTACTTACGATCACGATGATGTGCGTTTTAATTCGCGATTTGTGCGAATGTAAATTAATTTGGCGTGAAAGAAAAAGTTATTTAGATATTTGCGAAAACAGTACTCATGTGGGTTACCAGTTCATCGAATAATTACATTCTTAAGTTGATTTTGAATAACATGGAAATTATATTGGTACAATTCCTTACGACCATATGTTCCAAATACACGTGATTAACGCACTAAAAAAACAACGGTATAGTACTGTAGCTTATTTTAAGGAGAGTCAAAAATAATAAACTTTTAACCTTATGTGCTATCTAGTATTATCTCATCTAGGAATACAAATTAAGAACTGGAACATTATATTGTGTTTGGAAATGCGGCTTTTGGGTTGAGCTTTGTGTGACGAATTTTATATTCTCTCCATTATTTCACACTTTCTATCCGATATTTCTACATGACGTTCGTTGATGTACGCTTCCGAAGGACATACTCATCTCGAAAAGACACATTTACCTGATAGCTTAACTACCGAAAGAATCCAAATCCTTATAAATAATCAACCTCGAAGAATGCCCCCCAGCAACCAAATTTAAATTGTAGTGTCCTTGCCAAAATAAATATCTTTTGGACCGCAAATATATGAATTTTTAAGATTACCTAAGTTTATTTGACATTTTATTATTGCGGCTATAAGTTTGATACTCGTGTAAGTGTTGTGAAAATTTTATTATCCCTCTGGGTACCGCGCTTGTTAATTCTTTCGCATCGGTTGTCGGCATATGCCGTCATAAGATTCCCCGACCGTTGACATCGTTTGACGTGATATATCGTTTTGCTACTTTCTTAGAATAGTTTTTATGCATCATCTGATAGCTAAAGGATACAAGAACCAATGTGATATATGAAAATAGACCAGATAAGAACATTTATGCTTCAAATACTAGTTTTATAATTGACAGTATAATTTGTATTCGAACCGAGCCGTAATGAAAGGGTAAAGCATGCAAGGCATAGAAATATCAGAATAATCGTACGGCGATTTTATTATAAGAATTTAATAAAATACCAATAAGCCCTCATATAATATACAATAATGCAAAATTTATATATATTTCAATACATCGATGTTTTTTCTTATTTTGTAAGCTTTTATTGTTTCTATGTAAGAGCTACCTCTATCGAAAACACTATGAATATTATTGTCCCCGTTCGCACTTGGCTGGCATCCAGACACCCGGTATGACTATTCGGTCGAACTATTCACTAAAGGAAAACTGCCACCGCGATACGAATGTTTTCCGATAAATATTTTTTCCAACGGAGCTAACAAGATATAGATGGCACTACGCTTTTATGAGCAATATAGTATTATTTAGTTTATATAGTATTATTTAGTTTGTTCAAAAATAATAGGTGTACCGGAAAAGAATGTCGTTTTTTGTTATCGCTTTTGAGTGGTCAGTTGTGCTTCGGCAGACGAACTTATACAACGTGTTCTGTGTTGTTTCTCTGACTACGTATACCTGGAGTGTACTAGTACTCTTAAACAAAAAAAATACAACCCTATATACAATGGAGAGCCTTGTACCGAATGAGGAATTTATTCCAAATATTATGCTTTACCATTTCATAAAGAAAGAAAGTGCAACACGTGCTACAAATTTGTGATTTACTGGGAGATATTTCGAATGTTCTTAAATGTCAGAGGTCGTTTAAAAAAAACTAGCTATATATATTACCATTTATATTGATTAAATGTACCAAATTGTTTTATTAAAAAAACGACATTCTTTTCTGGTTCACCTAATAAATTAAAAACAACTACTCGCAAATAACAGACACTCAACGTGATCCATGTAATAACAAGTTAAAAAGTCGTAAATTTTATATTTGTATAACGTGAAATAGCAGCGTAATGGCTGAAGATCTACACTCAACAAAAATCTTTTCATAAAAGTGTAATTCACATATGGGATTTCATTTTCATAAAGTCGGTATTGTCCTGTCAGTCTTAACATAAAAACTGATAAAATACAGCACGTGTCTGCCATTAAAGAAATGGTGGTGGCGAGAAAATTACACGATACGCTTGTGTTTCACTCAAATCTAAGTACCGCGCATTTACATCGGTTGAAATATACATTTCTTGAATAATTTCACCCCGGGAAGAATCAATATTTTCGTAATTTATTTTCACACACAAAAGAAACGCTTACAATATTACAACCCGCGCGGCATATACACATTATTGCGTGCCTCTTTCTTGACACATTGATAGTGTTATTTTCGGTGTAATTAATGATCTAGATTCTAGAATAATATGACGATTTTTTACGCATAGAAATTTAATACATATATTCAAAACCGACTTTTTTGATGTTCAGACACGACGTTATTTCCTTCATCCCTCCGTAGCCTTATACCTACTCATCTAATCATACAAATACGTAACTTGAAGAAAATTGAAATAATATGTATACTCTCTTATGAGTGACTCTTTGATGTTTAGTATATTGGTTTAATTTACAGTAGTCTAAGTCGTCCCGTGAACATCACCCATTCACACAGTGAGTCCACATAAAAATGCACGATATTATATCATATTATTATATCAGTATTTGTATAACGCTTTTTTATGACCGAATGGTCATTCCAAAAAGCACTTCTTTGCCTCTCTGAGTAAAAGGTGGGTCTTGAGTCTACTTCTGAAGGATGTCTCCGCTTTAAGTTATATTATGCTTTCCGGCAGCGGTGCCGCGTAGCTAAAGCACGATAGCCGAAGACCGTTCTAGGACTACCTCCCGTCAGCTGCAGGGTGCTTCTTTTTGCTCTGGCTGATCTGAGTGTCTCTGAGTGTCTGAGATAAGTGAATATTAGAGTCTAATGACGTTTTCGATTTAACAATCCAGCGCACAACAGCGATAACGTCATTTTAGTTAACAATGTCATCTCTTCGTCACTCTCTGGTGGTATTTAGCTGTATACATAAACGTGCACATAACAAATATCCCTATTTAAAGCAAATACTCACAACAAAACGTGAACTGGTGTTTAGCCGATCTAAATAATCAGCATATACGAAGCATTTTAAGTTCGCGTTTTTCTCTATAGCACTTTTGCAGTGGACGTAAACGACCAGATGGCATCCTTTCTGGATTCATCATAGACAATAGTCTAACTTAAAACAGTGTAAAAAATATAGCATCATCATCAGAACTAACAATCTTCCCATTAGAAGAAAGTCTTTGGAAGGTAAAAATCCAGTCATGTGTAAAATAAGTACCAATTGATGTATTTTTGCAGTCGCTGACCCTTGTTTATTCAAGCCCTGATCACATGATCAATTATTCAACCCCCTTAGGGTTAGCAGAGAAGGCTTTACGGCGCCCCTGTGACGTGCCACATACAGGTTATTTGTATATAAAAAAACGTATAACGTGGATACTCTCTCCATAAATATTTTCAGTTATGTTTCATCCCAGGTGAATAATTTTTCACCTCCGTCATTATTTCTACAAAAGTATTTCTTATTTACTGACAAGGAAGATTTTTCCCTAGTAGAATTTATAAGAGACTGATAAATTTCAGTTCAAAAAAGTTTAAGTTATTTCATAAATTTTACGTCACTTACATACATCAAATAAATCAAAACACAAAAGTCTGAACTGTTTCTTGAAGAGACTCAGAATGTATGAAGGAGGAAAAAATAGCGGTAGAAAAGACAAAGTGAACGAACCTTACGTCGATGTTTCAAAGATAAAAATCTAGATATTCTAGATACTCGTACATGTACGCTATGATCAATTATACAAACTGTTCTTCTTTGAATAGACCAGATGATGGCTAGAAGGTACTTTAAGGTATCTAAAAAAGTATTTTAAAAGGGAATTTGATATATAGGGTCCGCCAAATAACTTTTTTTTTTTAAAACAGGGCGCAAAACAACGAGTGTAGGTTCGGCTGTGTGGCACGTCGCGCCGTCTTGTTGAAACCAAATGTTGCCAATATCCTCTTCTTCAATTTTTGTGAACAAAAATTCGTTCAACATGGCCGCGCCGCATGAAAGCGCCATTGATGGCGCTTCACGCACACTTTCTGCCACAGCAGCAATATTCTCGGGTGTACGCACTGTTTTTGGCTTTTCACACTTTGGTTTATCAATGAGGATGCCAGTTTTTTTTTTTTCATTTTTTTCACAAGATAACGAACATACGGAGCTGACGGTGATTCTCTTCTTCCAAAATCCGTACGCAATTTTCGCACACATTCTGCAACATTACCATGATTTTCAAAGTAATGTCGCAATATTTTCCAGCATTGTTCAATCATATACATAACCAGATTCGTTTAGCGGAAGGATAAAACTAATTATCTGTCAAATCAGACATGAGCTAAGTGTTACCATTCACGAAATAAGCACTAGTTGAAAAAAAAACGTAAGATGGCGGACCCCTTATAACTACTCATATATACTACGATAATTTCTCAAAGATGATACGAATATACATACATCGGTCGACGTATTGATGTATCTTCATTACTTCAGATAAAATAATCTCATTAGGTTTTTGAGTTTCGAATAATTTAAAATATGAACAGAAATGTTAATGCAAATTTCTGGGTAACAGGTGTCGCTAGAAATAAATTTTACATTTTCTCTTTACCTTAGTGGCGGAAAGTGCTTGTTGTAAATGTTACAGTGAATGTTGTCTTACCTGAAACGAAAAAGAAAACATACTATTAGAATAATATTTTCAAAAGTAATGAAGACTTGAAAGGGGCAACCACTTTACAAGGCTGGTTTTTAACAGTTTTTTGTATTTTTATTGAAATACTTCTTCGTAGTATCAATCCAATGGATGGGTAATACTCCCATCTAGGGCGCTCTCTACAGTTTCTACCCTCAACCATCAATTCCACAATGTCGTGAAGAAGACCATCGTGGCGCATGATGTGACCGATCTATCGAGCTCGCCTCTCTGAGATGGTTCTTGCTAGGTGCCTATCTTCCTTAATTATGCTATGAACCTCATTGTTCGTGACGTGGTCTCTCCAGGAAATTCCGAGAATTCTTCTGTATTACCACATCTCAAAGGCCTCATTGAGATTTTTATATTATGAACTACAAAATCAAATATTTTAAAAAGTTTTTCTCGGATATTGTCCTAGTTATAAGCTGAAATACATGGTGTTCTAATTAAAATTAGGGTGTACAGTTGGCGTGCTCGGTGGGGTTATAAGAGTATTATTTGTATAGTGTACATGCATCCTTGAAATAATTTTGAACACGATGTGAGGAACAAGGTGAACAATCAATCATGTTAAATTTAAATAACGTACAATTCTTTCATTTACAAAGCCAGGTTCGAGGTTAAATAAAAATATTGTTGTTGCAATCATCGATTCAATTGTACATAGAGTATTAGTTGGCATAGATAATAATGTGTAAGGCGCATATTCAGATAAGTGCAATGGATAATGCAATTACTGGCGCAGCGGTCACTGGTGCAGGTTGGCTTCCTCTATGTGCACCGTCAGGCGCAGTCAATATCCAACAATCCAGTGTATTTTCAGAACAAACAATTAGTACAGCAAACATCACAATAAAACTGAACAACCACGTATATTGTAACGAGACAACTCGAGCTGAATTATTGATAATGTTTTCCTTAGAATGAGAATGTAAGAAGTAGAGGGAACTCGTGCACCCTTAAGAGATCATTGGTGCAGCGATGCTTAATCATTATTAACACGTCAAGAGAGATATTTCATTAACAGGCATCGCTATCTTTTATGTCATTAATATATCTTATCAAAGAGCGTCGGGTTAATCCTTCGGCTTTCTTGAAATCATTATTGATTTTGTCCCCACCACGGCAGACGCTGTGGATCTCGTTAATGATTCTAGATAACTATATATATGTACGTATTGTGGTAGGACAACATAAACCGATACATATCTTTAACCTCTAATCGTCTAGTCGTCCTAAAAGGCACTCGATTACAAAACAAATTGGCAATATTTTGAGATATGGGTCGGTATTGTCACTGTTACTGCAAATGACCTCTGGCAGCTGATTTCCGTATTGTTGTTTATGTGTTGGCCATATGCTCCAAAATATAAATTTTTGACCCTAATAAACCTCCGAGGAAATACGCAGAAGAACTCATGTAGTGGATGCTACCCAACGAATAGGCACACTCAAGTGGCAATGGGCAGGACATATCTGTCGAAGAGACGACGGTCGATGGGGAAGAAAGGTATTAGAATGGCGCCCGAAGAACTGGCAAACGAAGCATTGGCCGATCTGCAAGGTGGACTGACGACATAAGAAGAATAGCGGGAGTGACCTGGATGCGGAAGGTGGAGGATCGAAGAGGATGAAGACTCATGCCGGAGGCTTACGTTCAACAGTGGACGGATACAGGCTGATTATGAAACCTCCGACAGTTTGAACCATATAAGTGCATTATTTTTCTTTTTTTAACCGTTTTAACATTTAAATATATTTGACTGAGTAAGGTACTTGGGCTTGTTATAAATTTGGCGAAACTTTAATTTGAAAATGTTCTTTAGACAAGACTCGGATAATATAGATCTATCTTTCAAAACAAACATATTATTACGATAAAGTAGCGACAAATTTATATTCAAATCGCTCCTCAATGTCGATCCATTTCGAAGTCGATCTGCTTCTAAAATATCATTATATGTAATAAAGATACCACACAGTTGATTTATTGCAAAAGCGATATTGACCGTTACTCCTTTATTCAACGATAGAAAAAACGTGGTCTCCTATACATGGTCACATCTCACTGTGGTAGTCGAATAGTTGCTCGCTAAATCTTCCTCGTCTTTCCTATAATATACTTAACAAACAAAGATGCACAAGACCAGTGGTTATAAAACCTTCGATACTAAGAGTGTACAACATATATTGACAATCGTATTTATTTCTTACGCCTTCAATTTAGCAAGAGAATGGATGAAGTGATCGAGAAATCTCATCTGCAAATTCGGAATACAACCTCATATACTCGTATATCGATCGTCATTTCTAGTATGGTTAAAAGCTGCGTGTGGATTCTTGATCCAACATAGTTACAGACTACAGTCCAACATCCACGAATCATCCAGCTTTATAGGGACTCATTATGAAAAGGTGTTGTTTATGGAACAAATTTCGTCTACCACCAATTATGATTAATATATAATGAATTTAATGGGTGACTACTACAGTAATAATACAACGGGTCTACTATTTGTCAAACTAGGACTTCTTCTTCTTCGTGTCAGCTATTGGCAGAGGAGTTCCTCTTTGCAAGAAATTAACGAAATTAAATAAAAACTATTTGTCGATTCTGTTTTTTTTTGTTGAGTCATCTTTGAATCTTATATTAACTTCCATGGAAGTTTACTAATTGACGACGACATGATGAAACAAAACTAACGATTTCAAGGGTTCTATATCTAAGCCTAGTTCTTTTAGATCAGAGTGCGGAGGTGTTCCCGTCTGCCCAAAGTCACATTTCGTTCAACTTCCCGCCCACGAATCCGCTTTTTCGCAAACCGCAAAAACTTGCTGCACGAGAGCATTTCATCATCCGAGCACTGAAACCGTAACGGTTACCTGTCACGGCTTTCTGCGAACCTGTTAATTTAATTAAATAATTCATTTAAGGTGCACGAGAATAATTAGTGCTAGACAAAAAAAAACTAGAAACATAAATTGCTAAATGAAAACAATCATGTCACAATGAATGCCTATACCTCCATCACACATCAATTTTGAATCTCAGGTGGTACGTACAAATGTTTAAGAATTCGCACTGTTTTCATAGACTACATAATTATTCAATGTCAAAACGAAAAAAACATAACGACCTATTTAATAATTTTCGATGGTTTGATAATTAAATATAACTAGTTGTTTGATTTAATTACATAAATAAATGTACTTTTTTTTACGTTTTTCAAAATGTTGTAAATTCAAGAAGTTTTTTCAGTTTAAATTCCACAATCTTATTTTTGATGTCATTTAACGCGATTCGTCGCGAAGTCATTCTCAAGTATCTAATTATTTGACCACTATACTTATACTACCTTTTGAAAATAAAAGTAAAAAACTAATTTGATATTCAACATTTACATATGATTTTTTCGATTAATAATTATTGGTGTAAATCCATAATATGAAAATAAAAAAATCATTCCACAATTTAAGGTTTGGAATTATTTCAAAATTTTAAAATAGATTCTAAATATTTTTTTAATTCGATCTTTAAATATAAAATTCCACCAAGGATTATTCATCAAAAGAAATGTTTTTTTTTGGCTATTTCATAATTCTGACAAACACGAAATAGTAGTATATATACCGTTAAAAATAAATGAACAACAGCGTTTTAATATTAAGATACAAAAAAAGAGGATAGACCAAAATTTCAGCATATATTTCAGTATTTAACAATTCAACAAGCCTTCTTCAGCTCATTTTCAGTCACCTTAATATCACAAAAAAGAGATTGATATATTATGTGATTTAAGCAGTGAAGAATGTATTTTTTCTTAGGTTTTCATAGTTAAATATTACATCATATATTATAGATGAAATAAGCGTTATAGATAAGGATCTGTTTATTCTGGTATGTAGTATACTCGTATATACATGTTACATGGAAACGTCCCGGTGCATCAAAGAAGCAACGCCGGTGAGTGTTCGGAAGATGCATTATAATAATTATGCAACGGCCCTTAGTTTTAAACTTGGAGCTCAGAATGTAGGTCAGTCGTGAAGCGAGCGCACTCAAATGCACTTCTGAGCGATGCACCGAATAAAGTATGCCCCTCGTAGCACAATCTGTTATATCATTCACAAAGGCTGTTTATGAAATGTTATGATGTAGCATCGCCATATTGGCGACTTACAAACATAAATGAATCGATATAAAAATGTACACTTCTTATTTACTTTCTGAAATTATGATTAACAAACAACATAATCGTTCGGTTTTCAGTGTGATGAAAAGAGGCATGAGGAAAATCATATAAAGTTTTGTTTACGACCACACCTTTTTTTACCTTATTTTGGAGCAGTTTTTTACAGTTCTGAAAGCTCAGATTTTCTATATACCTTGTCCCAAACCACCCGTATACCCGGAGGTCCACACGGGAACATATATGGTTTCCAGGAGCCTCCAGAGCAAGAGCCCACGAACTTGCATAGTCTGTGGCTGTAGTACCAGAGAAACGTTTGAGTGTTTAATAATCAGGATTTTTGAAAGAGATCGGATGATCAGATTGACGCTCCCGAGGGCTGGCCATTTTTTTGTTCTTAAGAGGTGGCTCAACCCAACCAGGGCCATGTATAGAGCTTATATTTAATTAAATATATCTTTAAATAATCAAGCTCGTTCGCGTTTTAAAACGAGAGCGTCTGAATGACAAACAAAAGCTCTTACCACTGGACTATGCCATCCGGCTACCACTCCTTAGTTGAAATAAATAGTCACAAATCGTCACATTGATGAGAAAAAAAATTCAACAGCTACTAAATCTATACTTGCGAAACACTTTGTTTTTCTTTATTATTGTATTAAGCCGCCTATTTAAGTCTAGGCTTCAAGAGCATAAGATTTCCTGAAAAATGAAAGCCTTACAGTATTAGGATCTAAGTTGGGACTAAATTTGCTCGATTACGACATGTTATTCACAAACGAAGAAGACAACAGGGCATGTCTTCAATATCCTCTCTATATTCTGCTGTAGACCTACGTTCACGTGATAAATTATAGTAACTATTCAACCAACAGTTGCATTTCTCACCGCTCTAATAGCATGAAATCATCGCGAATAGAAATTATCGATGCAAGTGGAGCAAAATCGGTTGGCCTGGGAGCGCCGTACGTGAGTCCATAAAAAATGATTGACCGGACGGTGGAGCAACTGGACGGAGATTCGCTTCGGGCCATAAGTCTTGGACAAGTCTTGGATTGCATCAAGGAGATCGCGAGAAGATTGGCTGCAGATTGGTTTGGTGATGGATGGACGATGCTCGGACGTGGCATTATTTGAAGATGAAGAAATTAATCTCAACCTCACGATGCGATGATGTTTATTTTATGACTTCATTTGGTTGTTAGAGATAGTCTGTTTTGAAAATTTCACTAGAATATTAGATACGTAATTTAAATTATACTTAAGCACCCCGAAGAATGTTCACATTTTTTACCATATTCGCTCCGTATTCGTAACACATGGACACCGCAAATTTATGTTTCACAGTTCTGTAAGCTCACAGATTGTGTATGCTTTGTCCCAGAATACCTGTACACTCGGATGTCCACATGGGAACATAAATGGTTACCGGGAGCTTCTAGGGTAAGATACCGCGATCTTGCATAGACTGCGACTGTAGTACCAGAGAAATATTTGGTTGTAAAATGATCAGGGTTAACAATACGATATCTAAATTAAACAGTCTACAACAGTTGTAAGTGTTGTCCTGAAGATCGTAGAGGGTGCTACCGATACTAGTAGACAATAACTGGTTTTTGTATTAGTTAATTTTATTTAATTTTATTAATATAATTTTATAGCCAAATACAATTCAAAAAGACGGCAACAAGCTATGTGAAAAATGCTGTTTCATCAATCTCATTAAATTACAGGTATTCGCGAATCGCTTCACGGGACACCAAAAAAGTGTGATAACTTGGTAAATGTTTAACATGTGGTGTAATTATTATAAATTTTAATTAATCTAATGTCGTTATACTTTCAGCACGTTACAAGTATGCTAAATGTTACGGTACCTTCGTTTGCGGAATTGGAGACAATCGTGTCGAGATACAGTAGTCCTTTAATTTTCAAGTCATTGTTATCACAAAGCACAGAGAAAATTAAACCATATAACGCGGAGGATTATTCAGCATCATGATGAAATACATAGTAAGCATGACAAAGTTAGGATATTTCTGTCAATTCATAATATAACTAGACTGTTTTGTAGCTGACAGGTGGTATAACTCACATTTATTTCACATTTAAAAAGAGATATATATATATAATATAATAAGGGATTTGGTTAATTAGCTTTTTAATAAGGTCAGATAAATATTCCGAAAGCTATACATAATGCACTAAGCCGAACATCAGGTTTTATGCAAATTGAATGCAAGAGAGCACAATTGGACGAGACCAACGCACTCTATGACGTTCAACTTAGGCGGCTGGATGCTGCATGCGGAAAACGTGTGTTATGTTTGTGTGTGGGTAAGGAGATTACAGGTGTATATTTATCTGTTTTTTAAAAGATCCAGATTGTGTGAAATAGGAAACAGATACTGGAAGAGCATGCCGGTGTATAATGGTAGCATTTAGGAAAAAACCTTGGAAACTGACAGTTCTTGGTCGACACACATTAACCTTGACTGGAATTTCAGCAAGTGTAAGAAGAGTTTGTCGGTTGTGAGGGTATGCAGGAGGAATAAATTATTTAAGTTCGGATGAGCAATTGCTGTAATAATAACGGTAGAAAAGACTACGTGAACTAATCTTACGCTGGTATTTTAGTGAATGCAGGTTATCCGTAAGTGAATCATTATTATATGATACTCGTATATATAATAGATATGTCCAAGGGAAGCAAATTCGCGTAAACAGAATCGCGTAAGCGAAGGGGTATCACTGCATAGATAGCATTATTGTCGCGATGAGGTAATGTGCAAATGTCGCCGTCACCATTCCTCGGTGACTTCCCCGCACCGCGTCTGACACTTTGCTGGCATTTCCCGGAGAAAGGTCGCATTCTTCGCCTAACCGGGGATCATGCGACCCCTGACTAAAATTACTATGACCTGAATCAGTAACATATTTAAAGAAATACCGCAATAGACACAAGAGATTACTCACAAAAAGTAAAATCCTGTGAAAAAAACTCAGAATAGAAAAAAAACTACTTGAAACACTAAATTTTGGAAAAGACTTTTTCGCCAAGCACTTGGCATCTCACCGTAGAATGATTAATTATTCTTGATGTGCTCATTTTGATTTGATTAAGATTAACATATAATTATGAACGATATGTATTTTTACAAACATGCCAAAGGGAAAACACCGAGTAAAAAGATGTTTTTTTTTTATCATGAGTTGATATTTTTATAACTAAATAGAATACGCTTAGGATTAAACGTAATAAACTTAAAAAGAGGACCTAGCCCCTGGACACGACCAGGGGTGGAATAGAGTCCCTTAACAGACTTTTGAGGATACAAATGAAAGCCTTGCAGTTTTACAGCGAACCGACTGAATGTGACTGCGGCGTTCCACTTGGGCAGACAGGATCTGTTGTTTCCGACAATAGATTCTGTGTTCACCATTCTTTGTGGATATAATTATGAAAATCCGCTATATGTCATTTTCATAAATTATCGCCATAATGTTCTCTGCCGCTATGATATACGCATCGTCGCATGTCACACCTCCGACTCCCGAAGCACCTCCAAGTACATTATATGTATTATTTTCCGACAGATTTCAAGAACGAAATGAACCCGAAGGCTTATATAAAGAGGCAGCTGTATTATTTGACCTTTACGGTATCCAAAAATATGTACCAGTAAAGTTTCACAGATAATCGAACATCCAATATTCAACCCTAGCACCTATTTTCAAAACACTTTGTACTTACTGCATTGGCTTTTGGTAATATATCAGCAATCGTAGCTAAATATATGGAGGATTTTATATACATTTACTACATACAGTACACCGCCTGAAAAAAAATCATTTGCAAAGTAGTTTCGTATACTAACTGCATTTTTCTATGAATAAAAGAGACGCAGTCAATATACAGTCAGTTAAGTAACTAAGTAGTGCCGTATATCTGTAAGTCGCACAGTTTATCGAGTCATTTCTTTGTGGATGATTGTCGGGTCGACTGTTAGCTCATCAAGGTGCCTAAGCGCCGTAAAACTATCAGCGAATAATGAGATACGGTGGAGTGACACTTGGTGGAACGGGCGTAACAACGCTGAAGTGTTCAGCCATCGATACGCAGTTATTCGACAACACAAGTAATGCATTTCATGCAATAAAACTCTACTAATTTGTGTCAATAGGTCACTTATTTAACTCAAAGAAAATAGATTTGCGGTTTAAGCTAATATTTCTGTTTTTGAAGCTTGAAGATGAAAGAGATATGTTTATAAAAAAATATATGTTGATCGTTTTAACGTCATTCGACTACAGGTTCACATTTATTAAAATATTTAAATGAATATGATAGTGCTTTTAAAAAAAAAAATCCAGGATTCGGGACCGTCTAATCATCCGATCTACGTATAAATAATGATCTATACATACCTTTGATATTAACATCCTTCTCTCTCTCAAAAGGTTGTTATTCCGTCGCGTGAAGGCAGGATTAGGAGCAGATTGATAACACAGACTTTTTCAGAAGCACATTGACATATATTTACGATAAAACTTTACAAATTTATGGCACGACCTAGCATTCGGCCGATCCGCAATACAATATGCTCTCACCGACGGGCGGGGCACGACTGGCGTGATCGGCCGTCGCACCAGCGCCCCAAGCGGCGGCCTATATAACTAGTCCCAATATGGCGGACACATAAATGTATGACAAGCGAACAAAATAAGAGACGAAAGATTCTATATCGAGGTTTTCGGTACCAGTCAGCAAGGGCTACATCATGCTGATGTCAATATATATTACAAAAGTCTTATTTATTCCAGCCTTTGATGGTCTCGGAAGCCGTTTGGAACAATGCATAGTATTTACTGGGAGGAACTACGGATGGGATGTTGTATGGGATAACTTGGCAAAGACAATCGCAGCTGGGAGAGCTGTGTAACGGCAAAGTAGAAGTAGCTCAACACAAATAATGTTTTGTCGGACGATTAGAGTTCAAAAAAACATTATATAGCAATTAACGCATTCAAAGTGAGTGATATACGATTAAAGTTTTCCTTACCATATCGAAAATTATCTATACAAACAGAGTATGCTTGTAAGCAAATGCCTTTTCCATGTCTCTTATCATTATAATCAGACTGCAGTGTTTAACATCTAGAACAAGACATCACGTCTGTGCTTCGTGACCTAAACCTATATTTATTTCTAGGTTCCGCCACTGGTGCTACAGCAAGCGCAATGTCTTGACAATTATAGCTGCGGTCGAATGGTTCCGCGTTTTTAGCGATCAAACTTTTCACATAACAAGCAGCGCCATGGAAGAACAAAAAGACCAGCGAGGTACACGGAACCAAACCGAGGCAATCGAAGGTCTAACAGTAAAGCTGTACGACTGCCCGTTAACTTGGACTGGCACTGCGCGACCAGGTGGTGCAACAAGGTATTCCTTTGACACAATTGTACTACTGAATCAATTGCATTATCAAGCACATCAATCTACAACAATCTTCTTAATATGCATGGCTTGGATATAAAACGCTTGTTTATTTAGCGAGATATCGTGGTTTCGATCCCAGACGACGCTTAAAATTAAAATTATTTTTGAATAATTTTTAAACTCTTTGAATACTAATGTAAAAATAATCAAATTTACACTATGTAGAGTTGGTCCCGTTAATAACTGCCTACAAATCAAAATTGATGGTAGAGAAAATTTACATGTTAACAGTACGCAAATATCATTCATAGTGAGATTCTGTAAAAATTGGCGATGCATAAATGCCAAGAGCTACACTTCAGATGAAAGGGTTTAACACATACTAAAAATGGCAAGCATCATATAAAGATGCAATGTATTTTAATGAACTGGTAATATCTAAAATTGACAGTCAGATTATGCCGAAAATATCTGAAAATTCCGCAATGTCTTAAAACTAAGGCGTTTAACCAATGCATCCTCCCTGTATTAACTTATGGCGTATAGACGTGGAATCTAACAGCAAGACTTACCCATAAAATAAAGGAGATATCCATGCTCGGAGTGTCGCTAAAAGATAAGAATCCGAAACGAGGAAATACACAGAAGAACTCAAGTGGTGGATGCTACCCAACGAATAGGCATACTCGTGGCAATGGGCAGGACATATCTGCCGAAGAGACGACGGTCGATGGGGAAGAAAAGTATTGTAATGGCGCCCAAGAAGATAAGAAAAATAGCGGGAGTGACCTGGATGCGGAAGGCGGAGGATCGAAGAGGATGGAGACGCATGCGGGAGGCTTACATTCAACAGTGGACGGATACAGGCTGATGGTGATGATCTAAAAATTAATTCGTGAAAAACACTCTAGTGATGTATATAGTATAAGAAAGAGCAATAGCACTACATTCAAATTACATGTTAAAATTGTATAAATAATACTATACTCGTACCTACACGAAGACATTCTCGTTATTTGAATATTCTATCCGAGTACAACAGTTTACTGTTCCTTAGCAAAAATTTCACCTATTGTCAAGATCGTTATTTCGACGTTGACAAAAACTACATAAACATTTTGTATACACTTTTAAACTGAGGAATTGTATGCTTTAACAATATAAAATTACAGCGCAGGGAAACAAAATTGTTCTTTGTCAGAAAAACTTTTGGTATCTAGAAAATTCCTTCACACAGCATGACAATGGCGCTCAAAGTTTTTGTCGAACAAATATTCCGCGTAAACTGACGTTCAGAATGCAAGGAAATACTTGGTTAGCAACTAGGAATCTATGGCGATTGAATATAATTATTTAGTCTCTGGGAAAGGCTGATATTAGCTGCAAATATTAAGGATTAACCAATGGGAATGTTAGGAATTACAAAAGGTCCATTAAAAGACTGAATGAATAGGGCTTTTTTAGAGAAAAACTATTAGACAATTCTAAATAATTTTAATTAACTTTATCTTTGTTATACCCTCTTCTAATGGAGCATATGAACATCTTAAAGCGTAGATTCTAAAACTTTTCCGTTTAAGATTGTTATACACGAACATAAGTGATTTAAAATGTTAGATTTGACATATTTTTTCACATGGTGATATATATAATCGTGTCGGAAACAACTGTCTGCCCAGAAGTGGGCGACGTCGATGGCGTTACTTCTGGCCATCATCAGGTCTTCCTGGGTGCAGCTATTCGGGCACAGCGCACACTCCAGAAGGTGTGACAGGGTCTGCTCCACGCCGCAGTCACATTCAGTCGGTCCGCTGTAAAACTGCCAGGCCCTCATTTGTGTCCTCGTCTTGCATACTCCGGTCCGAAGTCTGTTAAGGGACCTCCAAATATTCCACCCTTGGTCATGTCCAGGGGCTAGGTCCTCTTTCGGGGCAATCCAAGTATTCCCCTCAGTTGCGCTTCTTCACATGTTCAGCCGCAGGGTGGCCTCAGGCATCGTGATAATAAATATTCATGAAACGAATGTGTACTTAAGTAACAATATAGGTAGAAAAATACAGAATACACGCAATGTTCGATATATCATAGTAATAAAAAATTTAGTGGTCTCTTGCAAACTGAAGTGTGCGAAATTTTTTAGAAATTATTAAATATTTTTATTAATTATCAAATTATTATTTTAAAAATTATCAAAGTGTTTTGTTTTAACTGTCGAATCGAGATGTACAGATTTCTCTAGATATGCCTTATAAAAAATATCTCACGCATAAATTGTCCTACATTGTAAATTAAAGAGATCTCTACAAATACATAATTAATTAACTTATATCAAAACAGCAATTAGAATGTGCGTTAATGACTAAATAATTAATTTAAACGTAAACAGAAAGTCATTAAAATTACATGGTCCATAGACAAAAATTAGTACGCATCGTAATTAAATGTCTGATGAAAAAAAAAACCACTCATTCCGAATAGAAAGTGTCTGTTTTTGTGTGCATTTAATCAGTTGAGGCTTAGACGATTCGCAACGTTTATCTAATGATTTTTTTAAGTAACTTACTTATCGGGATTATATTTTGTACGATACGGTTATTACCGTTGTATTTATAGCCGATATATAATCTTGGGTGCATCTTATCCCAGTGGTTAGATATGACATGACAAATTATCGTGCTATACAGTATATCTATCCCATAATAACACAAAAAATCTCTCAACTTAAACATGTTCTTAAAACCCATTTATACGACTCCATTGGCATTTGGTAAGGTGCAAAGATTCCGAGCCGTAAATAAAAATGGGGTCCAAACATGTAATTTATAGTAAACACTTTATTTTGATCGTGTATATGATCTGCGAATTCCAGATATTGCGCATTGAGTTGAAAGGCATTCCAAAGGTGGTAGGCGATCTCCTTCTGCACACAATTGCTCTCAATGACCTGTACGCCAATCCTTTAAGAACTCATTATCTAAATTCATCATACATTTGTTAGAATATTTCATTGATTCAAACAAATACATGGTATCTGAAATGCAATACTTTTATTGCACTGTGGTTATTTTTATGTCTTAACTGTGTGACAAAAAAGTTACTATTAAAGATAAAGAAAAAATGTTAGGTATGAATGATGTAAGTATAAACAAGTAAAAGTGAATTCCTTATTATTAACGTTTACCATAAAATTGTGTAGATAATATATGGTCATCAGTCATTATATAAGAAGATGCATAAATTGAGATTAGCGAGCAGCTATGAACGAAATCAACGAAGCGAATAAGATGACCAAGCATGGATGCCCTCGAATGGTCAATTTAAATCGGATTGATATTGAAAGAAATACGTTAATGTTTGGCTATCAAATGTCCATTGAAAGTAAAAGCGAACGTAATTCTAAATCGATTATCACAGAGCGTTTAAAGCGTTCACGTCCCGCCCACTTTCAGTGAGAAGCCTTAGTTTTTTTTAAAAGGGATCGATTTCAGGCAAAGTTTCAGATATTTCAAGAAGATTGCCATCGAATCGCCGGAGAGTATGGCCGAGAAGTAAAGCTCTCGACTGTCACGCGATCATTCACGGGATATAATTCTACCAAACCTTAACGATTAATGCTGTTTTTTACCTTGTTTTTATGTGGAATATGTTAAAATACTATATCGCTGACGTCTTTCTCAATTCTTCATTTGTAAACAATTACAGTAACTTGAATCAATGCATTAGCGTTGAGCTGTGTGAGGCGAACTTAACCTTATTTCCGATGTTTTAACTACCGCTCCATACGACAAACCTTGGAAGCGACCCTAATGAGGGCAGTCGAAATATTGACGAGAAGTAGAAATTCGTCACACACGTCTCAACCCGAGAGCCATGATTTCAAATCAGAGAATGAAATCCTACAAAATTTCATTCACGAAACATAAATTATTTACGAAGTTCGCTGGAAGGAAAAAGAAGCCATCAATGAGTACAAAACCGTAAATTTCATATCCGTGACTAATAGTTGTTTGATGTAATATATGTTGAAACAAAGCAAAAATACAATGTATTACTTATTAGTTAAAATAATTATTAAATGGTATCATAATTCAAATTTCTTTACATAAAAAATCTGCTGTCAAAGTGAAACTGAAGGAAAAATAGCTGAAAGTTATGGAAAAACAAATTTTTTTTTTTAAAGTATAATAGAAAGCTTACACCTTCCTCAACGTTATGTGGTGTTGTCCTGCATGTGTTTACATAAAAAATAAACCGACGGAAGACCAAGGTTAGGCACCTTGAAACAAAGCGGTACGCGAATCGACCTCAATGTCCATGTTTTTAGGGTTGGCCTTTGTAAAGGGAGAGGCAGACTGGCGTGCAAATATTTTCGTATAATATGTACATTCGTTTTTTTTTGCGCTCGAGCTCGATGAGATCTCCTATTAATTATGTGATGCTTTCAAATCACGCCACAGTGAATTTTACGACAGATTTAATAGCATGATACGCGTAAATTAATTTAGTTTTATTCATACATCAATGTTTCATGGCAGATAGCAATAATTTTAAATGTTTTGGGAAAATATTTTTCGTCGTTTTATATTGTCAAGTGTTGCTGTATTGCGAAGATATCCATACAGTATGTTATATATATAATGGTGTTGGAAACAACAGGGTTAGATCCTGTCTGCCCAGAAGTGGGCTACATCGATGGCGTTACTCCCGGCCATCATCAGGTCTCTCTGGGTATGTAACAGTATGTTAGAACTGTGATAGTAAAATGCTTTCTTTTAGTAATGAAAAACCTATCTTTGGTATTCACATGTTAGAAAGTTCAGAGAAATGGCAAACCTACAAATTAACTTTCGGTTAAAAATCAGTTCAAATGTCGCATCAAAAGAAACGTACAAGTTTGTATAACTCACGTGAGATTCCTCGCGTGTTTCTCGCCCGTTACCTCAGTTGCCTTTGATCCACATTTTACATAAATTAACGCAAATTACAGCGGCGGATTGATGAAAATTGGCAGCCGGATCCGCGCACAGAACATTTCTAAACAAGTGCTCATAATAATATGGGAATTGCGATAGAGAATATTGTGAACAATATGAAAGTATAAATAGCAGCATGATACTTAGCCACATACTAAATGTGTACTATGTTGAATATTTCTCTTTTAATCTTTTGTATGGAAAAATACACTCATTTGACTGAAGAATAATTATATTTTATTCCTTTATTGTGGACTTTGTTAAGTCTTTAAATTTACGTAGATTTAAATCTCTCTGTGCCTACGTGTTTGCTCACGTGCTTTAAATGTACTCGTACATGAAACACAAACATTCACCGTATTATATTTTACCAGTTTCATGGTTTCAACGACTGCTGAAATGATGAAGTATTCAACATATTTAACTTTATATAGCTGCGAATCCTGGCATCGTATCAAAAAGTACTTTAACCGTTTGTTTGATTTTGAGAAGAGGTCTGCATAGAGAATTAGGGGTAGTAGAGTTTTAACTTTGTACAAAAATACGAATAGAGGTAACAGTATAATAGCATTTCATCCTACGGTCTCAACAAGAGACGAATATGAACCAGGTTGAGACATGTTGATAAGAAGAACATGTAAACTATAACTGCAATTTTTCCATGCTTTCGGACTCTCGCCGTCCAGGAAGACAATCAGGAACTATACATACAATGTACTCAGCTGAGATATTACTTATTGGCGGCATTTTGTGTCAAGCTAAAAAGTGGCTATGCAATTATTATGTTGATTTACAAAATGTAAATGGCGTCATTAGGAATGATGCATAGTATTTAGTGTAGATATGACTTAGCACAAAAAGGGTTAAGGCAGCTAGGTAAATGGACAAGCAACAATTTTAATGACATAAGTATATCGTACCTTGTTTCATTAGATTCAACGTATAAATACGTACTTTGTACATGTTGCGACTCATAAATGTTATAAAGATCGCGAAACGGCAGTCTTCCAGCAAGTGAAACAGTGCTCGGTATTGATCCATGTTAAAACAAAGTACGAAATAGGTATATATACGTATTTTTTTTTACGTAAACACATACAGGAGAATACCGACAGATGAGGATAGTGATTCTGAAGCCTTGTCTGTGGAGTGTTGATCCGCCAACGACACAGCCTGAGATTCACGTATCATTCTTATTATTACAGGAATTTACTCGTACTATGAATGGGTGGTCGTCACGGAACGACTTATGTCTACCACTAATTTTAATTAATAGGCTATTACTGGCATTTTACGGGTAAGGGATCAAATTCACACCAACTTTTGGGGGTATTTTAGAGATCAGAAATCGATTGAAAATAAAAATAAAAAAACTCGGTCGTGGATCGAACCTACGACATTTGGCTTGCAAAGCAAACGCTTTGACCATTGAGCTATATCCGGCGACAAAGGATCTCAAATTAAATTCTAAAAATATAAATAACAGGCAACAATTTATTATGACCTTATCCTTACCTTGACCTTACCAATGGAGAATATTTGTAAAAAATATAATATTATATAATAAATATCTATAATTACGCATTTATATTATAAGTATTTAGCTAAAAAAAATGTTCCACGTAACAGATGATTAAAGGTTTTATATGATTCACTATAATAAATGGCTTCCAGTGGTTGTGAGTTTTCACCTGGGGCATCTCAGCGTGGCGTGAAGATGGCAGACAAATTACCAAATTATCCGATCGTTCATCACGCCTCTTATGTAACAATAAAAGCGCCGAGTCATCCCATTTTTTACCTATTACAAGACTAGAAAAGACCGCGTAAAGAGGCGACGGATATCAACCGACAACCAGACAGGTGTGGAAAGAAAGCGCTCCGTTAGTCGACGGTGGAAAACAATTTGTACTTTCCCACGTCTGAAGTTACGTAAAAAGGCTTTTAGTTTGCTTAAGCGGTGAAAAAACTGCGTTAAAAAAACTGTTAAATCGTATTTGAAAAATACATATACCATGTTCTCAACTTATGCTCAATGTTAAAACAAAACAAAAATAAAATCGGGTATATTCTTAATCCAGTAGAATTAGATTTATACCGATATTCAACAATTGATATAAACGGCGTAAGCAAACGAACGGTCATATCGTTTTGTAAGGAAATAGTGCAAGGTTCGTGGTTCGAATCCCCATATCCACTGTTTATTTCTTATGGTGTTTATTTTTGTGTACGTATCAGTTGTTTGAAATAAAAATATTTAATATTTAAAAATTAATTTTAAAACAATGTTAAAAATATAAAATTAAAATAACTTACTTGAGCATTGCATGAATTAATGCAACATTAACAATTTAATAATTTAAATAGTTAGTTAACATTTAAATATAATCGTTCAAAGAATAAAAATTATATTGAAATAAAAATATAAAGAAGTATCACTAAAATCTTGGCTTTAACAATAAAAGCATTTTAATTACATTTAATTAACTAACATTTAATATAATTGTGTAGGTATTTATGAATAATGTTTCATGAAATATATATTTACAACTAATAAAAAAAATACCATTAAAAGCATTTGTACATCAAAAAAATCTACGAATCGGAAAAAGGAAGTGTTGTATTTTACTAAAAGCCAAAATATAAATAAATTAATAATAATTAATGAATTACTCTTCACCTAACAACTCATAAAATTTCATGTCTGTGTGGCCACGCCTCATACCTACCATTAACCTTTCACCTCTAATAATTTATATTACCGAATAGATTCTCAAAAATTTTCACATAAAATAAATTTGAGTCCATTTGATCATATTGTCTATATTCTAAACGGCATCAAATCGGTATGTACAGGGAGCGGCAAAAAAAGGTGACGGTTGTAAATCAAAACAACGAAGAAAACCGTCAGCTTTTTTGCCGCTGACATCAGCATGATGTAGCCCTTGCTAGCTGGTACCGAAAACCTGACGGTTTTCGTGCGGGCGAGCGCCCATTCGAGGCGCGGAGCCCAGTCGGTCCCCGCCCTTCGGCGAGAGATATTGTATTGTGGCTCGGCCGACTGCTAGGTCGAGCCATAAATTTGTAAAGTTTTATCGTAAATATATGTCAATGTGCTTCTGAAAAGGTCTTTGTTTTGCTGACCTACTCCTCATCATGCCATCACGCGACGGAATAACAACCTTTTGAGAGAGAGGAGGATGTTAAAACGTATAAATCAAATTCATACAACTGCGTTGATTTTAATGGCTGACGAAGTACACAAACCTTATTGATTTTTAAACATATTTAATAGTGTATTAAAGAAGAAAAAAACAATATTATTTGATTTTTGTTATTATTGTCAAGAAAACTGTAGAAAGATCACCAAATTGAATAATCAAGGCACGGCTAAACTACCATCAATAACTGTAATAAGACGGATTCACTTAAATGGGTATAAATCCAGCGGTCGTAAATCGTGTCTCGTTATTGTGAACATTAATCGTCATAACTCAAGCCAGTGAAATAAATCCAATTTAAATATATTAACATCATTTAACCGGTGCCTTATAAATCTTGGAAGCCAAGCATTACTGTCTAGGTACAATGTCGTCAACTGACGGTTCTAGAACCTCAAAGTCTATGAATGTAATAAATCGTATACGCTTGAAGTAATCAATGTCACAAAAATACTTTTAATTTATAGATAATATAATTATCTTCTTCGTAGAATACTACGAATTAATCCGGTGGATTGGTTTGCAGCAACAAAATCTTGCATCTCGATCTCCACTCCTCTCGATCCTCTGCAGTCCTCTTCAGCTCAGCATAAGAGCTACAACTCATGTCCTCGAACACTTGCTGCAAATACTCCCGTCTAGGGCGCCCTCTATAGTTTCTACTCTCAACCATCCCTTCCACAATATCGTGAAGAAGACCATCGTGGCGCATAATGTGACCGATCCATCGAGCTCGCCTCTCTGAGATGGTTCTCACTAGGTGCCTATCTTCCTTGATTATCCTGAGAACCTTATTGTTCGTGACGTGGTCTCTCCAGGAAAATCTCTTAATAGTCTTTTTTTTGTATATTATAATTAGATGATTTATTTTATTATGGGAATTGATCGCTGCACTCTGCTTCAAAGGCTAACATACAATAATTTTATCGACATGTTTTTTCTCGCATGCAAACAAATCAATGAACCATAAGAACAGACGTCATATGTTTTCAAAAGCTCAGTATTTGTTTTCTCGCAAAAAATTATGATGCACTTGAAAAAGCAGATTTATAGTTGGTATTTCATTTATCTTAAACACTCACAACCACCACACACACTTCCTACATACAGCGTAGAAATAGCGCAACGGAATTAGGCCAAAAAAGGGCCGAAATCCATAGTCATATTGTCATACATGTAATCACGGCAAATATTGTAATGAAATCATTCATTTAACCCTTTATTTACTGAATTGTTTAATAATGTATTTACTTTACCGATTCTTTTTATACGAATAAGTGTTGATAGGATAAATAGAAAAAATAATAAAAATCATATTTCTTTTCTACAATAAGCATTTATTTCATAGTTTAATAAATCCGACTTATAAGTCCGGTCAGGGCACAACTGCAGCAAAATGCACGATCAATATTGCATTTTGTGGAATGGGAGTTATAAGTACCGTCAGTAAATAAAGGGTGATAGTAAAGGCTACTAGCAATAAATAACAAGAATTAAATGACAAAACGTCCTAAAAAAACTCATAATATTGCACATCTTCTTTCCTTACCCGTTATTTTATAAATTTCTCCTACTTCTCCAATCTTCTATTCTTACATTGCACTTAACCCATTTTTTTAATAAGTGTCCATTTAAGTCATTGTTTACAAGTGCACGGCTAAGTATGTGCGCAGAGTGCACGATACAATGGATTCACGTAAACAACAGTTGCTCTACGTGATGTACGAGAAAACAAAGTACAATTATATTGGCTATTTAATAATTGAAATAGATCTTAAAGTGAGTGTTAAGAATATGAACAACATTGTTGACTTCTGTTTGATCAAGTTTCCAATACATGACTATGCGTGGTATTATTTGTATTGAATTTCACTCAATCCGTCAGATCCGCTAACGAGAGATCTGCCGACTGCTTGCTCAGGCAGACGACAGACTTTCCCGGCAATTTGTTCCGAAGACGGATGACTGCGATTATTGAAAAGAGATCCACTTCTTATTGGAACAAATTCATATTGAAGGTTTTGTATTAGTAAAAACATCGACTGAGATATATTTTATAGAGTTCATAGGAAATCATTTGATATGAAATTGTAATAAATCATGACTTTTAAATTACATTTCGTATTAACATCATCTATTTGACTAATAGCCTCTGATTTATATTAAAAGCAGTCGTCTTCATCGAACTATTTTTGTATTATTGTGGAAAGTCTTTGCAAAACAAATAAAATCGAAAAAATAGTTTGATTCGCTAGTACATTAAATAAAAATAATTGTTATTTATACCCAATTAATAAACTGCAATTAATGATGTTTAAATGCTGAGCTGTGGCTCGATGACGTTGTGAATCAACACTCCATACACAGCTTTTAGCTACATATAATGAAACCCTTTAGATACTACCCTTTATATACTTGCGATAAAGACGAAGCGGTTTTAAGGTATATTTAAGTACGTACTGTATTTTTTTAAATATATATTTTTAATCTCGATTATCAAATTTTGTATAAACCACATAAGTTTTATTTAATACCGTCAGTCGATATTCTCTTTACCTGTAGCACTTTATCCACCTGAAGTACGCGTTGGTTGCTACACTAACAATAATCGTATATAGTTCACGATAAAAGAGACTCTATCAAATTCTGATACAATATGAAAGATTATGAAGAAACTTTAGATTATATGAAGGTTATACTTTATTTAGACAAACAAATCACTAACGTATGGTTATTGTTAGATAGTTAGACTATACGGTATTATGCAAAGACGCTTTAAGTAAAGTGCATTTCGATTTACTGCTGCTGTTAGTTGTTGTTTGGATGCAAGCCAGAATGCTACAGAGCTGCACAGCATGTGCTTTATTGCCCACCGCGGGGATCAGCTGTTAAACTTGCGGTTTTGATGGCCTCAATATGAATGATGTTTTCATAAACACAAGACGACATCTTCTTCCGTTAGCGAACGAGGAAACGGATTAGCAATGTTTGCTGATTTACAATGTTAATATAGCAGACCAGTTCCGAACTCTCAGCAATATTAACAATATACTCGTGATACTTATAAGTATTAACGAAAATGAATTGCATTTAAAAAATACAATTTAATTCAGTGTAATACAGACAGACACCTCAAGCCTGTAATATTTTCTTTGAAACACTTTAGCATTGTTTTCAGAGCACTCTCTCGTTATATATTGATATCAGCTTGATATAGCTCCTATAGGCTGATGCTGTAAAGCCTTGAAAAACGATCTTTTGTCTCTTATTTTTGTTCGCTCGCCTGACATGCACATCTAATATTAGTTTTAATTGTATAATAATACAGGGTGTTTTCATACGCCATTTTATATCAAACTTTGAGAGAAGGATATTAATATTATAAATGAGAGGATTTTCGACGAGATACAGTGCACAAATGAATTTAAAAAAAACCAGGAGGATTATATATTCCTTATCAAGAAGGCGAAGGGTAGACAAATGGTATACTCTGATACTAGAAGAAACTTAAGAATAGGCAAATATCCAAGAAAACAGAAGTTGGAAAAAAAACAGACTTAAAAAAAGCTATCAAGAATTCAGATTTTTTAAAAATATTTATTTATAATGCATGAACAATTTGAATACATTTTTTTTCAATGTTTTCAGCATTCGGTGTCTCTTGACAGTGATGGATTGAGGACCAGTTAGTCGAAACTGCAGTGTCTTAAACAGAGACCATACCTAACATGATCCATGTAAAAACAAGGTAAATAAATAAATATGTATTAATTTTCACACAAGTGAATTCAATAAAAATTGTAGATTTAATTACCTAATAATTTAAAATATTTAGTTTTATTTCAAATACTACACGTTTCACCTCTTAATGAGACATTTTCAACAGTGGATAAATATTTCATCAAAAAAAAGACAAAGATCAAATATATAGATAATTACAAATTCAATGTGTTTGTCAAAGCGCAACCATTAATGTTTATTATTTTTTAAATCAAAATTGTTTAATTTTTTAAAATAATATATTGAAAAATAAGTATTATAAATTTAGTGTTTAAAGAGTAATAACCAATAATACTCGTAAACAAAACATATAAGGGTACTTAGGACATCATAATAATTACATTTTTTTAGTAATATGTAATATTTATAATAAACATTATCGACTCGTGATTTTAAATTTTCAATGGTCAATGGACTAGTGACTAATGGACATGGCGTGAAGGAACATTTTCTAATGGTTCATAAAGCACTACTGAACTAGTACTTCGTCGTACTGTGATGTTCAGTCAGAAGAGAATGTTATAATATGTTGACATCAGCACGATGTAGCCATTGCTAACTAGTACCGAAAACCTCGATAGACAATCTTTCGTCTCGTATTTTTGTCGCTTGCCATACCTTATGTATGGCAACATTGGGACTGGTTAGATAGTTTTGCCACCGGCGGCGCTGGTGACCGACCACGGGCCGCGGAAGTGCCGACGGCCGGCAGTTGGTCCCCACCCTTTGGCAAGGCAAGGTCTGCGTCGCGGCCGCGCGGCATGTCATACCGCGTGGTCACAAACTTGTAATGTTTTTAACGTAAATATAATATGTGCTTCTAAAAGAAAGCGCGACCTAATAACTCCCCTCTTTTTGAGAGAGGAGGATATTAATATATATTTCATGATTTAAGCAAATTACCTTCAGCCGGTCCTGTTTTGATTAGTACAGTAATGGTCTGCAGACAAGATGTGGATCAAATAATGGTATAAAGAGACGGTTGGACAGATGTGTAGCGACGATGGCTCTGTCTGCTTCTTCAGATAATCTCAGCACGCGCCATGTGGCGTTTTTGGAATCTCTGCCGCTAAATAATGATTTATTATTATGGAGAAAGCTTCAGCATTGAATGATGACAGAGAACAGTTGCCGCATGTGTTTATAAACATGTTTTACATTCTGTCGTGTTAGTCTCCATACATTTCCTTATCATAAATGCAATTTGAATAACTGCAGAATTTGCAGTAAGGCGATATATTATTTAAAAACTCCAACACAATAAGTGTATCTGTCCATATATCCATAATACAGTGGTACCTTGAAATACGAGTGCCCCAACATACGAGTTTTATGAGATACGAGACGTCAAGCGAGCGATTTTTTGCTTTGAAATACTAGCAAAACTTCATAAACGAGCAATCGGCTTAGCAAGAAACACACGGAAAAAGTCGCAACTGGTCGTGCATCAAAGCCATTTAATGACACTAATGAGTTACGAGCAAGGTTTTGGAACGAATTAAACAAGTATGTCGAGGTACCACTGTATGTGCTCACCAATAATAACCACAAACAATTCAGTAAATTGATGTGGTCGATGTCTTGTCCACGGTATCTCTTCACCCGAAGATCTACCTGGGAATATATAAGGTACCCAACGACCTCCAGGACAGAAACCCGGAGACTAAAAAAACCTGTAACTGTAGTGTTATATGCATATTTTGGGTGATCGGTTAATTCGATTTATAAGGTGATCGGATGATTAGCCCGAAGCACCGAAGGCTTAAATCATTTAACCATAAAAAGCGGATCATAAGTGTAAAATTTTAATATACATGTAGGCGTGTTATGTATTAAAATTAATAGTTAGAATTTATTTGTATATTCGTTGTAAAGATGTTTTTTTATAAATATATATTTTTTTCAAATATGTATAGCACATTATTTTGTCTTGTATTCGCTGGAACGTAAAGATGCGAAGTTGACATGTAATGTGCGAAAGATAAGCTACTTGTAGCATAACGAATGGTAGATATTTAATGTATTTTGTTTTAAAAAAAAAGAGCATAAATAGCTTAATCAACATTAATATTTTAAGATTTATTATTACAACATTAACATACGAGTATATCATTGATTGTCATAAAATTACAGTAAGCATGTGCCATTGAAAGCAAATCGAATTGATTTTCTTTTGAATGCGACTGTCAGTAACGCTGATTGCCATGTACGTGATGTCCAGACCACATAATGAAGGGAAGGGCGTGTGAACCACAGACAAGGTCACTGAACAGTTAGCAAGACCATCGAAGTTCTGACCGGTGGGAGACTACAACGTGACCGGGTTCGAAATTTATATCATTGTTTTCAATGAGACCTCTGAACGTAATGATTAGACTGCTGGGGTGTTCAGCTCGTCTTGGTAGATACGATTCCGTAGTCGAGACTAAATTAAAACTAGACTTTACCCGCCTCACACCGGAGGACAGTTAAGTCTCCTTGCTGAGCTCATTCAGATTCTGATCAGTTAGCAACTGATAAGTTCAGTGGGCGTCCTCTCTGAACAATTGTAACCACTGCACAGAAGTGCTAGAAAGAAATAACCCGTGAAAGAGATTAGAATCGCATTCACGGGTTGTAAAAAGATGGAGATGGAAGATAGACTATCTCACCGAAAATATGAGCAAAAATTGTAAATGTGTGAATTTTTTTTAGTAGCCGCAAAGTCTGCATGTCCGATAGGGCCGAGGCGATTCCCTCAAACTGCATCGAAAAGGACTTTTCTCTCTCACAAGAGGAACTAGGGTTTGAAAGTAAATTAAAACTATGTTCAATACTCGTATCTAGACGAACGGCACTAGGATGGAAAAATTGTTCCCGACCGTGTTTCCTGTGTTTAAAATGGCGATCTGTGCGGCGGTGGTACGATCAGCGGGAACGAGCGTGTCTCTTGAAGGCCGACACAAAGTGACCGAGCGCTTGATTCCTTATCCTGGCATTGTATCCTATTCATCTCTGAAAATGAGGCTGCACCTGGGTGCATACATAGTTGGTTGAGGATTTTTTTCGCGGGGTAGAGCCTGACAACATCGTAAATGTCATATTTTCAATTCTTAATTCGAACGGCACTAGGAGACCTGCGCCATAAATATCCACCACACAGTACTGTTACTTACCATTATCTAAGCAGTTTCTATATCTCAATCTCATGTCCTTTATTTCGGGAACCTGACAACATGTAAATTAATATTTTGTATTCTTCTTCGTAGTATCAATCCGGTGGATTCGTTTGCAGAAACCTTCCTCTCGGTCCTCCGCAACCCTCTTCAGCCCAGCATAAGAGCTACAACTCATGTCCTCGAACACTTGCTGCAAATACTCCCGTCTAGGGCGCCCTCTACAGTTTCTACCCTCAACCATCCCCTCAACAATGTCGTGAATAAGACCATCGTGCCGCATGATGTGACCGATCCATCGTGCTCGCCTCTCTGAGATGGTTCTTATTAGGTGCCTATCGTCCTTGATTATCCTGAGAACCTCATTGTTCATGACGTGGTCTCTCCAGGAAACTGTTTTCATATATATTTTTTTTTTACAGTTTATTTAGTAAAACATTTTATTATTTCATGTTTGAACTAAAATAGATCACTATTTAAAAAATTAATCTTATAATTAAAATTGGTATTGCTCTAACGGTTCGCATCCCGCTTCTGCCGTTATTTTTGTATACAAATGCCTGTTATTTCTATATTTAACGGTAAATTTAGTAAAACATCTCGTCGCATGTTCGAACAAAAAAGGATCACTATTTAAAAAATAAATCTAATAATTAAAATTGATACTGTTCTAAGCCTTGTGTAATGTATACCAATGCCTGTTTTTCTAAAACTTAATAATTACACATCCCGTGGGTTTCCCGGCTTAACCATTCAATGAATCATGTAACAAGTGCCGGCCAGCTCGTCCGCAATTCAGTTAGATGGTTGTTTGACAAGGGTCACTACCCACTGCAGGGTGAAACAATACAAACTTAAAATTGACCACAAACATGCTGTCGGTAATTTGGCTCTTAAGACTTCATTCACCGTTGAAATTAAATCGTTAGTTTAATTACTGGGTAAGTTATACGAACATCATTCACGTGATTCGTGAACTGTGCGTAACAAATATTGTGGCTTTTGGGTTTAGCCGTCTGGCGAACTTCCTTCAACCAATATTTCGACCGCCATTGCAGGGGTCTTCTTCAGGATTGATGATTTATTTAGTTTTGAGTTGGTTTATTCAGATAATCTTTTTTATACGAGCGTTGTTGATTTATATCTCCATGGCAACTACGTACTCAAGTTTCATTTCGGAGAATTGTAGGTATGTTCTAAGACTACGGTAGGTATGTTCTAAGAATACGGTAGGTATGGTCTAAGAATTCTACCTTCACGAACGTCATGTCAGACTGTGCCAACTCCAAACTAAATAAATCATCAATCCTGAAGAAGAACCCTGCAATGGCGGTCGAAACCCAAAAGCCACAATATCAAATCTGGCCGTGAAAACTTAAGAAGTTATTTGTGCGTAACTAGTTTATTTGATATACGAGTACATAATTGAATGCAGAAGAGCATCAAAGTGGGAAAATTTAAAGAGGGGAAAATAAAGTTAGCAAAATGAATGGGTTGATGACTTAGTCCCTAGAAAAAGACCCCTTCAATGGCGGTCGAAATGTTGGAAAATAGTAATTCGCCTCACACGACAAAACTCAAAAGCCACAATATCAAACATACCGTTGATGATGGGTTATTAATGAAAAAATCAATTGTTCAGTTCGTTTGATTTGCAAATGTTAGATTATTTAATAAAATAAACATTCTAAAAACGTTAATATTGAACATTCTTAATGATAAATAAATTTATCGTGGTATAATTAAGATTTTCTAAGTAATCCTCGGATACGACATCTAACGTCTCATCAAGTCCCAAGGTTACCATTCTGGAAGCCTTCAGTAAACGTATATGTATATAATATATTCTGAAGAGGACCACTAGGTGTTAATTTCATGTGTGGTTTCAATTTGTGACCATATATTCCAATAACGTGAATTCACGTACATAAACGATAGCAGCGACTATACAGCTTTTAAATGAAATACGTGTTTTATTTGCGACATTGCTGTTAATAATGCAAAATAAAATAAACATCCAGAGTACTGTGGTTTGATCGCGGTTGTGAATATATCGCAGAGCAAATTAAAAAAAATGTTAATCATAATATTTATTATCTGAACAGTACAACATGCGAAATTATTGCGAAGTACGAAACGGGTCAGAGACCAAAATAGGTACTCGTACATGTTTGTATCGCTACGAGCCTCGGTGGTACGAGTACTAGACCAATATCAACTAGGAGTACGTCCGGGCAATTCGCTGATGACAATTCAGCACAGCGTTATTCATGTATGCAAATATATGTCCGATCGCTGATTACAGGTGAAACGTAACGGTACATTTTGGACTGAGTGACACGAGCCACAAAAATATAGTGACTGACAATTATTACACAATTAAATACAGCATAATATATTCATCTGTCGACCTCCCAGTCTACATAGCACATGTTTTGCTTTAATTTATTATATGACGCAGAAAATATAAGTATTTTTTGCTTACTAGTATAATTGTCAGAGTTCGTTTTGTGTGTGAAGCTGACATAAGAACCTTTAATTGTTGGAATGACATTAGTTCAAGGATAGAAACGACTTAACAATAACAAAAATGGTGCCATTTTATAGTTTAAAGTTAAAAAACAAATTATGAAGTCAATATATATAATTTTAAATTTGTTTTTTTATGTAAGCACATACAGGAGAATACCGAGAGATGGTGATAGTAATTCTAAGATCTCATCTGTGGAATTCTAAGACGCTTATCATGGTGCATATGGCTAAGCGCTGCATGTGGAGTGTTGATCCACCAATGTCATAGACTACAGCCCGAGATTCACGCATCATCCATATTATTACAGGAATTTACTATGAATGGGTGGTCTTCACGGGACTACTTTCGTCAACCACCAATTTTAATTAATAGGCTATGACTGTCATTTTAATGGTGGAGGTTTATTTTTTTTAATCTCCGTCGGGGATCGAACCCACGATCTTTAGCTTGCAAAGCAAACGCTTTGACCATTGAGCTATACTTGGTGAATGAAATTAACATACAATTACAAGGTTCAAGGTTTAATACCACCCAGGCATTTTAGGTAAGATCATTATTATTTTGATAATGTTACATAATTATACATAAAATTCATAGATTTTAGACTTTTTGTTATTAAAAATTTATTTCATTATTCAAAATCGATGGTTTTAATTAAGTTTCACATAAATTATTCAATATTTTGATACAAATCTATTTTACCCCGAAAGCAATTACATATCGCGCAGTGTATCGAATCCCTCGTTTCATAACACTGCGGCCATTACCAGCGATTTATTGTCTGTTTTATTGGTTTCATTATCAAACAGCAGGAATGTTATCGACGCAAAAATAGTTTATTTGTGTTACTTAATCCCCATACAGCAGATACAACAATCGAGACCACAACAACGATTAATTGTAGCTACAAAAATAACAGATCACACATCCAATTACCGACGATTGTACTGTGTGTTAGGAAAACTAATATACACACACAAATCCAAATAAAAAATAGTAATACTGAAAATATGATATATCTTTATCTACCAAATCCGTATCTGCCAGTATGGAACACATAGCAACCAAAAGCCGTTGCCTAATAGTTCTGCATTTAAGAGTTACATTGTGATTTAATTGATGGTCCTCCAGGGTGTGATTCTAGGACACTAGCAAGAAAAAGCAGATATGTTCTTCGTTAAGACATTATCTATTAAGAATATATTACCGTCTTAATTTAAAAATATAATATTTCATTCGTTTCCCATAAATTTAACAAAGACGTTTTTTTAGGTCAACATAAACTAGTAAGAGAACTTTAGATTACAAAAATATCTAAGCATTATAAAGCCATCATTTTATAATCCTCCTTTTGCTTTAAAACCAAACATTATTAGCGAATGGAGATGGTAATAATCTTGCGTTTGGCATAAACGCAACTTTCTTTGCTCACATTCAAAGTAGACGATGATATCAATAACACAACTACTTTAGTAATGAAAAATAACCTTCTGCATGCTAATAAGGTGGAGATTAGTCGATTAGAAGATCAGCTACGTGTATGGCGTGAGCGCATTATCTAGTAGCACTGCGAGTGCAAAGAGAAAGCCAAGATCCATATCTGCAACAGTGCAGCATCACATCATAAACGAAGGAAATACGCATTAACCTGCTTGTGACAATTCATAAATATGTCGTTAAAACTATCAGAGTATAACACACATATTAACTGTGATAGTTAATGACACACTTCCTCACTAGTGGATGTTTTTCGAATGACGAGGGTATTAATAGTTTTTATTAGTAGTTATCATATTACAGATTCTTGAAATAGTTTCTTCCACTGATTTGGAAATGATAGAACGACAGCATCATATAAGACCCCACGAATATCACTTTGGCTTTCAACATTTTTAGACACCATCAAACTCTTTATTCAGATTTATTGAACATAATGCAAGGTATGAGAAATAAATACACAGATCCGAGCTCCAACAATCGTTTAAGGACATAAGAGCTTCCCTTGATATCAAGATCATACATATTCGATGACTTTTTCATGTTTAGCAAAATAAGGATAAAGTACCGACAAAGGTATTGTCGATCAGTGGGAAGACGATGAATAGGAAAACCAAAGCACCGACTGTTCTTCAATAATCTACATACATTTACACTTACTCTGCGTGTGTTGATACATGCACAGCTAACTGAAGAGTGCTAGTTGGCAACTTGTAAATATCTGCTCTAGTGCTTTGTAGGTAGCCAAGACCCACAAAAGATTGTTATGTAAGTTGTAAAGCGTCGATATTTCGACTAAATTAATCGAAAGTATGTCTTAAACTGCTTTTAAATTATTGCGATGTTGAGCTTTCATTTGCATTCATCGAGATCCTTTCAGAATAAAATATCAGATATTAGCATAATATTGAAATATTAACCAAGCTAATTGTAAGGTTTGGAAAATATTGATATCAGCTCGATATTAGCCATTGCAGGCTGGTGCCGAAAACCTCGATATACAAACATTCGTCTCTAATTTTTGTTTACTCGTCGGACATGTATGTGTCGCCATATTGGTTTTTTGACATGTCCGGTCACGGGTGTGTCACTTGTATTGTACATCGCAATCTGTAATTGGTGCGCCATTAATTCTGTAGATCGTCACTTACTGCGCTGGGCTCTCACCCACTTCGAGCGCTTAGTGGTTAGTAGTTGTCCCCCGACCGCGACTAGTGTCGGATTGTAGTCGGCCCGGTGCCTGAAGCATGTAATTTTGCCCGGGCGAAATTTTTGTCAAGTTTAATTAAATATATGTGCTTCTGAAAAAGTCTGTGTGTTGTTCATCTGTTCCTCATTCTGCCACCACGCGATCCAAAAACTATCCCGGCGACGTGAAGTTGTTTTCTTCTTTAAGTAAAGGGGATGCTAATATTTTTATCATTGAACATTAATTTTGTAGAATTTTCCATCGCCAAAAGTACTCCCGTCTCCATCATTAATAATTCATATTTTTACGACCTTGTTTACCGACCGTTGTTATAATTTGTTTTCCACCAGAGAGCCGGAAAAGCTGGATGTTATAAACCAAATCAATGTTTATGATAAATACCCTTGAGAGACATTTTTATCGTGCCTTTGGAACTTCTCAACCGATTTCAGGCTTTCTTCAATTTATTATTGAAAATAATACTGCCCCTATTCTTCGCTAAATTCATATGACTATTAGTTTTGGTGTCCAAATGGCGCTAAATTTAAAGGTATACCTTGGTTTACAAACTTAATTAAAATAAGAGAGTCGTTGTTTATACAACACCAGCATTTTAGTTGAATAATTTTACACTTTGAAAGAAAAAAACTATAAATATAATATTTGTTTACATAAATATACATTATGGCCGATCGTCTTACAAGACAAGCCAAAAGATAATGATTTGCAAAGTTACTCTAAGTGATGCATATAGCCACCACATATCTAGAAACGCTGATGTGACGCAGACAACGAGAGAGAACAGAACCCGTATATCGACGCCGAAAATATACATTTGCTTCTGAAGAGATGAATTATATCATTACATAAATAAAAATCAATTTTCTATGTAAATAAGCGTAACTCTTATTAAATGTACGATTCTATTTATGTGTAGTTTTTTTTTTCAGAGGGTGTTGAACTGCCATTTATATTTCCATTTACGTCAAATTTCGCTCAAATCGTTAGTTTCAAGTCCACCGAGCGTCGTATTGACTAATGGCTCGGGAAATATTGGGATTACGTCGATGAATAAAGCATTACCATACAAAAAACTATCGATTAATTCATCTTTTATGTTCGGTCGGATACCTAAAACGAATTTAATCAAGGTTCAGTGACCAAATAATACTAAATTAAACGCATTACCAAGGCATATACAAATAAGTGGTGCAATGAATAGAATCGTAAGAATTATGAAATGAAGTATTAATAATGGCATTAAGTGGTAAGGTCACCTTGAACAAATGTTGATTATTTCCATACCAAAGCAACCTCTAATATTAGATTAATGGTATTTACATACTTAAGCTAATTTTAATGGATAAAACAAAAGCCATGAATAATAGTCATATTTCACAGACCTTCGATCCTATTTCCATTGGAGGAACAGAAATAGAGGTTGTAAACGACTATACCTATCTGGGACAAGTAATACAACTAGGGCGAAATAACTTCTCAAAAGAAATCGACAGGCGCATACAACTGGGATGGGCAGCATTTGGAAAACTAAAGTACATTTTTAAAGCGAAAATTCCGCAATGCCTTAAAACTAAGGCGTTTAACCAATGCGTCCTCCCTGTATTAACTTATGGCGCAGAGACGTGGAATCTGACAGCAAGTCTTACCCATAAAATAAAAGTCACCCAGCGTGCTATGGAGAGATCCATGCTCGGAGTGTCGCTAAAAGATAGAATCCGAAACGAGGAAATACGCAGAAGAACTCAAGTAGTGGATGCTACCCAACGAATAGGCACACTCAAGTGGCAATGGGCAGGACATATCTGTCGAAGAGACGACGGTCGATGGGGAAGAAAAGTATTGGAATGGCGCCCAAGAACTGGCAAACGAAGCATTGGCCGACCCCCTACAAGATGGAACGACGATATAAGAAGAATAGCGGGAGTGACCTGGATGCGGAAGGCGGAGGATCGAAGAGGATGGAGACTCATGCGGGAGGCCTACGTTCAACAGTGGACGGACATAGGCTGATGATGATGATGATGAAGCTAATTTTTACACAAAAACTCACTCTAATCCCCTAATCGGAAGATTCGTAGAATATATGTTTGTACTCAATTCTCCCCGTTAACAAACTTTACTGGCTTCAAAATAAATTTAATTTCAAAGAAATAATTAAACCATTAGTCTTGTTTCTTCTTACCGTCATTTGATCTGCGAAAAACCTTTGTGTCCAGTAGCTGTTAAGGTTATCTTAAAGTTATGTTTTGGATTGAGCAACTCCTTCGACCAAATGGTCCAGACTTGAGGAGCGTCAGATAAATCATCCGATCTACGTTTACTAAGTTTTCTGATTAAAAAATCACCTGAAATATGACTACGATGCTACTAAGTCCCGGGCTGTTGCTAAGATCACATCCCTAAATATAATATTATTTTATTAGATATTTTTATAATTTTGTCAATAATATATTCAAAATCATTATTTAAAAAAATACATATAAGCTCACGTAAAGTCAGTTGTTTCAAAGAGAGCTCACTATATTTTAAAACTCAGATAAACATAAAAGTGATATTATTTTATATTTCAAATCTTATGATAAAGAAAGACTCTTTTTGATAAGCCATGCTGAGTCCAAGTCGTTATTGTCCATGACCATAACTCAAATTAAGCCGAGACTCGCCTTGTGAGAGTCGAAATCCTTTTGTCTGACTCACCGAGAGCCACGACGACTGTAATTTTGTCTAATTCCGTCTGAGTGTATGATGTCAACTATAATCATCATAAACTTCTTTTGAGACTTTAATAAAGGTCGATTATAATACATATTAATTATTTCAAAGAGCAATTACAACTTATGGGTGGTGTGACTAGAGTGACAGAGTTCGAAATGAGCATATTCGGGGTTCATTTCGGGTGGCCCCTATACCTGAAAAGATAAGGGCAAACCGCCTAAGATGGTATGGGCATGTGACACGGAGATATGAGGACCACATGGTGAAGAGAGCCCTCAACATACCCACGCTGATAAGAAGACCTGGAAGACCACAGGACTGCAACTGTAAACAAGGATCTGAAAACCCTGGGTTTGACCGAAAATGCATCGAAGGACAGACAGACATGGCGAATGTGCGCAAGGAGAGCCGACCCCAGATGATGGGAAATGGCTAGGATAAAGAAGAAGAAGCAGTTACAACTTATAGCAATACGCTTAGAAAGAGTGATATGAGAGCATATATTAAGAGATGTTTACATCTCACTGTCATCAGACATGGTGTCTAAACTTATACCACATTTATTTGAGAATCAATATCCAACAACTCACACGTATATAGATTCAGTGTTAATTAAATATGGTTGCAGATAAAATCGTTCACAGTAGTTACATCTTCTGTTCCTCAATTTTGAGGAAGGTGCATGTCAAGACTTGAAGAAATTATTGAAAATGTTTTCCAGGGAGGCCGAAAGATGTTATCTTTAAAAATAAATTGTGAATCAAGAGTTTATATTATTAATCTGTTAATTTTTAATTAAAATTAATTTAAAATTATAATTATGCAGTTTCACTAAGTATTGTCAGTTGATAACCTTAATGTTAAGCAAGAAGCGTTATCACGAGTAATAGATAAAAATATATAAAAATTATAATATATTTAAGTAAAAAATCGCATTCATAGATGCGAATTACGACGATAACATCGTTACATGATTGTAATACAATTTAAACTTAATTTATTATCGTTTTGTCTTAAATTGCTGTGTGAAAATGATCACATAATTGTTTATACAAATTCACTTTTAAACATCTAATGCCGCTAATTGTACGAACAATCACATTATATTCAAGAAATTGGTAGGTTTTATTTAAATTTTATTTTAAACATCGTTAGAAGTGCGTCAACCGAATCTCCTACACACGATTAGGATAATTAAAAACACAGAATGATGTCATAAGTTAGTAAAAAAATATATAAAACAATGTCAGCACGAAGGACAATGTATTAAATATTCCTTCTAAAACTTTAATACATCAAGATTTTTTTCTCTAATGTACTAACTTAGATTATAACCTGTACATACAATCTTAACTATTCATCGCAACTTTATTTTATAAATCTACAATAACATACTCATATTACACATACTGTCGCCGGCAGATATAGCTCAATGATAAAAGCGTATGCTTTGCAAACCAAAGGTAGTGGGTTCGATCCCCGACGGAGATTAAAAAAAAAAGATTTTTAAACGATTTCTTAGCTCTAAAATAACTCTGGTTAGTGTGAATTTGATCCCTCACCCGTAAAATGCCTAGCGTGAAGACCACCCATTCATAGTAAATTCCTGTAATAATAAAGGATGATGCGTGAATCTCGGGCTGTAGTCTATGACGTTGGCGGATCAACACTCCACATGCAGCGCTTAGCCATATGCACCATGGTAAGCGTCATAGAATTCCACAGATGAGACTTCAGAATCACTATCACCATCTGTCACTATTCTCCTGTATGTGTTCACATAGAAATATTGTGTACATTAATTCCGATACACTTTTTATGAGGCAATCAGGTGATATTTGAATGCAGCCGCATTATAACGAGCGCGATTTTTTAATTTTATTATTGACATTTAAGTATCAATAATGATATGATACATTTCAATGACCATGGGCAATTTTGGCCATAGATAAATCAACAAATCATACAACTAACGAGTACTTGTCCAGCTGTCTGTCATCGCAGTTTCTAAAACGTTGCGCTGCAAAGACACTTGAAAGAGGGTCAATATGAAAAGTAATTCCTTCAATCTCTACATAGCAATTTTTCTATATATGATAAAATAAAATAAAAAAGCAATAAAAACTAATTCATACATAAAAAACGAGCCAGCGGTAGGCATTAAAATAACAACCAACCCTCGAAATATCCAGAATGTATCGCTAGCGTCATTTGGAGAAGACACAGTAAGCAGTGTGAAAATTATTAAAGCTTCTGTTCACGAGTTTAATTTGTAACCTGTTCGCATCGGTACCCGATATATGCCGTGTAAGATTTCCCTACCGTTGACATCGGTAGCCGCGATATATCGTTTTGCTACTTTCTTAAAATAGTTTTTTATGCATCATCTGATAGCTAAAGGATATAAGAACCAATGTGATATATGAAAATAGACCGGACAAGTACATTTATGCTTCAAATATTGGTTTTATAATTGACAGTATAATTTGTATTCCACCGAGCCGTAATGAAAGGGTTAATATTCTATAAGTAACAAATACTAAAATCGTCAATTAATGCTACGGGTTGAATGCATGAACCGTTTTTAGAATCTAAGAAGTTTCACTTGAAGTTGTCGAGAGTTTCACGCAGTTTTTTTTTTCAATTTCCGAAATCGGTATAGAGATTAATTTTCTAATAGAAATTGAGAAAAGTCCTCATCCATGGCTTAGTCTTGATTGAAATTGTGGCATTATTGAAATATATGAAGGTCCCTTAACAGACTTCGAAACAGAGTATGCAAGACGAGGACACAAATGAAAGCCTGGCAGTTTTACAGCGGACTGACTGAATGCGACTACGGCGTGGAGCAGACCCTGTCGCACCTTCTGGAGTGTGCGCGGTGTCCGAGTAGCTGCACCCAAGAAGATCTGATGATGGCCGGGAGTAACGCCATCGACATCGCCCACTTCTGAGCAGACAGGATCTGACCCTGTTGTTTCCGACACGATTATATATATTATTGAAATAATTAATAACAGTTTGTAAGCCTGCGGAATGACATAATAGGAAACGGCCATGCGCAAAAAGAGCGATACAGTACAGAATGTTTTTACACTAGTGATATCTACACTGCAGTATGTTATATGTTGTAGTGCAATCGAGAAGCGTTTTGACGTTTTGGTTTTCAGATGTCGTGATGCTGAATGTTTGTATTGAGTGGCCAAAAGGCATGGATGCTGCGACGTTAGATCAGATCTGACAAAACTTTTTTTCGGAAACAACCAAAAACAAACTCAAACTCATATGAAACAAGCATCCTTGTCAGCACATATGTGATAATTTTAAACATATATTTAGAATTTTGCCATTGCGCACGATGGACTCGGTGTAGTCCGAAACATGTACAATCGTATAAAAGTAAATGCGAAATCAAACGAAGTATTTTTAATTTGTTATTTTTTAATTTAAATTATGCAGTTTCACCAAGTATTCGCAGTTAATAATCTTAACTTTATATATATACTCTCTTCAAATAATGTACGTCGACAGTTTCTTTGGTTCCTTCCTACAAGCAACCGGTAACCTCAGGAATGCTCTTCCAGCATGTGTGTTTCCGCCGTCGTACTATCAGGATCACTTAAAAAAACAGTAATGAACACTTTCAATCTCTCAACGCGCGCACAAAATTCTAGTAGCGTAAAAATTAACAGCAGATCGTGCTTTATGTTAACACGAACTGAGAATGGATATGTGTTAGCGGCCAGACTCTAGACTAGAAATATTTAATACTACTAATAAGTTTGCGGGCCTGGTGCGGACCGTGGGCCGTATTTGACGACCCCTACGGTCGGATTGTGTTAGATGCCGTGTAATTGAATTTGATTGACTGGCTAGTACTCGAGCCATCGATCCAATTATTATACGGGTGAATGCGGACTGCTGGGCGAGGAGACGAGCACGATTAATGATCAATTGCAGTGACCACATAGTTAGGTTTTGATATTTACAATACATACATATAAATGCAGCTCAATATCGAAGGATGCTGTATTATTATAACAGCACTACTGTTGAGTATGTTTACTATGAAATTACAAGTTATAAATATTAAGTGTTTTTTATGGATTTGGGCCTCACGGTTGGAGGGGCACTGGATGCGCCTTCACGTGGCCATCCAGAGGGGATCCGGTACTCCACTCACTGAGTAGTACAATAATAATAATATGGAGTATGTGTACATGACGATTTATATTCTTTCTATTCTGTTTAATTTAAATTTTGATTTTTTCTGTATTTGCTTGGAATTATTGTACATACAATTTTGATTATGGCACGGTGAATAAGGTGAATAAATAATTTTTATTATTATTATTGTTGCCAGATATTGGGAAAAAATAATTTGACGTCGCTGACACGAAGAAGAAGAAGATTATTATTATTAGCATGAATAATGAAGTGGATTTTTCTTTAAAGAATTTTGTGCACCGACATCTGCACTCATTTCACTATAAATTAAAGAGTAAGATAATGATGATATCAATCGTAAATTGGACGCTATAATTATAAAAATACAATATAATTATTGACCTCTTGATAGGTTATTTGATCTACTTTGTGATATTTCAGCACATAAAAATAATTTAATGGCCTAGCCAGATTATCGCTATCAAATATTTAAATACAGTCTACTCCCGTTATTCTCCGTCTCGCAGTTTCTCGTATTCGCATATCCGCGTAGGAGTACTCACCTGTAACAAAGAAAAACAAATAAATTAGTTATACTCATTTGCATTTTACAAAAACAAAAAACAAAACAAAAAAACAAGACCAACAAATCTATTTTTTTAGTAATGAATAATTTTGTGTCATTTTCTTTCTAATTTAGAACTAGTAATTCATAAATTTTAAAGAGAGATCCTTAATTAGGAGTACAATGTTAAAAAATCTCAATTAAATTTTCATTTTTAAAATAGGATGGTTATACGTAAGAAATAACAGTACCACGATTTATACAAATTAAAATTTTAAATTATTACAAATATAGATTATGTAACAACTAAATAGTTTAATAAAAACTAGACTTAAATAAGGTACAATTAACAAAATCTCAATTTCTTTATTGTGGCACAGTCCTCGCAACAAGAAAAAGTAACCAAAAAGTCGATGAAACGTTAAATAAAGAAATAATACGAGAAACTAAATACTACAAAATATACTAACATTATTTACTTGATGATTAGCTTTGTACTTAAACAACGTAGATCAACAGTATTATTGCAATATACTCGTACTTTATTCACTGACGTAGCAAAAATTAATAACTTATATATATAATATAACTTTATATTCGTAGCTCATAAAATATCCACGAAATAAATGTTGAATTAAGCACCTATAAAGTACGTTTTTGCACGTAAGGTTGCGAAGATGGTTATTTATGGCTGACCAATGATAATATATTGGATTTTTGCAGCTGATATTATTGGGCGTATCAAATTACCTCTCCGCTAGACATGTCGACTAGTCAATGCTCCAATTTTCACAGCAATCATTTATGGCGTATGTATATATTTTTTTATTTGGTAAAAATACAAAGTATAATTTATGATCAAAATAAAGGTAAATATTAGAGACGTGATATCGAGAGTCGTATGAACAAACAGCATTACAGGATCTGGTAAAGTTAAGGTAAGTCTGGTAAAAAAAACAGCTAATTAGTTTACTAATGGACTGCCGAAGAGAGAGAGAGGTAACGTTTTAGTTTTGAAAACATATGATGGATGAAGGTGTCAACGTATATTGTGATACATATATGAGAAACCACTGAACTTACGTGTAATAAATATAATATAAGGGGGTGTGTATCTCCATAAATTTTACTGTCATTATTACCATGGATAGCAACTCCAGAAAGTCTTGACGATACAATGTTTTCTGCTTTCAGATTCAGCTGTATACATTTTTAGTACAACATTTCACAATTCCAAGCATTGTTATCATCTTCAAGTAGTCATCATATCTACAACTCTTTAAGAAATAAATTTCATGAATTGATAAAAAAAAAGTAGCGAAAAATCACAAAAAAAAATCTAAGCTTTCAAAACGTTTTTACATGATAACTTTTACATTTATAAACTTGTTTGAGATGTTTTATTTTTAAATTATATTCAAATTCTTAAAAGTTTTATGATAATATAAAACGAGTGAGAATAACTTGGTAAGTGTCCAATAAGATTTTCAGTGCATAAGACAAATAAAATAAGAGTTACACAGACGAGACTGGGACAAAAACGTAGACATGGAGACGCCAAAGGTGGAAACAGAGAGACGAGCGATGTATTCTAATGTTGCCAAAAAATCATGCATCGTCCATTTGAGCTTAATGAAATGTATCTCATCTAGACGGAGTCATTAACCGTTTAAAATTTGTGAGATGCTAAACATGTAATCAACGCCGTGACCTGGAAGGTTGATCTCATCACCTGGCTTTAGAATACGAGGGATTCGTGTAACGCTCGTTAACGCTTTGTCAAAATTTTCAGCATTAAGCAATTAAATTAACAAATTATAAATTTTATAAATCGCCGAATATCATAAAGCTTAGCTGATACATATGAAATCATTAAAAATGATAAAGTTTGCTTAAAAATCCATTATTAACGTAATAAATTGAATGATTAAACTTAAATAGTTTATGTATCTAATTGTCAGGATGTTTTTGGCGATATTTTCATGTCGGTTCTTTCAAAAAATGATACATTTATTGTAAAAAAAATTATATACAATTTACATAATCGTATTAACTATTCAAGTTGCCCTCGTTCATGCTCCGTACGTGGAGTGATGGCACGAAGAAACAGTTTGCCAATATAATAAATACATAATTTTAAGACCGGTGAACCTCAAGACACTAGAGCAGGGGTAGAAAACTAAGTCCTGCGGTCCGAATCCGTCCCGCGGATCCTAATTATAACGAGTTAAGAACACAAAACTGTACTCTTTACTGAACAATCTTCAGTCTTAAGAAATACAGTATCCAAAAATTTAATATTTGTATTTGGGACATGTATTCTTAGATATATTACAACTAGAAACACCTCTCTTCGCCATATCCGTTCCATATTTGTAACATATGGTCACCACAAAGCCGCCATTATGTTCTTAGTTGCCGCAGTCTGCTGCCTTATACCCAGACACCTACACCCTAAAGTCCACTTAGGAGCATTAACGGTTCCCAATGTCACCAAAATAGAACAACTAGAATAGTACATAATTTTAATATTGACCGTAAAAAAAAAAATTTCATGGCTTAAAACCGACACATTTCGAGAGCTTATCATATTACAATAATAAATATCAATGCATTTGTTTGCTAAATCAACAATATGAAATAGATTGATACTTTTTACCTTGTTTTAAAATATATCACGATGAAAAAAAATTATTTACATACTGGTAGACAGAAGATTCGCTTCTTCAGTTCTCCACGTGTATAAACGTATACTTATGTATATGATAAAAATATAAATGAAATACCAATAGATATCGAAAACAATCTCACTGGATAATAGTTTTTGACCGAAGAAAGACTATTTATTTTGATTCAAGGTTCCCGAGGTTTGAAATATGTGGCTCTTTCGGAGATCAGTTAGCAGACCCTGGTACATGAGAGGCGGCGGTGATCTCACCTCATGCAGACGATGTTGCGGAGATCCATCTGGCGGAGGCTGCTGCTGCCCACTTGCGAGATGGATCACACAACAACGGAAATCGTAACGTAGAAGTATCATGAACAATATGCGGTGTAAACAAAGGCTTTCGATGGTAATCTGGACGCTTCCATTACCGATATGGCACTGGCAATACGTTATAAATATTATTATTAAAACAACATACATATTTTTTTTAAATATTAAGACTCTTAACAATTACTATGAAAAAGGCTTTATTATTCATATTGTTATGTTATTAATTATTATCAAATTTTATAGTATATCGTAGTTAAAGTTTTTTCTCAATTCCCACTATTATTTAAGATAGCAAATTATTTGCATCCTTATAAACTAAGACTCCCTATAGTTAAATATGTATCTGTAATATTCTAGAGCAAAATATTTAAGAGACAAATCACAATTCCAAAATATTCTGAATGTGGACTTTCAATAAAACTATAAATAATAAAACTATCTACATCTCACACGCAACAATGTGTATGCGAATCTTTATATATTACTGACTCTTATCGAAACAGCAAGGTAATACAGAGATATCTTATTGATTAAGCGAATTGATTAAAACTAAGTTACTTTGCTATTGGAAATCATTATCAACTAGCGTGCCTCTTACTGCACAAGTAAGTAAAATAAAGTATCTCTGTCACCAGTAGCGGATTAAGCACTTTCAAGCACCAATCACACTTTGGAGGCTCCTTTTTCTTATGATAAAAAAAAAGTTTTTCAGAAGAGAAAAGTCACTTCATTTTTTTAGTACTTATTTGATTGAAGGGTTTGTGGCCACCATACGAACACGCCACTAACCATAACGGCTTACGTCGTTCAGTCTCCAAAACACAGCGTGTCAGGACACGCTACAGTCCTCAAACACCAAAAGGCCGCACGAACTGCCGACGAATCTCGAAGTTACATCGCTTCCATTGACGATTAGTTAGCAGAACTAAAAGGTTAATATTTATTGAATTTTCGCGAGACACCCGATATGATTTAGTTAACAGATAAGTGAAAAAAAGTACAATGCATTACAGGCGCAAAAAAACCCTTACGTTTTAACGTAGTATGAATAGCTAGCTGGCAGAAAGGCGTAAAATTTATAAATTGGCAACGGATTTGATACAAAGAACTGTATGACATAAGAGTTTGTTTCGATAAAAAATAAATATAATTTTGGATGCCCTTTAAATTCCGAGGCTCTAAGCGCACGTCTCTTGCGCTTATGGGGTAATCCGCCCCTGTCAGTCACGGGTTAAGAAGCCTACAGTGCTGGTCGTGTGTACCGACTGTTCGGGGCAGTGCATCGATCAGGTTTTGTATCTCCCCGCGTGTTAGTGTCAGTGTCCAAGCTCCCAGGCTAACGGCACATATCGCGTACAGGTATTTGGCCAATCAATTACGAAGGTGAGCCGATACGGCGACCGAGACAGTCCAGCCCGGTGATGTAACGCAGGCGATACCTTAACAAAGCCACAATTAAAAATAACAAATATCATCACATAGTATTATACTCATGTATAAAAATATAACGCATGACGATAAAAAAATATATAACTACTACGAGCAGATTTCACATTGACATTCATTAAAAATATGAAATGGATAACATTTTTTACTTCGTTTTAACATGGATGAAGTTAAGCAACTGTTCACGAGAAATTAGTTCAGCAATCACTGAGACTTTGTCAGTTTTTCATTTGTAAATTGTTGCTAGTAACTTTTAACAAATCCTGTCTTTTCTCAGAGGTGTCTAAGAGGATGATACATAATCAAATCGAATATGTATATAATAATGAATAAAAAAACAATTTCAAATGCTAAATGAACTCTTTCAACCAAATGGGAGCATAACACTGAATTACCGTGAATTCCTTTGATGATGCGATCCTTGAGATTAATTTAAGTTTGTTAATTAGTGTGTAGAAGGGGTAACATCAAAATAACTGTAGATACTGTCTAATAAGAAAACACTCGAGAGAAAAAGAAGATGGGTAAAATGCTTATAAAACAAGATGATTGTGCTATAATGACATAAGAAACACAAAATATAATGATGCATATTCTTAAAAACTACTAAAACCTCTGAATATTAATACAGAACGTATTTTTTTTTAAATATCTACTCGTGTATAATTAATTGTTCGAGAATAAAGCTTTTAATAAGTTTCATACCGAAAGTGCAGCGAGGCTACAGTTCTAGCGTCTTCGTCGCTTTGAATAATCACCACTCTGAGTCTCTTTCATCTCTTCAGAACATGGCAAGAGTGTCGTCTACTGAGAACAGACGGTGCACAGCCATCTTCATAATAGGAAAACCAGGTACAAGTTTGTCTGCATCCCGCAGTGTGGTGCACAAGTGTAGGATAAAGGACGAAGAGTTACAGTGGCGCGGGCGGCAAAGGTACGAAACCATGATGAGAGTCATGTGAAGGTGGAGCCAGAAGAGGGAAGTTCAGAGAAAATTATAAAGAGTATATTAAGTAATATTTATAATCTGTTATATTTATTATTAAGAAACGACATGTTACGAATTTGTTGAAAAACCATTATCGAGTTTATTTCGTGATTTTGTAAATTTAAACTGAAACTTTTGAGTAACTAAAGATCTGAAAAAAGGTAGAGTGTTAAGACTTTATGATGTGGTGATAACAAATATTCAGAAGCTTTCTACGTAGAACTTATTTATAGGAAAAATCAATGAGGGTTTAAATACAAAAAATAATATATCATTGATCAATGAAATTAAAATAATAAAAATGACAAATTGAAAGTAATTTTATTTTTGTTATCCAAATAATTTACCGTTTTTAATTTATTACTTTCAGTTTCATAACATTTTAAAACTGAGATATATTATCTGCAATCTACATCATGTTACTTGTTCTTGAAAACCATCCATCTTTAAAAAAACATGACAGTTTTCTTATAACCACCCGTCCATTAATTTAATTAACTATGCCTATAAATGTTTCGTACTCACATTCTATATCTAAATTTTACTTTACCCTCCGAAAGGACTTTCCATGTTTTCGACGGGTCTACACAAAAAACAGCTATAATGTCAGCCTTCGCTCTAAAGTCTCAAAGCGTAGAAGAACTACCCCATTTGTGAAGACATAACTATACTGGAGCTGGATGTGTATAGTAAACGTGTAGGTCGGTCTATTATATTAGCTTGGTTGTGGGCGGCGCAGACGGCGCCTGCAGTGGTAGTTCCCGCCCACCCAACAGTCTGTCTCCAGCCCAAGCGGGAGAGCTTCCATTAATAACGAAGGGCGGCCGGGACTCTCTCTGGCTGCAGTGTTTTTATGTTATCATGTCACCTTCGCAGTAGCTGCCAGTCTACAACTCCGTCCTCGGGAGCGGCGGTAAATTCTACTTTGTAAAGAAAAACAAGCCGAGGGGACGCCGCCGAAGCAAAATGAAACGTACGGAAAATCGTGTATGTCCCTGAGTTGTTGATTATTGAAGTCTTATACAATTTCCGAGATGGATTCATTTTTGTGTGTGATACGCACTATAGTTTCAGTAATCTTTTGTGAATATTTAGCATGGCCTCCAACTTTTTAACTACTCGCAGAATTTTTTTCTTTTATTTATTTTTTGAATCCAAGCGTCTGTTGTTTCCTTTTCTCAGAAATAGACGATATAAATGTCACGAAATATTATATATGATGTAGATTTGAATGTGTCCGAGATTATATAATGTTTTCAATACTTAAAATCACTGAAAGTGGGAACAAGATAAATGTAATTTAGGGCAAACATAATATCAATTACTTAAGTAAATACTCATGTATCATACCATATCTTCTTAAGTATGTTATACTAACTAAACCAACTAAGTTACTAACTAACTATTATATATTAGTATGTATTCTAAAAAAAGAGGCCCAAGAAAACAAAGATATGAGACTTAACTAGTTTTGCAACCATAATCGAAACCAGGTAAATTTTAGATAATCTTTTATCAAATTTACATCATTGGGATATTTGATGATGCAAGTATCCCAATTGATACATTAATATTTTTGAAATAGTGGTTCCCATAGAAAATTATTTTTTTATTCGCAACATGCATCATTTTTAAGAGTGGAAACTTCGAAATAATATTTTCAAATGTTAAACAAATATATTCAAACCACTTTTATCAGCAAGGGTCCATAGGAGTCTTTTTTTGTACAATTGAAAGGTGACTTCAATAAGACAATTAGTTTTGAAAACAAACCTGTAATAAAATTTTGTAACTTTTAAAACGACAAAAAACTTTGACATACAAAATCATTATATTAATATTCACTGTTAGCATAAAGCAAAAAAAACGTACAGAGTAAAAATGTATTCTGTGACAAAATGAGTCCAGCGATAATAACAGAGTATGCCCAATATAGTTGAAGATTTAAGGCTTAACGGTTTCAGTGAAGTAGGGTGGGTGAGTTCAGACTCCCGCCCACTCAACATCCTGACGTAGGAAGCAAGAGAGTCGACAGAGAGAAAGAGAAGTGAGCAAACGAGTTTTTTTTTGTACCCGCCCAGAAAGCCTACCAGCGTGCTGTAGGTCACGCGACGCAGAGCTCGAACTGGCGACCCATTATTATATTTTTGGCGGCGTAAAAAACAGAAATATATTACGTATATACGTTATGATGCGAATCGATAGGAATAAATATCATAGCGAATGTATGTGTGTTATAAATGCTACATTAAAGTATAGAGAAAATAATGTTTACGACCGCTGAAGGAGCGCTGCGGTGTTTTTTTTTCATTGCATAAAAAACAGCGGCACATGGCGAAATGCGAGTAAAAATTGTGGAATCGGCAAAAATAACTTTAGAAGACATGGGAGTATCAAAATAATTGCGGTTTATTCCGTTTTGAATTAGGGTATGCGATACAATTCGTAAATATTTCTTAATCAACCACACTACATCTAAATCAGCTTTCGCCTGTAATTTCTTCTACCATCAACTGCAACATCTGGGAGACCTCATATTCCTAATGGCCATAGATTGCAAGTACATACACTGCCTTGAATGATGCGTGCAGAGTCGTCACAGGCTGCCTCAAACCAACACCCATTTCAAGACTATACCACTTGGCTGGTATCGCACCACCAAATATAAGACGCAAAGTCATATGCGCCGAAGAAATGCGTAAGGCAATAAACCAACTATCCCACTGCTTGTATAATAAGAGACCCCCAACACCCAGACTGAAGTCGCGGAGCAGCTTTCTGAGATACACACAACCTCTCACATCCGGCCCTGAAAATGAAAGACTCCAGCTCTGGCGACAAGTCGCACCAGAGGATTTCATTACTCCAAAGTAAGGCCTCCCAATTGGCAAATACACATAAAGGCTAAATAATATGATGTTGAGAATCATGATATTCTTTTAATAAAAATAACGTTTTGATATAATGTATACGACTTAAACACTAAAAATATTGATGGATAGTGATAGGTCGATCACTCTATTAAGTACCCCACGCAAATTCGATCGTAAAAATGCAAAATCGTGATGCAAAGATACCACCGCGCTTTGTATAATATTTAAATTTGGCAAATCAGACGATACGCTCGCGAAATATGCGCGGCATATTTACGAAGTAATAAAGCCGAGTTGTACTAAATTTTGACAGTGAATATCGATACACTATAATATGTAGATTGTTGTCACACCCACCGAATAACGGAAGGTCTCTAGTCTGCCTAAAGGATGCGTCCAACTTGAAAAAATATATATTATGCACAGCCGTTAGCATATTTGAAAAATAATAAATTGTTAGCCATAAAAAAGAATACATCGAAATATTCAAGAGTTCAATGCGAACATCCTTTACTGCATAAAAACAAATTTTGTTATATTTTGCTTATGGGCATTCTTTTTTATATACATTTTTGTAGATCTAGATGAAATCGTTGTTTTCTTCCATAATTCTTAAACACAGATGCTGCAGTCTAAGGATACATTTTCTTTTCTCATAGTGACATCTGCATGTGTTTACATAAAATGTAGTATTAAATTGAGTATAAGTAACTATAAAAAGAAAAAGGATTATAATTAACCCTTTCGTTACGGCTCGGTGGAATACAAATTATACTGTCCATACGGCGTGAATTTTTCAAACCATTTTTTTTGCTTAAAACTAGTACTTGAAGCATAAATGTACTTTTCTGACCTATTTTCATATATCACATTGGTTCTTCATTCCTTTAGCTATCATATGATGCATAAAAAACTATTATATTTAACAAAAATTCATTAAGTAACTCCATACTTCACACGTGTGGTTTACAGAAAAATCGCCTACCTAACGATATGTATTTACATGCTTTACAGATTCCTGTAAATAATACATGTAGGTTGATAAAGGGAATGACTGCCCTTTTCAATTTCCTACCGTAGATGACACAATGAGTACTGAAAGTAGCAAAACGATATATCACGTCAACCGATGTCAACGGTCCAGGAATCTTTGACAGCATATGCCGACAACCGATGCGACAGGGTTAAGAACTGTTAACAACAGACTTGGCTAAAAATAAATTACTTTTGCCATATAAAATTTCATTGTTTGCTACTTAAATACTTCGCTGCAAATAGTTGTTGCAAATAGACACATAAAATATATATTTAAATTTATCATACATTTTCTAAAACGTACATACAAGTAATAATAAAGAGATAAACATGCCCGTTTTGGTATAAACGAAGATTAAATATATTTTAGTATTCGCTTCAATACGATTATGGAATGATTCAGGACGTCTACGCGCCCAGAATATTGAAAACCTCCATTCATTATCGGAATTGTAAAGGACTTATCCCTCCGGCGCAAGTATTGTATTATACAATAATATAAGAAATGTATAAAAAGTAATGATTCCATGTGAACGCTTGGTTTTCAGCAAGTGCCCTGAATGGATATCGATCGATGGTCTTTTCATGAACCGAAATCGGGCCACACAAGTACAAATCTAGAACAACACATTATGTATGGAGTGTGAACATTTATGTAAAGCTAACAAGTAGAGGTGTGATATTCTTTCGTTGAACTAGAAAAATAATTCCCTATCACTTGATTATGGATCAAATGAATTTTTATTATCACGTTAGGTTTAATTCTTTACATTGCTTAAAAAGCAAATGATCCAGTACTGTGTAGCCACTATATATGCAAAAATAATATAGATATAATTTTCAAATAAATAGTAGTATTAAAGTTATTACATGTATACTATTATAACATGTATACTAGACATCAATAGAAAATAAAGGTTAATACCACCAGTCGCTTGTAGATATGTTCTTAAAATATTAATGACATCTTAATCATTTCAGATTACATGAATTCTTATAACTCCATTAATAATGAAACCATTATAAGTACACAACAATAGTTGACATATTTTCTTCATACTAAATCTAGCAAATCCGACTGATAGCTTATGTGAATTTACATAGAACTGTATTTTTATTAGTGGAAAAAATAAGTAGAAAACCACTGTACTATTCAACCAAAATAGTGGGAAACCTTGATTTACAGCTGTGAGACATAGTGCTTATCTGAAAGTGATAATAAAAGACTAGAGGCTTTTAAGATGTGGCCATACAGAAGAATTCTCGGAATTTCCTGGAAAGACCACGTCACGAACAATGAGGTTCTCAGCATAATCAAGGAAGATAGGCATCTAGTAAGAACCATCTCAGAAAGGCGAGCCCGATGGATCGGTTACATCATGCGCCACGATGGTCTTCTTCACGACATTGTGGAACGGATGGTTGAGGGTAGAAACTACAGAGGGCGCCCTATACGGAAGTATTTGCAGCAAGTGTTCGAGGACATGACTTGTAGCTCTTATGCTGAGATAAAGAGGATTGCAGAGGATCGAGAAGAGCGGAGATCGAGACACACGATTTTGTTGCTGCAAACCAATCCTCCGGATTGATACTACGAAGCCGAAGTCGGAAAAACAACATTTAAGAAGATTCTCAGCATTGTGACGACAATATATTATTATTACAAGAATACTAAAACAAAAACAATAAAAATCGACATATTTTATTATATTTTCACTTTCACATCCCAATATTCTAAGCGTCTTCTCATAAATCATCATGTTCCTTAAAACAGCTGTCAATGTAATTATAAAAACCTGTCATGAATTTTTACACATTTTAACACGAATTATTAAAATGATGTATTTCATACACTTTCTGTTCTTGAGGACACAAACATGACAGAGCTGACTGTCTACCACTTATGACGATTAACAGACAATGATGTCAAGAATTTAACAGATGAATTATCATTCCGACGTCGCATAAAAGAACAAAAAAAACGTTATCGACAATGCGAAGTGGTTCTAAAAATAAAGCATCGAGGTTGATAGCCGCTCGTTACATAAGCTAATCCTTATAACACGGTCTCGTTGGTGTAGGACTGAAATATAAAGTAGGGTGAGGTACGGTCTACCCACCCTCTCACCGCCGCTGCTCACTTGGCTAAGACAAACAGCGATGACGGCCGATCGCTGAAAAACAGGGTCGTTTGGGACGAGGGGCTCGTATGAGCGATGGGAAGTATGCAGGGGTGGATCCACATACAACTTGTTGTTTTGCTAAGAGTACAAGCTGAGCTAATAAAAAAATACATGATGCATATAACGTAGTTTATAGAAGCTCATATCTTCATTTGAGCAAGATATCGCTACTATTACGAACACCGATCTTAGGAACATTCTAAAAAGAATCTGCATACATATAGACATCACTGTCAGATTCGTGCAATATCCGTTTTCGCGTTCATGTAACATGTATACCTTCAAGAAGCGGATTAATAACATTTGAAATTCACTCAATCCCTCACACGCATACAGCCACTGTACATCCTTCCCAAATGCAGCGTACAGCCGACGTAATTGAGCACAGTGAAGTCCTCTTCTATGTGTGGACACATATAATACATAGAAATACATTTTAAAGCAATGGGTATATTAACCTCTCCTCCCCGATGATGTCTATCGACTACACATTGCTTGTAATAACTTAAATATCTCTGTAAATATAATACACACAGGGTTCAGATTTTAGGTATTCCTCCTTAATACATTTACGTATTGAAAAAAAAAATATTTATAATAATAGGCACTCATCGGGAGCAGGAAATATTTTTCTAAAATCCGGAATAAATTCACCACTACAATCAAGACGCGTCAACTGTCATGTATTCATTCGACCTGTCGGAAGCGTGTGCAAAAATAAAATTAAAAAATACCCAGATACGTCGGCATCTATACTCCTCACTCTCGCTGACGTACTAATATGAGTGAGCGAGACGGGAATCCTCAGTTGGTCGCCTAGTCGAAATGATATCGGCTCATCCATATGTCGACAGGCCAAGTAATGTTAGTAGCTCTCGGATGTTCACGCGACAAGGTGCGTCTGGCCGTTTGAGATCTTCGTCTGATGTTTTTCATGTTTTTAGCTATTAAATGTCAATTATTACTGCTTATTGACATCAACTATTGTAAAATTAAGCGATATCTTTGAATAGTTTCATTTTTTCGAATTTCTACTCATTAAATTCACTTTAAATCAGAATGTGTAATGAGTTGACACCATCGGAACGCGCGGAAGTTTTTAGCATCGTAAGGCGAGGGTTAAAATCAAACTTGTTTACATAGCAACATAAATATGAATTATTAAATAAAATCATTTTTTTAAATAAATTTAAACTATAGTTCTAAAGAATATACAGCCCAAAATGTCAACAAAGAAGCGATGAACTTTTTAAGTCAGTTTAAAAAAATATTATTCAATACATAGTTTTTGCACACTTTCGAATCCTATCTTTTTCTTCGTAGTATCAAACCGGTGGATTGGTTTGCAGCAACAGAATCATGCATCTCGATCTCCATTCGTCTCGGTACTCCGCAACCCTCTTCAGCTCAGCATAAGAGGTACAATTCATGTCCTCGAACACTTGCTGCAAAAACTCCCGTCTAGGGCGCCCTCTACAGTTTCTACCCTCAACCATCCCTTCCACAATGCCGTGAAGAAGACCATCGTGGGGCATGATGTGACCGATCCATCGGGCTCGCCTCTCTGAGATGGTTTTTCCTATCTTATAACTTCACAATACACAATATTTTTACTGCTGAAGTTATCTTTTTTTTCCTTCTTTTAGGTTCTCTCAATAGTTTCAGCCGACACAAACAAGTGTCTGATGGATTTCCAGATATCGCGTCTCTGCTGGTTGGAATTTTCATGTTCCCAAACAACACAGTTGCGTGCGCTAATGTAATGCCATGTAAAAACAAACTATAATCTAATACCAAAATGACGCACGCTGAAAAAACTTAACCCATTTTTTCAAATACATTATTATGCCATTCAGTGACCGTAAGAATGTACTCAGAAGTGTGGTTTTAAACAAATATTTATTTTGTATTAAAATTTCAAGTCCATTCCGGATTGTCAATAGATGTACATTTATTATAAATATTTTGATTTAATATAATGTTTGATAAAGCATATGAACTTGACGTAATGATTAAGGTTACTAGATGTGAGTTCACTAAAAAAATATACGCCGCAAACATATTTTTAACTTTAAAAAAAAAACGTTCGGAAAATTTTGCGAGTGAAAAACAAATGGTCACGCCTACAAAATTTGTGCTTTCAAAATAATTTCTAGGCAAAAAATAAAAGTAGCACTTCAAAAATATCCGGACAGACAACAAAAATACCGGACTGTGCGGTTTATAACTAGACATCTGAAAGCACTAGTTCTAATTGAAATTTAATTACATATGTTATACATAATTAACATACAATATTACATAATAATATCGGAAAAATCTTACTCAAGGCGTATTTCCAAGATGTGATAGTGCTCAGCTGTCATGCTAGAAGTAGCAGGTTCGATGGCTGACAAAATTGAATGATTTCAAAATAATCTTTAAATATATAATAACACTGATTACGATTAGATTAATACTAAATACCATAACCTAAGTAAAACTGCATTGTATAGAGTAGACACACCATCGAAAAGTAATGTACAAATCGTTGATTTTTGTGGACTATACTAAATTTAGTCTGAATATGTTTACATATATATATATGCATAAAAATTGCGTGAAATATGTATATATTTCACGCAATTTTTATGCATGTGTAGCAATATTACATGGTTTGGATAATCTCGTCCGATAAATAATCCATGTATTTAATTCGGCCATAATTTTCACTTTCTTTATATAAAAAATCTAACCAATCAGAACTTTTTCAGTTTTTTACAATAATCTTAACCACAACACAAATAATTAAGTTGATATAATATATTATTTTTTTAAATAAAAACACAAATTGTTAACTGAAAATATTAACATTAAGGTTATCAACTGAGAATACTTGGTAAAACTGCATTATTATAATTTTAAATTAATTTAAATTAAAAATATTTAGTTTTGATTCACATTTATTTTAAATGATAATGATAAAAAAAAAAATGATCATCATGAAAAATTATTATTTCAAAATGAATAACATAATTATGGCGAAAATATAAAAATGATGCAAATAATTCATAAGATAATATTTTTCAATTCTCTGAAAACCACTCAGAATCTGAAATAAAATATTTTACAAGCAAATTATTTGGTATATTTCGACATTTAAAACGAATTGATGTGTCCCTTGGGGTCCGTCCACAGCCAATTTGTATGGCATTGTCAATTTGATTTCCCAGTAGGCTAGCGAATAATCAATTGCGAGTAAAAAAAAGAAACAATAGCCAAAAGGTCACGATCGTCGCGCATTCAAACATTGAAATAATAAGCAACACACTACTACTAGCGATACAATTATGCAAAAGAAAGAGTGTGTAAAGGATAATTATACTGATACGCATGGATAACAAGGTACGGTGGTTAACAGTGAAACAGTGCATTATTTAAATGCGTAATGAGGGGAATATTCATCGGTAATGAGCTCCACATGAAAAGAAAGTAGTATTCAAAATCATTTTGCGAAAAAAAACGTTAGTTCTTATTAGATTAAAGTTATTTCCTACTAAAATATCCAATAATGCGTAGATGTATTTCTCTTTCCAGGTAAATAATGAACTTTAGTAGTAGATTTGTAAAGTCTACCGTTTAAGTGTTTCGACTTAAATATCAAAAGAAAGTTTCCTTCACGATAGAAGGCATGGATGAGAGTGCAACTACAGAGACCGCAATAGCCAAGACTATTTACAACTAGTGTTCAAGGACATGAACTTCTTGATGTAGGGCTGTGAGACATGGTGCTTATCTGAAAGTGATAAAAAAGACTAGAAGTTTTTTAGATGTGGTTTTACAAAAGAATTCTCGGAATTTCCTGGAGAGACCACGTCACGAACGATGAGGTTCTCAGCCTAATCAATCAAGATAGGCACTAGTAAGAACCATCTCAGAGAGGCGAGCCCGATGGATCCGTCACATCATGCGCCACGATGGTCTTCTTACGACATTGTGGAAGGGATGGTTGAGGGTAGAAACTATAGAGGGCGCCCTAAGCGGGAGTATTTGCAGCAAGTGTTCGAGGACATGAGTTGTAGCTCTTATGCTGAACTAAAGAGGGTTGCAAAGGATCGTGAGAAGTGGAAGTCGAGATGCAAGATTTTGATGGTGCAAACCAAATCCACTGGATTGATACTACGAAGAAGACATTTAATACCCAAGAAAATTGTTTATAAAATATTCATATATGAAATATAAATGTTGTACACAATTTTGTGTTACATCAACACTGTGTTTGAACTCTTTAGAAGCTACAAAATCTACAAAATAAAATGTGAAAAAATAAATCACAATTTATCCTATTCCTACCTGTAAATTCGCGAATATGTGCGTAAATTGGTTAAAGGGTAAACCGTGTCTCGCCCCCAGCGTAAATCCCGCTGATTGATTTAAAAGTCCCCCTGACGTGCGCCCCCTCAGCCCCCTTTACTTGTTGAGCCCGCGGGGCCCCGGGGCGCCCCCTTCGAGGGGCATCAATCTTCACACACGACGAGCATACTAAAAAATCAGAAGCTTACCGCCAAACCGACAAATTTGTTAGCTAGTTGAAGAAATAAAATTCTTTAAACGAGACCAAAAAACACTATTTAAATAATATTGAATACCCTCTTTAATGTGTAAAAATATCGCTGAAAATTTTCAAGAAAATTGAAAAAAACAGAGATTTAAGAAATGGTTTCTTGTAATGTGTACCAATAATTTAAACATTCAAATATGTTTACAAATTAAGAATAGATATTTAATACTTTTAAGGAGCATGTGGTGAAGAGGCAAAGCTAGGTGACAGTTATAATAATACTATGCATTCGCATAGTATTATACTTATACTACTAGCCTCAAAAAAAAACATTACAATTATTTTTTAAAGCAGACACTTTATCCACGATATATGTGGACTAGCCTTAGAAGCTTAAAGCTAATTATTTTGATATTCTCAATATTTCTTTAATCTTCAAATATTTATTGACGAACACTAAAGCTGCCGTCTCATCAAGTACTCAGGCTGTGGCCCCGGAGACACTCGGAATCCATATATGTTCCCAGGTAGACCTCCACGTGAAGACATTTATTGTACAATGGAAGGTTAGGTTAGGTTATAGAACAAATTGGCAACAATTTGTGGTGAGAAAATGCAAAAATGTACAAAAAAAATGATTTCGGATATGACAATGAATCTGGAAGTTGTCGGTTGACAATCATTGTCGAGGTGTTTCATACGATTTGCTCAAAACATGTGATAATATAAATTATCAATGATAATCCTTAACATTATATTCACAAAGAGGATATATATTTGCAACAACGTATGTTTACCTCGTCACTTCAGTTCACAACAAAAACTTTTTTTTCCATATCCACTATAAACAGGGAGAAATGTTACTCTCATTATAAATGCAGGAGTTCACAGAAGAAAAGCAGCAGCTGGAAAAATAAACCACAGGAAATGATTGCTGTAGCCAAAATTCAGTAATGAAAAATGTAAAAACGCAAAAAATGTAGCCTTCGGTACTGACCTACGCCTACGATTTAATTTTAGGTTACATTTTGAAATTTATCACTGGAATATGTAGAAAGATAATGATATACAGAAGGAAACAACGGGGAATACATTTATGTAAGTTTGTGCACCAAAAGTCTTATAAATTTATAAGCATAATATTTGATGAACGCTGAAAGAATTTATTTAAAGGTATATTCTAAGAACCGGAGATTGTACGTAAAAGTACTTTCGCAAGTACAAAGCTTTTATGTTATGCATAGCGAGACAAATAATTAATATCCGGTAAGCTTCCTGCATACATAATATTATAAAGCACGATTTTTGAAAAAAATGTTACAAAATCTTTTTAATTTTCTCCGCGTAGTTTTCATTATCATTTTCTTGGCTTCACAAGTTTTTTTTACCGGCGTGAAAAGAACAATTTTAACTGAATTAAGCTCAAAGTGCCCGAGCTTTCACCCTCACAAGTAAATCAGGAGAAATGCGCTAGAGGTAAATGTGAGGAGAGGCGAAACCTAAACCGCTCCGTGAAAAGTTTTCTTAATCCGGGTTGAGGAAAACTCGTGAAACACATTTCAGTTACATTAACCTCGCTCTAAAAAAAATAACACTGGCAATTTCATCGTCACAGTACATTGCGTGCATACATATTTATATAATGACCCCATAAGTAACCCCAAGAAATAAGTAACTAACGTATTTTAATAGACAGAAACGACATTGTATTTGGGTAATTGACAGTTAAAACTTGAAAATGAACAATATGCCTATCATAGCCAATCAATTACAATAAGAAGTAAATAGCAGATTTTTATTTGTAATTTAATAAATCTGATCCCTGAATTATGCTTTCTTTTCGTAATAGGTAGTTAAAATGATTTTTTTTCACTGATTTATACAACTTCTTGTATTGGAGCGAACACCAAATTGAAACTAAATTTCTGTACCTCGAGAACGTCTGGCTAGGAAATAATCAAATACATGTATTTTTAAATAACACTGATTAATAAAAACGTGGGTAATAGCGTTGAAGGTCGTAGGAAACTTTGCGAAGTACGATTATAGCGGGCGCAGAGATTACTAATATCTTTGCAAGGAATATTTCAGCTACGTGTAACTGTTGTTGTATTTTGTGGCGGCCATTTGCGGCGCACATTTGAAAAATAATATTACATTTATTTTGCATTGCAATTTGCCCAACAAGTTGCACATCCCAGGACCTAATACTGGGCAACACTCGAGCTATCGATGTTGCCAGCTATTGGGAAAAAATAATTTGACGTCGCTGACACGAAGAAGAAGAAGATTTTACATTTAGCCACATTGAAGCGTAAAACGTCGGCTTAAATCGCATAATTACTGTGCATGTTGATCTATAAAAAACATAAATAAGACAAAATGAGGATGAAAACGTGGACATGTGATGATAAACCCTACAAATGCGTCTACACAAAAAATATATCCTTTGAATAATAGTAACAAAAAAAACGATTGTCACAATTCGAACCGAGCTTTTGTAAAATACTAGAGCAATAAATCGTCCGCTATCAATGGAATGGATCTGTCTCCAAAGGAATGGACATTTGGGTTAAATTCCCCGATAACAAGAATAAGGACGGCTATATTTTTTTATATGTAATGCCAACTGTTTTACTGGTACAATGGAGAATAGTTTTTTTCACAATGGCCAGATAATCGGTCCGCTGATAGGGCGACAACACATTAATGTATCTCTACATAAAAAACTCAGGTAATGTTTTATCTCTGTTTTATATATGTAAACAGTGCTTTCAAGGTAACATAGTAATTGTTTTCACGATAATCTAATATTCGATAATTCTACTGGCAGGTAGTTTGAAACCATAACATGAGCCCTACTATTATGACCTTTAAAAATTCAAGATAACTACCAACTTCTTTGTTTCTACTTTAGGTTCAATTTCGTAAGTATTCATAATATTTTGTAGATATAATTAATTTAATAATTTACAATTTTTTATTATTATTATTTTAGTAAGCATCAAAGCGAAAAAACAAATAACCAGAATACGCAGAAGAACTCAAGTAGTGGAGGCTACCCAACGAATTGGCACACTCAAGTGGCAATGGGCAGGACATATGTGTCGAAGAGACGACGGTCGATGGGGAAGAAAAGTATTGGAATGGTGCCCAAGAACTGGCAAACGAAGCATTGGTCGACCCCCTGCAAGATGGAGTGACGACATAAGAAGAATAGGGGGAGTGACCTGGATGCGGAAGGCGGAGGGTCGAAGAGGATGGAGACTCAAGCGGGAGGCTTACGTTCAACAGTGGACGGATACAGGCTGACGATGATGATGATGCAACATTAACAAAAAATTTCAGTACATTAACGATATTGAAAATGAAAATTATATAAATATGAATTACTTATATAAATTTCCCAGAGATGGTACTATATTTTCGTGCTAATAGATACACCTTTTTTAAATCAATTTGTTAATGCAGCTGAGACTCAAACCAAAAGCATGCCAAACCCTTTCAGAACTATAAAGATATCATGATAGAAAAAGACGTATATTTTTCAAAACTGTTGTTTTGGTCAAATAATCAAGACAGTAAATAACTAAGTGTTTTAAGACTATGAAGTGAATTATCGACTCGCAAGAGTGGTCGCCGTATCATAGATGATCGCACGATAGCAGCTAATCATAGATTAGAGCCTTTTTTATTGAACGAACAAATTGATTCCGTCACAATGGGTACACACACGATCAATTACTGTATTTACATCACCGGCTGTCTTACAGATCATTCCGCACTATCGAGGTTACCAGAACGGCGATGGAGGAACATTAATTAATAACATGTTACACACAGTGAGATCGATTTTCAAAGAATAGATATTTTATAATTCAAATCAGCCAAGATGATTTTGCATTATAAATTGTAGGTAAAAAAAAAGCTATTGTTTTTATGTACGAGTGTAACAATATTTATCATCTTATTTTCCACGAATAGTAAATTTCCAAGGAAATATAAAAAAAATATATTATAAAAAATAGCAATAATATTTTTTCTCTGTATCAATTACTCGTACATCATAAGATTGGATACAGCAATCAAAGGTATGAATATTGATATATATTTTAATTAAAAGGCGTTCCTTTCATTAACCTTTTCACCCCGGATGACAGCTATAGCCGTCATGAGCTTTACGGGGAGTTTTAAGACTCATTGCTATATTTTTACCAAGAGCTATATAACAGAATTTAAATATTAAATAGGTATGTATTTTACTTAGATTTAAGTCGACGACCTACAAATAACAACTGACTTACTTGTATACTATAAAATACTTAACATAATAAAGTATGTTTTTTTTATTATCGCTGACGATTGACTCGATGGTGTCCGAAACATGTAATCACTTAAAAATGTGAAATCAAACTAAATATATATTGAAATTAATATAAAATCATAATTATGCAGTTTCACCAATAATTGACAGTTTTTAAACTTAACGTTAGTAAATTAAGAGTCTAAGCGTAAAATAAATCGATCAACAAAAAATCCACCAAAAAGGTATCGCAATAATAAGGGTAAAAGTTATGATATTGTGATTAGAACGTTTCATAGTCTACTGGGTCTTCTACACCAACAAAATGCTTCCGAGAAAATTTGATCTCAAAGAATGCCATTTATTAAAGGCGTTGTACACAGTTTGTATCTGAAATTCGATTATCGGGCGCATTTTTTACTCCGAGAATAATTTTCAGTAGCGCGATATACGCCACGGCATTACTCATACACTTGACAGAATGAGTGCTTTCCATTCGGAAAGCAAACTGTTGGAATAATAAATATTTTAATCTTTCAAGTAAACAGAAAGTGGAATAAAGCTGATCGGTAATAAAGCTTTCGTCTTTAGTTGCGCTATTAAGATAAGAAAGTGTTGATTCGTCAACGGCGTTATATTACTAACGTGACATTATTGCAGTAGTCGTTGCTCGTAAACTTGACTACAAGTTATGACCTATGAAGCAAAGACATAAACCACCACCAAATAGATCATTTGCCAACTACAACTGGTGATACTGGACTACTAACCGTGTTGGTCGTATATATTCGTGATCGAATAAGAAATATAGAGACTAGGAGGAGAACAAGGATTGCGGACTAGCGCGTGCAGTTGCGCGAAGAAATTAGGAGTGGGCCAGCCATGAATCTAGACGAGTAGATAACAAGTGCGAGAGAAGAGTTATGGAGTGATAATCTATAGAATCTTCAGAAATGTAGGGTGACAACTGACGATATTGCTATAAAAGGATTGGTTGAGGAAAGTCCAAAATTATCGACAATCAATGAAAGAGAACTTCAACTAGCAGTGAGTGGATATAGGTTAAGGGTAAACAATCGAGTGAAATGCAGGTATCTGTATCATAAAGGCTTAGTGTGGATGGATGGTGTTAACGAAATGACTGTTGACTACCTCTTTTTTATAAATACTGACATTAGCATGATTTAGCCCTTGCTGATTGATACCGAAAACCTCGATATGCAATCATTCGTCTCTTATTTCTGGTCGCTTGTGCATTTATTTATCGCCATGTTGTCATTTTGGACGGGTCCGCTAACGGGTTTGTTATTTATATACATCGCCACTCGAGCGCTGGGCGAATAAAGAGCATATTGTATTGTGGCTCGGCCTATGCTGTGACTAGGTCGTGCCAGAAGTTTGTCAATTTGTAACATAAATATATGTCAATGTGCTTCTGAAATGTCTTTGTTCTCAATCTGCTTCTAATCCTGCCATCACGCGACTGAATAACACCCTTTGAGAGAGGAAGATGTTAATACGATAAGCTCGTTAGATATATTTGCGGACATTGTGGGACTAGTCTAACATAAGACGTTTTTATGTATCTATGAGTATATTCCAATACAGAGCTTATATATGCTATAAAAGAATCTAGGCTTAAACCCGAGACTATCTCGCATTAAAGTGGAGCACATTAAATCTCGATCGTACTTGGCCGCACCAACATACATACCGGCAAGGAGTAAGAGAAAGAACATTTTGTTTTTCTCTCTCAAAAGCGCGAGATTTGCATTTCAAAACTGTTCTCACAACACATACGTTACAATTGTAAATAAATAATCACATAGGGTGGCATATACAATAATTGAACACTTCATAATCGTCGTATCCTATTATATATATATACATATTTTTACTGTACATAGCATCATAATGAGAAGGTTTATTGATAATGAATGATGATAACAAGGTTTGAGGTATGCACATTATTAAGTATACTACTGTTGCCTGAATAAGTGTATTCTAATTGGCAGAAAGTCGTAAAGACGCGATATCTAAACTGAAAATTGTTTATGACTGCGATAAGTTAAGGCCATATGGCTCAGATATCGATCAGACATGGCTTAACATTACAGACTGTTTAACCAAATCGCCTCAGATGTTGATATATTTCACGTAAGAGAGGCCCAATTCAGACACGAACTCTAAGAGTTTCTTTGGAGGAATAATTGGTTGGCGTCGTCTGTTTGATGAGCATTGGGACCTTATGTTGCTTGTCTTTACTGCATTGTTCTTAGTACATAATCATAAGTACATATGTTTGTATATATTGTATATTTTATTTAATTATTATTGTACTTCAGAAATGAATTGAGTTGATAAAATTTGTAATGTTTCTGCAAGGAAAAAATAAAAATAAAATTGAAATTGAAATAACAATAAAATAAGTAATATACACTGCCATCAGCATGATGTAGCCCTTGCTGGCTGATACCGAAAACCTCGATATACAATCTTTCGTCTCTGATTTCTCTTTGCTTGACGTACATGAATATGTCCGCTATATTGTCATTTGGGACTAGTTATATACACCGCCGCTCGCGGCGCGGGCGACGGCCCGATCACGAGCGCGGCAGTTGTATACGGACGACCAAGAATATCGCATTATGCCGGCGGCATGTTATTCCGCCTGGCCGGAAGCTTGTAAAGTTTTATCGTATATGTACGTCAATGTGCTTCTGAAAAAGTCTTTGTTTTGCTGAACTGCTCCTCATCATGCTCTCACGCGATGGAATAACACCCTTTTTGAGAGAGAGGAGGATGTTAACACAAATATGTAAATATTGTTTGCCTTGTTTTAATGTGGATCACATTTAGCAATGTTTTTCAACACAGTTCTCAACATAATCCATATTAATTAAAACTATGTAGAAAGTAATAATCCTTTAAATATTTGAAATGAATCTCAAAGTGCAAAATGAATAGAAGTATTTTTTTAATGAAACAAAGTCAATTATATTTTAAGTGAATGCTATACAATTTCTACACGATTCTCGATACATTCTAGTACCGTGTGTCTTGGTTTTGCCAAGTCATTCCTACAGATTATAAAATTCCACAAAGAATCACTTTTTATCGCAGTGGCTTTGAAAATTCTCAAGAGTTCAATCACTGTACGCGTTCGCCTTTAAAAAAAAACAAAGAAAGCAATAAACCAATGTCCGGTCCCAACAACACTTCATACTTCACGCCTGGCGGGCAAAACTGATCAATTAGTCAAAACATTCCTACTGAATATTATTTATTGAACAAATATTCAAATATATCTCTTATTAGAGTTGTGAAAGCATAATGTATGCTGCGCGTTATTAAGATCATGAATAATATTATTATACTTGGAAAATAAAGTGCAGAGTCTCGAGTTCGTCATGTATATTGTGAAAACTGCTTAGCATCACAAGAGGCGCGAGCACTGTGCAGCTAACGATGCTAATTTGTTAATGTTTTTTGGTCGCATCGAACTGACTGACGTTCCGGACGTTGATACCGGAAAACAGTGAATACGTATTTTCACGGACATCACTGAAAAAATCATGACATGAATATGGGGCTGAAAAACTGTTGTAGTTTACAACATACGATTCAGAGATGAATATTTTTTCATACATCAGATACTGTTTGGACTAATGATTCTGAAAGCGTTAAAAATGCTAACAAATTCATTATAATCGTATATTCAAATAGTCGATCCACCAAATTTTTGGCCCGTAAATATGTTTTATGTAAGATAACAGATGTATGCGTAGAATACTGGGAGAGCGATGGTTTGACTTCGTGAGGAATGACGAGGTGAAAAAGCGGACGAGGCAGCCATGCATACTACAATGTGTCAAGAGTTTATTGGTTTGTTTGTCCCTGACAATTATTTCAGGATAAGGAGGCACAGATTGTTTGTTCTTCCAAGAAGTAATACTAACCTGCCAGAGACTATGCATCTTGGGAGAGTAATCAGACCGTTCAACCATATCGCCTCGAATATTGATATATTCCACTTGAGAGAAGCCCAGTTTCGACATGAGCTCCACGAATTTATTTATCAAAGTAATTTCGTGGAGTCTTCTATTTAGCGAGCTTCGGGACTTTTTAATAATTGTTTTTAATATTTTTTGTTGACTTTCTTCTTTTTTATTACTTTAGTACTTCACAATCATAAGTACATACCTATATTTTATGCATTGTTTCTTCTACTTTCTTGTTCCTTAGAACTTCTTTTTTGTGGTTTGTATTGATTTTGTATATTGACTATTTCATTATTTATGAACGCAATAAACTAATGTTTGTAAATTTAAAATAAAAATGAAACTGTAAGAAGAGACGACGGTGACCCTGGCTGAGACATGATTTACGAATGCCAAGGAGAGCATTAACTACGGCAGCCTTTTCTTCAATTCCCTGGGCTCTCACCGTCCCGGAAGGCCGTCAGGAACTATAAACATAATGTACTCGGCGGAGCTACGGGAGGCGAAGCTCACATGGTATGACGCGAAGAACAAGGCGATTGACAGAGCTTTATGGCGGCGGCTCGTGGTGTCCATATGCTCCAGTTGAAGGAGCGGACATAGACAAATGAAATAATGAAATGACGATACTTTAAAGTTAATAAAAATTAAGTTTATACTTCAAGGTTATGTAGTATATAAAATACGGGATACGAAAGGAAGCATTCCCCACCGATCGAGGTTGTCCTTTGTTCTACCAACTCCGGTTCTTAATCTGTTCAGGGATTTCCTGGTCCGCCAGTCAAAGTTCTTGCCAGTTGGGAGGGCTTCATTTGGAGTAATGAAATCCTCTGATGCGATTTGTTGCCAGAGCTGGAGTTTCTCATTTTCAGGGCCGGATGTGAGAGGTTGTGTGGATCACACAAAGCTGCTTCGCGACTTCAAACGCTTATGATGATTACGATGAAGGTAATTTGATCAATCATTGCATAGTGTGCGGTCATAGCTCTGTCCAGAAAGACAGGTGTGCAATTCCTGAATGTCGCAACGTTGCTTAAAAGGAGCAATGCAAATGTCATTAAACAATTTTAAATGAGTCACTGCACCGGCGGCTCGCGCCAATTTGCAAATGTAATTGCAAGGCGAGAATTCCATCACACCTCTGTGAATCATAGTCGCAAATCAGGCGGTGATTATTGTGCTAATGCGCAACGCCTCACAACACTTAACAATATTTCGCAATTATTTTTCTCCTCATTGTGCATTCCGAAAATTATTACTTTATTTTGAAATTTTACAAAATCTTTTAATACTGCAATCAATGTACTATATAATAGATAATAAATAATACTGTACAATTAAGTATAAATGAAGACAAAAATATTTATGCTTACGTAAAAACGTATGTAACGTAACACTAAAAATATGTATGCATTATCTAGAAAAATTGTAAAACTACATTGATTTAATTCTTGTAGGCGTCTATATTGCACATACATATAATGTATATGCTATACGAGCATTCTAAAAAGCTTATCTATAGTGATTAGTAAGGAAATTTGAAAACCATTAGCTTTTGGTCCGTAGAAATCAAACGTGTATGAGTGTACAGCAATATTACTATGAATTTCGAAGGTTTTCACAGAATTGTCTAAATGTAGGTAGATTAACATTAACCCATCAGTTATGGGTTAAGGCGATCAGCAGCATAACTACAAATGCTTAGTAAGTTAACAGTGAAAAAAAAACGTTTATATTTATTATTTTATGTCAGTTCAGTAAAAAATATAGTTTTTCCCAAAACTACATTTAAAACTCATTATTTAACAAACAATCTTGTTGCATAAGCATCATATGAGTATTACAATATATCTTCTAAGCACAAATATTAACATATTTCATGAATATGATTGCCAATGTTTTTTGAGAACAATTCCTAGAATTAGCCTCCAAACTGAATTGTATATTTAACAATATTGTCTCCTACAAAATCACTACTAATTCGCATATCAACAACCTTACAGTGCTGGCAAATTGGCAATTAATTACACAACAGTATTTTACTTTCCAAAAAACGACTTGCAGTGAGAAGTTACAAAATCGATATATGCAGAATACAAGAAGAACAGATTATTTTGCTATTACGTTGGTCTAAAGCATAGGTTCCCAAACTTATTTCACTCGTGGACCCCTTGACACGATTTTCGGTTATCCGTGGACCCCCTGATCATCATCATCATCATCAGCCTGTGTCCGTCCACTGTTGAACGTAGGCCTCCCGCATGAGTAGGCCTCCCGCATGAGTTAGGCCCCCCCGCATGAGTTAGGCCTCCCCCTGATGATATTGTGACTATACGGTTGAGCCGTGTGTGGTGAACTTCTTTCAACCACCATAGCAGGGGTCTTCTTCAGGATTAATAATTTATTTAGTTTTAAGTTGGTTTATTCAGATTATAATTTTTTTTATCTTTAAAAATATATATAATCAGAATAAACCAACTCAAAACTAAATAAATTTATTAATCCCGAAGAAGACTCCTGCAATGGCGGTCGAAATATTGGTTGAAGGAAGTTCACCACACACGGCTCAACCCAAAAGCCACAATATCACTTCAGGTACATATCCTTGTTCTCATTGTTATGTGACGACGTCAGTTCTGTTTGTTAATAGTTTATAGAACTTTTTTTACCTTTTCGATCACTTTTTTTATATCAGTGATCGCTTTAATTTCCCGAGGCAGACTATTGAAGTTTACTACTCCATTATATTTGTAACAATTTTGTAAATTAAAATTGTAACGAACCCAGTCATAATTTACGATCTGTTACAACTAGGCGAAAAATAAATGCATTTAATGGGAGGGATGAACTTGATGATTTAGTAATAGTTTTTCAACATTTGGCATTAATTTCGTGAGATTTAATCTCAAATCTCCTCGTTTGATGATATCCAGTTTGTTTCTTTTTTTGTTATGAGTTTGGCAACTGCACTGAAACCCCTTTCCACTAGGTATGAAGATGGAAAAGCAAGTAAAAATTTTCTCGTAATATTCCACAATGCGGGATAAGTGACAGATATGTCTTTTTGAAGCCAGAAATGCTGATATCCTTTATTAAACTGTGCTTTGAGTTCTTCGTTAGTTGATATTCCGATTATTTCCTCTTGTAATATGACATTTGTTTCTTCAATGTCACCACCATATGAATTTATTATCCACTGTGGTATTAACATAGTCAGAATATCCTCAAACCTTGTTTCAAAGTCTGAATATAGGGCATTTAAATGTTGAACGTAGGTTGAAACATCGTCTTCCTGGCAGCTTATCTGTGACAGATTGGGGAACTGGGAAAATTCGCCCCGACCAATATTTTGCTTCCTTAGCTTTATTCTGGCAAGAAACACTAAAATGATGGACTTAGTTTGAATCAAATTAAGACTGTCACCTTGTAATTGCAGGTTAACCGCATTAAATTTAGCAAACAAATCTGTTAAATAGGCAATATCCGTTTTCCACATCATTAAGTTTTCTTTTAAAATTCTATCTTTATCATCCAGAAACTCTAAAATAGTGTCAAAGAGAGCAAAAAATCTTGTCAAGCACTATCCAATTTTTTTATTATTTTCTCTATTTATTGTATATTTATGTTTACTCTGTTTCTAAATATTTGTAAAAATTGGAATTTCGATTCTGTATATAAATAAATAAATAAATAAATCCTTTCGACAGCCAGCGCACTTTGGTGTGAAGGAGTAAATGATGAAAGTTCTCATCATTTTCGTCACACAACTGCGCAGATAGCCGCGTATGCAACACATTGATTCGGATTCGGTTTACAGCATCAATGACTAATTGAAGAGATTCATGCAATCTAATATTCAGATTTTTAGCAACTAAATGTTGTCGATGAATGACACAGTGTATTGCTAACACCCCAGGTACATTTTGTTTTGAATAGCTTATAAAGCCACGATAACTCCCAACCATGGCAGGAGCTCCATCTGTAGCAACTGACATAATATTTGACAAAGGAATTTCTTTTTCTGTGAAGTAATCCTTCAAAACATGAAATATTGATTCGCCTTTAGTGTCGGTTGGCAAAGTTCTCGCAAATAGCAGTTCTTCGTAGATTTCTTGATCCATAATGAAACGAGTATATGCCAATAATAATGCTTCATTATCAGGTAAAGTTGACTCATCCAGCTGTAGAGAGAAATGAGTCGTTTGCAAATAATTGCACAAGAAAGTTTCAATATCATAACTCATTTCATCAATACGTCTTTGAACTGTGTTGTTGCTTAAAGGAATTTTGTTAATTATATCAGATGCAGGTTGGTGTAAGACAGTTTTTAAAACCTCTTCGACTGCTGGCGAAATTAACTTTTCTCCGATAGTATGCGGTTTTCCAGATTTTGCTATAAGTAACGATATATTGTACGACGCCCGCAAACCATCATCGTTTCTTTTTGACGTCGAGCCGAACATTTCGTTTAGCGAAGGTACCATCACTTTATTTTTGAGTGTTTGAAAGTATTCCAAATCTTTATCTGTTTTATCACTTTATTGCATTTTTGTGAGGGTGTTATTTAAAAAGAGAGATGTACCCTATTGTATTAGTTCTCCTCTAAGGCTCAGAAGAAATCGCACTTCAAGTTCGTGTCAGAACATTAAAGCTGCGGATTATAATTTAATAGTATTTGAAAAAAAATGCACTTTACTTATATTTAATTGCTCAATAACATTTAACTTTTCTCTGGAAGCGAAAACTATAAAGCAATAATAATTAAGTAATTTGTGTTCTTCGGTGTTGGCGAGTAACGAGATCCTGGCCAGATAACAAAATTAGACGGAACCGGTGGTGAGATGCGATTCGCTTTGTAGACCTCCATTTAAATAAGGGTTGGACTCCAACCCGTATTTTAATTATTTTTGTCTCAGGCTAAGAAATTAATTGTATTCACTTTAAAATATTTACATCACACATATCTCATTTATATATTGCTATTTATTGTAACTTCCAAATTAATACTGATGTGTCAAAATTTCTAATAATTTTATATTGAACCCTCCGTGGACCCCTAACGATGTTCATGGACCCCCAAATCAATTTTAATTTTCCATGGACCCCCTGGATGATCCCATGGACCCCTGGGGGTCCATGTGGACCACCCAGGGAACCACTGGTCTAAAGAGTCTTTAAGAGAAAAAGAAAGTCTAAAAGAGCGTAATGTTTTAATAAAATTATACTTTTGTCACTAAGGGGTTGAACAAGTTTCAAAATACGAAACTCTGGTAACTTTGAAAACTTTTTCAGGTGTTTCACAAGTTCCCTTCACTTCTATCCGGTGGTGGTCGCCGTTGCTAACGAAGGAGTTCTTCAACCGCGGGGATTTGAACTGGAGCCAACGAACAGAAGCGGAAGCACGTGCTCCCCGCAATGTAAACACGGAAGAGGCAACCAAGTGGGCAAAAAGAATAACATAATAGTACATGTTATAAATACCACTACTGACCCACATGTTACTGTGCCAAGAATATTAAATGCGCTTTGAGTTGTTCCACAATTCTGAAAGGTGTCTCTGAGAAAATGTATATTTTTAGTCAAACTGCAGGAGAGAGAGTTGACCGTAACCAAGAAGTCTGCTCATGTGCTTTTCCATTTGAAACGTAATGTAAATTTTAATATAAAGAACTGCATTTAGTAAATTATATTAGTTAATTATATTAGTTAATTATATTAGTTAATTATATTAGTTAATTATATTAGTTAATTATATTAGTTAATTATATTAGTTAATTATATTAGTTAATTATATTAGTTAATTATATTAGTTAAATATAATTAGCATTTATTTAATTATATTATAGTAGTATGGTACACGTAGATACGTTACATAGTTTGTTTTTGTTGGGGCCTAAGGCCCCCGGGCCGGTCGCCTTGTATCTACGCTCCTTGGGAACACTTATCAAGGCATTGTTTTAAGAGTATTTTCTCGATATAAAAGTAACGGGCTTTGGTGAGCAACACCAAACGTGGGTGTAAAAGTTAGTTTGGACTTTTTGACTTCTTCGCCGAAGGTCGCCGCGTATGCAGAAAAGGCATGGTGGATGGACTCCGTAGCGATGAGGTCGACATATCCAACCGGTCCAGGCTTCTGTTGGATTACGCTAAAGAGCCTTTCCCTATTTGCCACAAATCTTATTCAGCGTCCTGCAAGGGGTCCACCACATAGGCAGTCTGGACTATCAACGAGGCTAAGCTTGAAGAGTTTAGCCTAAAAAATGCCGTGACCAGTCATGAATTGACTAGTCCAATGGTTTGGAATAAGCCACGGCATCTCCATTCTATCGAGGATGGAAGGGACGTTACATAGTGATATAAATATTATTAAATAGATACTCTGGAATACCTGTTATTTTAGTTAATCGTTAGTTATTCATATGTATAACCGTAATACTACGTAAAAGTAGGTATATACAGGTGAACAACTGAAGAAATTGTTTTGAAAATGAAACCACAGTCTTGAAGTGTGTGAATAAACAATGTTCGACGTGTTAAAACAAAGTAAGAGTATTTTATATATTTAATATTTTAAATGGATTTCAAAGTGAATGCTAAAAAATTCGTTATGGCTCGGTGGAATACAAATTAAACTGTAAATACGGCGTGAATTTTTCTAACCATTTTTTGGCTTAAAACTAGTATTTAATGCATAAATGTACTTATCTGACCTAAAAACTGTGCATAAAAAACTATTATATTTAACAAACGTTCATTATGTAACTCCATACATGTGGTGGCATTGACAAATGTGGTTTACAGAAAAATCGCTCCTGTGACGAAACCTAACGATATTTATTTACATGCTTTACAGAATCCTCTATAAAATACATGTAGGTTGATAACCCTTTATCAACCTACATGTATTTTTTACAGGATTCCCTAAGCACTGCACTTCCAATTTCCTACCGTAGATGTCACAATGAGTACTGAAAGTAGCAAAACAATATATCATCTCAACGGATGTCAATGGTTGGGGAATCTTTGACGGCATATACCGATGCGAAAGGGTTAAAAAAAAACAGTTGGCAAAAATACTACATCTAAGTCGATGAATTATGTCGATCGTGGATGGATCATAGGAAAAAGTCTAACAAGTAGTCATAGTTATTTTTTATTGCTTTCCAATAAAGTCAACGGACTACTACGTAGATGTATAAGTCAAACTGAATCATCCGCTTCGCGAGTATTGAAATTGATTAAATATTTTCACATAATGCCAGACCAAATAGTGCAGTAAATGCAAATTGTAACCTCAGAGACCGACATCGGTACAGCGCATGCGTGAATAATGCATGGCTCTGTGGCCAGTTTGGGAGCCCGGCGGCTCGTTGATAAGATTATTAATTACGCTTAACACAGTTTAATAACGCAGCAAGTGGAGTACAGTCCGGTGCAGAGAGCTTCACAGCCTAGATGAGTAAGTATATTGTCATGCAAGCGAACGCGGGTTGGAATGACACAAGTCTAAAATTAAAATGTGCCGCAACAAAAAATATACGCCAAATTAAATCACAAATGAAAGATTTATTATTTTTAATCGTCTCTCGTACATAATGATATCAGCTTGAAAAAGCTCTTTTACACTGATGCCGTAAAGCCTCGTAAAACGATATTTTGTCTCTTATTTACGTTCGCTCGCCTGACATGCACATCTAATACTGTTAGTTTTAATTATGTAATATTACTTAGACGTTTGAATACGCCATTTTATTTGTTTTGACAGTTGCTCCATTTCATGTTGGTGCAACTGTCAACTTTAATTTGCTTTTTTGCCGCGATCATTGGCGGCGCGGCATGTCACAGTGTTCCGCAGTTGTCAGTTACGAGTCGACCGTAGATTTTAAAAAAATAAACGCGGTTTGGATCTTTTGCTTGGGAACCAACTCTTGCATCCTTCCTCCACGCAGCCACGTGACGAACCCGCGACTTGTCACTTTAAAGACGGGGATGTCAATAAAATAGGCGATTGATAAAAGTCGTCACTTGAGCAACTCATTAACATCCCACCAAAACGTTTCACTTTGATTCGTAGACAGCACGTGGATTGCGGACTGCATAATCTAAAGATATTAATGGGTCAACTCATCACTTGCAACACTTGACCAACCTTGTTAATGGCAAGCGACATAGAATCTACAGAAGAGTTTCGTTTATTACCATCAAGCGGTATTAAAGCTTAGGTCAGACTATCAAAGTCATAGATGACCATTTCTTCTTCGTAGTATCAATCCGGTGGATTGGTTTGCAGCAACAAGATCTTACATCTCGATCTCTATTCTTCTCGATCCTCTTTAGCTCAGCATAAGAGCTACAACTCATGTCCTCGAACACTTGCTGCAAATATTGCCGTCTAGGGCGCCCTCTGCAGTTTCTACCCTCAACCATCCCTTCCACAATTTCGTGAAGAAGATCATCGTGGCGCATGATGTGACTGATCCATCGGGCTCGCCTCTCTGAGATGGTCCTTACTAGGTGCCTATCTTCCTTGATTAAGCTGCGAACCTCATTGTTCGTGACGTGGTCTCTCCAGGAAACTAATGACCATTTAGATTAATAAAATTAAGTAATAAAGTCGCCCCGTGTATATCACTGATGGTGCGATAGTTTGACCTTATGAAGGATGACGAGGTAATAAATAACGCAGGTGGAACTGGCTAAGACATATTCTCCGTATGCCGCAAGAAAGAAAACAGAACATGAGCTTTTCCTTCTGGCCCTCATCAGACTGTTAAGCGATCTTGAAGAGTTCAAAAACACTGTTCATAAATTGATCTTCCTCGTGAGACGTAATTCATGCCATCTTTCATACAAAACTACTAGTGATATAAAGAATGCTACGAATTATGTAAAGTTGACTTACTGATTTTTGATAGTTGGCGATTGCATAGTTTTAAATACGGAATACTGGAATAGAAGACTCACCTGAAAGAAGAAGAAAAAAAACTAATAAGTAAAAAACAATTGCAACATTACTGAAAAAATGAACTAGAAGATTATCAATTATAATCAAATAATATACATTATTTTTTGTTTATTGACGAGGCACGGTAAAAAAAACAGAAGCCGTCAACCCTACAGTTTTTTTTTATGTAAGCTCATACAGGGGACTACCGACATATGATGATAGTAATTTGTGAAGTCCCATCTGTGAAATCCTATGACGCTTACCATGGTGCATATGGCTAAGAGCCGCATGTGGAGTTTTGATCCGCTAACGTCATAGACTACAGCCCGAGATTCACGCACAATCCTTATTATTACAGGAATTTACTATGAATAGGTGGTCTTCACGGGACGACTTTCGTCTACCGCCAATTTTAATTAATAGGCTTTGACTGGCATTTTACGGGTGAGGGATCAAATTCACACCAACCGGGGTATTTTTAAGAGCTCCGAATCGATATAAAATCTTTTTTTTAAATCTCCGTCGGGGATCGAACCCACGACTTTTGGCTTGCAAAGCGAACGCTATACCATCGAGCTATACCCGCCGGCAGTTGGTTAACAAGAGAAGAAGGTAGATTAGGCTGAGACGTAACCTAAGGATGCAGGGAGGCAGAATTGACACGGGGCGACAAGACCATAGCGGCTTACAGGACTACGAGTATATGGTGACAGTTTATGACGACAATATGATCTAGTTAGGGAGCGGATATGGAACGATGATGTTTACAAGTACAATGATTTTTTACACGACATTACCACCCTGTAAAATAGACATTTAAATGTAATACATATCACCCATGAAACTTAAAGAGCCACGTTCTAGTAGACGAAGCGAGCATCAATATTCCGCACAGAACCGATATTAACGACTTTAGATATGCCATATAATAATCGCAGGTGACGCATGGCCGTGTGGCGGACCATTTCGTGTCGGTGATAGCTGTAGTTTGGTTGTCAACCACACCGCCGTTGTTTATCATTTTATTCATGGCGCATGCAGGAGAGCACAACAATGGACGACACGTTTAATTATTGTGAATGCGATGCGACGGGAGCCGCGTATTTATTTTTAGGTTAAGCGTTACAATGACCGCGTAAATCATACAAGCAAATAAATGTCTCGAACTGGTCTTTTAAGTCTTACATAATGTCATGTGTGTTGTTGAACTCTGAAATTAACAGTTAAATCAATTTATTTATTTAAGCCGCGCATTTAAAAACTTTTTTTATAAAAAAAATATAAAAATTAAATAATAAGATAAACAATACAATTTAACCCTTTAACCCTTTACGTGCGAGGTGCGGATATATCCCACGCCCTGAAAAAAACACGTCGCTTCAGTGCGAGATGCGGATTTATCCGAATATTATATTGAATATAATTTTGTTTCGTATTACGACATTCCTTTATCAATTCTTTTTTTACGATGTGTATTGAGTTGTGAGTAATTCTAAACATGTTTCAAATTTTCCCGTTTTTTAAAATAATAATGGATTTATGTAATTTAGTTCTGAAGGTAGTGCAACTGGCCGAAGGCAGTGTGCAAGTGGGCGAAGGAAAAATATTAATAATCAATGAGAAAAACTATTTAAAAATCAAGTACTGTTGTACCTCGACATACGAGTTTAATTCGTTCCGCAACCTTGATAGTATTTTAAATTACTCGTATCTCAAAGCACAAATGTAGAAAAGTCACAAAACGCGAGCACAACTTATCAAAGACGCTTTGACAGCGAGAGCACACTGATAACTGATTCTCTGACCGTGGCCGGAGGATTCACGCGGGAAAGCGTGACGCGCGGTTCTTGTGCAACTGGCCGACCCGCTAAGCCGATTGCTCGTATCTCAAATTTTGCTCCTATTTCAAAGCAAAAAATCGCTCGCTCGACGGCTCATATCTCAAAAAATCTCATATGTTGGGGCACTAGTATGTCAAGGTACCACTGTATTTATGCCTATTTTTGATATTGATTATTAATATTATAAACATTAATTCTAATATCCATTTCAAGTAAAAAACATATGTTTTGATATCAGCTTGCTATACTATAGCTCCTTAAGGCCGATGCCGTAAAGCCTCGACAAACGATCTTTTGACTATTATTTTGTCCGCTTGCCTGACATCTACATTGAATGTTTATTTTAATTATATAATGTTGCACGGCGCTTGCATGCGCCATCTTGTTTGTTATGACAGTTGGCCTATTGCCGGTTGGTAGGACTGTCATATTGGCAGTTGGTACCGTGGAGATGTGAGATCGCGCCGTGGGCTGGCAGTTGGAAAAACGCTCGCGACCTGTAGGGTCACGCCTGTATGGCGTGGCCTACAGCGGTCTTTTTTGTGGCAAGTGTTACGAATAAACGTAGTATGTAAACAGAAACAAGTGTTTATATTGTGAACCTGATCCTGCATCCTTCATCCAGTAAACCGATGTCTTAAATACCCGAGGAGGATATCAGTATATATTTGAAAATGCACTCTTTATTCGCAGACTTGAAGACTATAGAAGACTATAGAAGACTATATACTTATGCTTCGAACAGAGCTTCTTTAGTTTTTTATAACACATAAAATTATGTTGTTATTTAAAATAAAATAGCGTAAACAATATTTTAGTATTTAAAAAAAGGGGGATTTACTTTTGGACTGTCTCGTCTCGTATATGAAAAATGATGTATATGAAAGGTGAAAAAACGAATGAAAGTTTTTACAGTGAAATTATGTACCTGGAAATGTGGAGTTAATTGCAAATAAATTATCGAAACTGTAACGCAATCTCCATTAGCCTAGTAATTAGTTAGAGGGCAGTGAGCCTGGTGGCGCTAGCGGCGGGAGGGCGTGTCATTGAATTAGATTAGTTCAACGTAATTAATTAACGGCTTTTCCGCACTAAAGGGAAAACTTGCGCCGGATATTTCATCGGGAATAAGTGATGCGAAGTTGTGGCCCAATGTACAGGGTGCAAAACAAAGAATAAACATTAAGGAGGCCTAACATCCAACGATGGATATACTTGTACATACAGTTGACAAAGTAGTTGGGAGCATTGCGCCTTCATTGAGGTTAAAACCATGAAAACGGGCATACCATTTAAACGATGATAAAATGCGTGCAAATATTTAATCTTCTGATTTCAGAACACAAGTGCATAATATGTATGACTAGAATAAAATCTGTTAATAATGCGATATTAATTTTATATGAAATTATTCATTTCACCATTTGTCGGGTACATATTTGGTGATTTTATTTATGTACGATAAAGTGCATAAAAATGTACATTTTACCGACTATAAGTTGAATAATGTCAACTTGAGACAATGTCAAGAAGGTAAAATTGTTCATCAGCAACACAGGTAAATGACTGGTTGTAAACTTCGCGTAGGACTTACAAGAAGTTGTTTCTCATCCATTCAATCTATAGTTCGGTTCGAGACCCGCTTGGTACTTACTTTAATAAATAGACTGTCGGAAAGTAATAATATTAAGCTTGTGAATAAATGTTGACTGATTGAATAATAAAAATATATATATATACACAGTCTGAATATATACTATAGATAATTCTATCGTTATTTTATTTTTTATTTTATTTTATTAACGGCCTAGGCCAATACATACGGTTTTAAAATAGAAAATACAATAAATGAAATGGTAAAACAGAACAATATAATAGCTTAGACAATACATTCAGACAAAACATGAACATGAGTAAAAAAAAACAGATCTAGTACATTAGTAGAGGGATCTGCGAAATGCTGGAAGGTCCACCCCGAAAAAGTCCAAGTCACTAGAGGAGTTCACCAGTCTACACATTCTTAACATAGGAGAATAGAATCCGTAGTTGGTTTTGGATGTCCTTACATATAGCAGGTCACTGCCTCTAGTGAACCGGGAGGGAACATTGAACGTAATTTCCTGCAATAATGTCGAGTCATCGATTATGGAGTTCATAATTTTAAAAATAAACAGCAAGTCAGTCACTGTTCTACGTGATATATGATGGTAACAATGGTATAAATACAACTTATTCCGCGCATCAGTTCGGGCAGGAGATAGTCGAGTGAACTAGGGTAATGAACAAGAGCAACGCTTGGTTCCAATGCTCACGGTTCGCATCCCGCTTCTGCCGATATTTTTCTGAATGAATTGATGCGTATAAAGAATTTGATGTAAAGTATGTGTATATTTAATTACTAATAATAAAAAATAAAAAAATTCTGAAATTCTGGCGCATAAAAAATAAAAAGTTAAATAAGTGACATATCCCAGAATATTCAGCTGAAATATTAAGTTATATTACTTTGTTTCGTCCTAAAATAATAATTTATGTACGAGTATGCTTTATAAGAAGTCAGATAGTTGTCGTACAGTTCAAATAAAGTTGAAATAGTAGAGAATTTATAAACCACGAACATTAGACCTGTGGAATCATTATAAGAATATTTTCTTCACAGGAATTTATAAAAGCGTTAAAATAGTTCTTTTCGTTTTAATTGTTTCCGTTTTGTACTGTAAAATGTATTGACCTTGTATCCAGCGTCGTCCCCGCAAAATGGCGAGTAATTATTTTTACGCGACCCTCACACAGCCTGCGGTACGAACCGCCCACCACCCCTCTATCTGTTGTTGTTGTATGTACCCTGGAAAAATAGAGGAGATGGAAGCACTACGCCACCACAAACCCCGCGATGAAATACCACAGCAGGATTTGAGCCATTTGAAGTGGGATTAAATCAGAAAACGGCATTCATTGTGAATGAATTCTCTTACGTTTATCATTTGAAACGAGTGTTGTTTTCTCATATTATTTATAGTCATCAATATAATCAACGTCTTTACGTGGGGTAGGTTTTTCACTAATTGCGATATTATCATTAAGCAGCCTTTAATGGTCATATTAACATATAATTTACCAACATTCCACAGCTTATTATGTTATATATTATGATACTAGTAATTAGTTTATAGTATAGCCAGAAATGAATGAGATTTGAACAGAACTTCATGCGCAATTAATTTATCCTCAAAAAATATCAATCACATTTTGTAAACAAACATTATTAGTAAACGAAGCTATAATCTGCATCGTAATTTATTTATTCGATATGTTAAAGTTAAAGTTTTTGATAATAATGATAATTCTTGCTAAAATTGATTAATAGTAAGGTATACATAATTAACTGTTGAAAAGTTTTGAACGTTGTTGAAAATGGACCACCTGGAGTGGTTCAAAATATGTACAATCACTTAAATAAAAATGTGAAATATAGTATACATAACAAAATATACATTTTTTAACGTTTTTTTTTATTGGAGTTTCCTTGCAATTCTATTAAGCAAAATACATAATATACTTGGCAATAAAGAGATAAAGGTAGACTTTGCTAGGACATGTTTATTGGATCAAGCAGAAGCCACGGCTATTATTCCTTCAAGCCCTTGAACTCTTGTCACATTGGAAGACTGTCCGGCTAAGTAATCCGGTACAAGGACCAATATGCGGCTGAGTAATCCGGTTCGAAGGAACAATATTCCGGAACCGAGGTAGCGGTCCCGAAATTACAGCATCATCTAAATGGTGATGCCGGAATACCAAGGTTCCGGCGCCGAGGATAAGTCCAAAGACCGGAGTTGAGTTGGTACTTATTTATTTGGTACGAGACCTCTTTTTAAACACTAATTTACAGCACGAGTAAGCAGTTATAAAAGTAATATTAATACATTGAATGTCATACACTGCACATTCCTCGATATAGTTTTTGGACCTTGATCCCTTCAATCCACGTAGACATTCTATACACAAATATATACAGCTATGAAGAAAATATGCTGGCGGCTTACAGAAGTTTATGACGTCAATGTGAGGTATAAAACCGTCATATAATAAGAGATGAATAATACGTATGTCAACTTGAGTCTCACCAGTAGTATGTACCCGTACGATGCTTTAGTCTGTCGAGATTCGGCAACACTTGAAGTACTCTACATATTCTGGTAATGGAGATGGGTGTTGGATGGGTGTAGGATGGGTGTAGGATGGGTGTTGGATGGGTGCAGGGTGCTGGTGCACGAGACGATGCGCAGTAGTGGTGTGCAACACCCACCGATCGATAGGGACCGCCCAGTCTAGCAAGAGAACACCAGCGTGGTCAAGATCGCAGACCGGAGATAACACCCAAAGGGGTAATAAAAACCTAATCTGAGTTCGGAAGCCAGAGAACACGGGACAATTTTATGAATGCACAAGATTACAAATGTACTAACCTTTTCACCGCGAACGAAATCTTTAGCCATCATGAGTGTTACACGACTTTTCGAGTCTCGTATTACATATTTATTCCACTGTTGTATATTATATAATAAAGTTAACGTATTATTGAACACATAATAAGTAAGATTTTTTTATCAAATATAGGTAACAACTGACATATTTACAAAACAGAAAACATATTAAAAGCTTTAGTAATAGTTTAAAATTATAATTTAGGAATACACCAATGCGATACTTTTAGGGTGATTTGTTAAGAAATATATTTTTGTTTTAAGATGGCTGGCTTGACGTTTTTTAATTCTGGACCATTTGGGTTCTAAAGAGCAGTTCAACCCAACCCGAAAAAGTAATCTTTGAAACAATTATAACTAAAGAAAGTTGTTGAAAGTTGTAATTTATTGAAGATGGTCTCCAGGGAGGCCGAAACATGTAATCAGTTAAAATAAATGTGAATCAAAACTAAATATATTTTTTATTGTTTAATTTTTTTTTAAATTAATTAATTTCAAATTATAAGGAAAGTTGCACAGGAAATATTAAATAAAATATAAATAGATTAAGCCCTAAGTACCCCAGTCGCGTGACACAATCAGAGTTAATATGCATAAATAGCTTTAATTTTAGAGGATTAAAAGATTAATCAATATTTGAATTATTTGATTTATAGCAAAAACCAATCATTTGATAAAACTCAATAAAATAATGTACAAGATTTACCAACATTCCACAGCTTATTACGATAGATACTTAGTATGTACTGCCAGTGAGTAATGGTAATTATTACTTTGATATTATTATGAAGGAAAAAAATTATATTGCCATTCGTCATAGGAGGAAGGCAAGGCGCGTTCGATATCGTTTTGCGACAAATAATGAAAAATATTTTATGAGATGGCAAATTTTTTATAATATTTCGATCAGCACTCTGTTAAGGGATATGATAGTTTCGGTATAAAAAGAAAATTGGACAGACGGGCTCTGTTCAGGAACGCAGCGTCCTCGGAACGCGAGGAAATTACATTGGAAACACAAAGCGGGAGTAAACCTATCTACATCAACGTGAGGTATAACGGGGTGCGAAACGCTATCAGCAGAGACTTAAGGATAGTAATTTGGTTGTTCCGTGGTATACAGTTTAAATTTGTGACAAAATTTAACGCCCAACCCGATTATCTGTCGAAAAATCACACAGCAAAAATCGTAGAAAATACATTATAGTTTTCATTTTATTTTTACGTAAGACGTAAGTTTTGATAAAACCTGAATAAAATAGCGCAAAATTAAAAAAATACTAAGACCAAATGTAATAGTAATATATTACTAAGATTTGTGTATTTTTTTCGTCAAATTAACGATTTATACGATGCAAGATAACGTTAAATTCTGATAACTTAACTCAGAAACTCTAAACATTGAAATTACATCATCAGTCGTGTCGGTCCACTGTAGAACGTAGGTTTCCTGCACGAATCTTCATCCCTCTCGATCACCTTCCGCCTCTAGGCATCCAGGCTCCTGCCGCTACTCTTGTCGATGTTCATTATTTGGAATCATTCTTTTTTACCATATTCGCTCCATATTTGGAGCATATGGACACCGCAAATTGCCTTTTAACAGTTCTGTAAGCTCAGATTCTATAGAAGAGACGATGGTCGATGAATGGTCGTTGAATGTTTTTCAATAATATGATGACTTTACCGTACCATAATCACGAGAAAATGAGAGACTCCAGCTCTGGCAACAAATCGCATCAGAGGATATCATTACTCCAAAGGAAGGCCTCCCAACTGGCAAGAACCTTGACTGGCGGACCTGGAAATCCCTGAACAGATTTAGAACCAGAGTTGGTAGAACAAAGGACAACCTCGAGCGATAAAGAATGCTTCGGCAGGGAGAGACACTATTGTGCGACTGTGGAGACCTGCAGACCGCCTCACACCTAAGATCCTGCTCCACGTGCCAAACAAGCTGCACATCACACGACCTAATGCTGGGCAACACACGAGCTATCGATGTTGCCAGATACTGGGAAAAATAATTTGACGTCGCTGGCAAGAAGAAGAAAAAGACCATAATCATAAACAGTTAATGACGACTGACGATTGACTTTTCTGGGACTGTCTGAGACACTAAAAGACTTATCTAACCAATACTTTTCAGGCAGCATGAACGATCAACACGACATCGAATAAAGTTATGTGATAATATACTGCTGATAAAAAAAAATAAAGAAAAAAAACGATGTAGAAAGTCACTAGGAAAAACAAATTTGATATATTTCTTAAGCACTCGTATAAGGGATTCGCGACTTGGTGAATGTTTGGGAGGCGGTGATACACAATGCAACGGCTCTAGAAAGAATTATTTGCTTGAGCGGTTCACGAAAAACATTGTCATATTAAACACGTAATGGCAGCCGGGTATTATTACACAAAAGACACCAAGCGAACAATAAATCATTATTTACCGTATTTTGAATGTGAAGCAACGGTACATAGATCGCATTTTAAAGAAAAATTCATTACAAGAACAAGTAAATCATATCACAGCGATTCAACAAGCATGAGTTTTTTTGTATCATGTCACAATATAAGATAATTTAATACTGTTTTAATAACTACATTGTTACAAGTAATCTTTATTAAGCAAACAAATATTTAAATATACTCGTTTAAAGTAAAGCATGTCAATATCGTTAGGTTTTGTCACAGGAGCGATTTTTCTGTAAACCACATGTGTCAATGTCACCATGTATGGAGCTACATAATGAACGTTTGTTAAATATAAGAGTTTTTTATGCATCATCTGATAGCTAAAGGATAGAAGAGCCAATGTGATATATGAAAATAGGTCAGATAAGTACATTTATGTTTCAAATACTAGTTTTAAGAAAGAAAAAATGGTTTGAAAAATTCAAGCCGTATTTGACAGTACAATTTGTATTCCACCGAGCCGTAACGAAAGGGTTCATATAATATTATAGCACAGATGTGAACAATAATATTTTATTTGTCAGATATCGTGGTATGTAATATTGTATTAAATATTTTTCATACAATTTATTTACAAATCATTTCATGATTTTGAAACTACTTTCCTAGACGAGTGTTCAATTGCGAATATATTGAGATCCGAAAAGACATAATAGATGAAAGATTATAGGTGACAATGGCGTAATCATGTGGTAGATATCTCCAAGTGATAATTACTAAGTCGGAAAGTAATAATATATAAAAAGCTTGTTAATAAATGTTTACTGATAGAATAATATATATATACATATTCTGAATATATACTATAGAGACATCTATCGTTATACGATGGTAACAATGGTATAAATACATCATCTTTCGCGTATCCGTTCAGGTAGAGAAATAGTCGAGTGGACTGCGCGGTGTAAAAGAATAGAGCAATGGTTGGTACCAAGACTCGTGGTTCGAATACCGCGTCTGCCGATGTTTTTCTGAATGAATTGATGCGTATAAACATTTAATGTATAATTGTATGTGTATACATATTTAATTAGTAATAATATTTAATTTGTCAGATATCGTGGAATGTAAATATTGTGTTAAATATTTTTCATACAATTTATTTACAAATCATTTCATGATTTTGAAACTACTATCCTAGACGAGTGTTCAATTGCGAATATATTCAGATCTGAAAAGACATAATAGATGAAAAATTGCAGGTGACAATGGCGTAATCATGTGGTAGCTATCTCCAGGTGATAATTACTTATTGCAAGTCGCGGAAGAAGATGTTAGAGTAACATTGCCCCACCTGTATAAGATTATATGTAGGCATAATTGATACATTCAAAAATAGTTTTACAGGAATCTATTATTCTTCTTTATCCTCCCTTTTTCTTCGTACATAATATAATATAACAAGAATTATTTTTAGTATTACTTTTTACACATTTATCTAGTAAGAAAAACTATTTATTATTTTTGCACCTAAGTGCTTTTAGAAACGGCATTTTTTCCAATATCTAAGCTCTTCTAGGACCGGATGATCTGACATTCGATTCCCATCGCCCACACACTAAAAGCCGCTCCGCACGTAAAGTTTCGACTTTCATACTAAACGTCACGTAATCCTCTGACGGTTCCGTAAGCCTGTTCTCCGTAAAGTGTCACCGTCGGATGCCTGAAGGTGACCTGAATGTATGTACAATCAACTAAAAACCATTACCAGTTAGTTGAGCACAATTCGGCAGTCACGAACTATTAAAAAAAACTAATTAATTATGCAAAAAAATATTTTTAAAAGACGTAGTAAAATGCAAAATTATTTGCTTTTAAAATTATTACATGTCTACATTATCTTTTAAGCATAGCAGAGCTTAACATTGACATGCCCTTCAACAACAAAGACCATAATCCAATTGCAGCGGCAGTTAATTTTCATGTTATTGTGTATGACTTAGATGTTGCGTTTAATCTCCAATCCTTAGAACACAGACATCAGATTGGTTAAATTCTTCATCTTTATCAGTCACTGCACCTCTTAACGAAGTTTTTTTTCCTCGTACACCCACCCACAACAGACAGACTTGGCTTAAATTTACCAAACAACCATACTGTGTTAATGTATGTCAAACAAGAACTGTCAGTTTCCATAATTCATTCCAAATTGCTGCCGTTGAGCTCTGAAATGGTCTTTTAGTATCTATGTTTTTTTTAATGTAAACAAATACAGGAGAATACCGACAGATGGTGATAGTATGTATGCTATATGACGCTTACCATGGATCATATGGCTAAGCGCCGCACGCAGAGTGTTGATCCGCCAATGTCATAGACTACAGCCCGAGATTCACGCATCATCCTTATTATTACAGGAATTTACTATGAATGGGTGAGTCTTCACGAGATGACTTTCGTCTACCACCAATTTTGATTAATAGGCTATGACTGGGATTTCATGTGCCCTCCTTCATTGAATATGGATCTCTTCAAGAAACATATTAATATACACTTGTATCTCGCAATCCTTCCAACCACATGCTTCCAACATGCAGCGTCCAGTCTGAGCGTCTTAGAACATGATGATCTCATCTGTTAGAGCTCTACTGCGTGCACTTTCATAAATTTAAAAAAAAACTGTCCACAGTAGATGCGTCATAGATAAACACACTAAAGATCTATACCACCGGCAATGAGATCGCCCTCTTTACAATGAAAGCTTTCAGAAATAATGCTGACATGAAAAAGGCTCATCACAAAATATTAATATAATAAAATTGATTATAATTTCTCTTGACAAGTACAGCGTCGATCTCATCGTAAAATCGTTAACAACTACATCATCAAAAAAAGCTGCAAGATGGACGAGTTTCGAGTGCCAGAAGAGCTCTTCAGTGGCGGGGGAAGGCAGATATTTAATTACCACGTGACGGAGAACAAAACACCTTTTGTTCGGCTCCAAATGTTAAACGCTTATTACGCCGGCGACAAAGGAGACCGTCTCGCGAACTGCGCATACTCGAGATGCGAAATTACAATCTATTGTCATGCCGTGTGTCATCAATCAGCGGCCATTGACTCTGCAGGGCGAGGGATACTTTATAATAACGACATCTTCAATTTTACAACATAAATACAGGTAGTTCTCGACTTAAGACGGTTCTACTTTAGACCATTCGCACTTACGACCAAAAAAAACATTTTTTTTTAATAAAATTTAAAAAAATTACAACCAAAAAAATTGCATTACAGTGCGCGTTATCGAATTATCAAAATGTGAAAATAGTGGAGAGGCAGGTAGTGCCTATAACAAGGCTGCTGAAGATATTAACAAATTTTTAATGTTGACGAAACCACGCTCTATTGGAAGAAAATGCCTCAGCGTACATACATTAATAAGGAAGAAAAAAATTAAAATCGTGTATTTACCCCCTAATACCACCAGTATTTTGCAACCCATGGACCAGGGAGCTATTGCCAAATTTAAAGCCTATTATTTAAAAACTACATTTGTCCAAGGAATAGTAGCGCTTGACGAGGGAAAAACGTTTAAAGAGTTTTGGAAGAGTTTTAATATTCATCATCGTGCATGTATGTAATATAGTAAAGGCTTACTAAACGTTTTGAAAAGATACTCGCAATTTGAAAAAGAAATTGAAATTGAACACATCAAAAATCTCATTGTAGGGCATTGCAAGAAACTTAATATTAATATTGATCGTGAAGATATAGACCAACTTAAAGAAAATGATTTGGAAGATCTTACAAATGAATAATTATTATGCATCGAAAATCAAAGGGTTGAAGAAGAGACTAAAAAATTATTTCTTGGAATTTCCAAAAAAAAATGTATTGAAAGAAATGGAAGCAGCGTTCCTTCAAATTGATCAAGTAATAAAAATAAAATATTCGGATAACGAAAGATTTTTTTATAAACCGCCGTATTCAGGAAGATCTTGCTTGCTACAAAAAAATACACAGAAAAAAACAACAAACAGCTCAACTAAAATTGGATATGTTTTTTAAAGAGACTACTACTGCTTCTTCTTCCATTACTGTTGATCAGCCAATGGATTGTACTTATGTAAGTACAGATGACGAAAGATTTTAAATATTAATGAAGTTAATATTTTATTTTGTATTAATAAAGAAGTATAAATATAACAATAAAAAAATATAAATAAATAAACATGTTTTATTTTAATATGTAAGGACATATATATTTTGTATGAAATTCGACTTACGACCAATTCGAATTACGACCAAAGTCCAGGAACGTATCTCAGTCGTAAGTCAAGGACAACCTGTATGTATTATTCGGAGCTCTACAAACTTAGCAAAAACTCTAGCAACCCACGACACACTCCACCCTATGTTTGGGTATCAAAATATAAAACGGCTCAAATCAAGAAGAAGTTTCTTACAGTCGACAACGGACCTGGTGATACCTGAGGCCAACCTGCGGCTGAGGTCAGGTTATCTTATTAGGTGGCACAAACTCACAACTAAATCATTAATCCTGAAGACCACTGCAATGGCGGTCGAAATATTGGTAAAAAAAAATCGCCACACACGGCTAAATCCAAAAGCCACAATTTCAAATCTGGCCGTGAAAACCTAAGAAGTTATTTATATGACTACCCTTTTTATTTCTGATATAATCACAGAACAGTCTTAATATGTTTCGGCTTTTAATACCTACAAACAAGATGGTAATTTAATGGTATAAAAAAATAGTAGAAGGTACACAGTTCGATAGAGAATAAACGTTAATTTAATATTGCTAAGGAATTTTAATGCTATAATCCTCAGTGATGACGTAACAACTAAGTAAGCTAAGTAAGCGTCGTCCTTAAGTTTTTTTCGATACATAAATCGTTATTTGATAAATTACGATATAAAACGTTCTAATGTTAAGCTTGAAGTCCATCGAGTATTTTACTGACTAACGACTATGAAAATATTCTGATTACTTCCATGAATAAAACATAACAATACAAAAAGTATTGATTTTTTTCTCTTTTCATTCCGGTCGTAGGCCTAACGTAATTTGATTTAGGGTTCAGAGACCAAGTAACATTTCAATATGTATACAATAACATCATGTTTTAACATATTTCCAGTAAAAAAAACATATTTTAATTGCTAAAAAGTATAATATATGAAGCTTAAAATTGAACCATAAAATAATCACTCAACAAATGGTGTAAAGACGAATGAAGTATACAAAAATTAATGGAATAAAGTGTACGATCATTTCACTAGGTTTCTTTGAAGTGACGCTATCTTATATGTTTTCACTATTACCCGGAAACTTGTTGTTAAAAAAATATTTGTATCGAAAACATGTTGTATGGAATCGTACACAATATAATCGTTTCTGCACATACACTTTGATTCGAAATTAAGATAAAATATAGAGGAAATAAATATACTAATAGAAAAATAAAAATTATAGGAAATTAAAAAAATTTAAAAATCATTGTTTTGAAATTGGGATAACACCACTGGTTACATATCTTTTATTCAGGAACACTACCAATTGAAAAATAATGGGAAGATACGTTTTATATAAGTTTTAATGACATTTAAAAAGTAGCTAAAATTTTGAAAAACAGTTATATTTATACGTAATACGAGTAGTTAGCAGAGTAATGATGCATAATGCATAAATGAATTATTGTCTTTAGTTAGTATCTGACCTATAAATTCATTGGCTTCCCGGTCCAGTAGCTCGACTTCCCTGGTCTCTTTGCCACTGATAGACAAATCACCGTGCAATTGAACCATTGCAAAAGAGAATTAGCCCATTTTTTGCAGTAATTCGATAGCCGGCCGGTTAGCAGCAGTTGCCCAATCAGGAAGTCGATTTAGCCGTTTGTCTCTGCCATCAGCAAATAATAAAATATAATACGAGAGCTCAATGTTGGTAAACCCGCGAATGTAATTATTGTTGTGATATCGTTTAACCACAATCGAGTGGATTACAACCATAACGAGCGACATTAATAGTTATTGATTTCCAGCAGTTATGTAAAAAAACGCAACTTTTTATGTTTTTAGTTCAATGTTTTAAGGATTTTTTTCTTTAACATTAAGGTTATCAACTGACAATACTTGGTGAAACTGCATAATTATAATTTTAAAATTAATAAAAATAAAAATAAAATAGTTTTGATTCACAATTTATTTAATTAATAAATTAAATAAATTGTGAATCAAAAAATAAATATTGAAAAAAAAAAAAAAAAAAACACTTTACAAAGTACAAAATATGTATCTAAAATAGTAACAATTTGGGATTTAACATTATTCACACCTCACCAAAAATTCGTAGCAAAATATTACGTAAAACAGACATTAAAAACATACTAAATGTTATATTTCCAATTACCAACATCACGCTAATTAAATATTACTCTCTAACAGTTAGGTTCAAGTTTTCACAGGTGATAACTGATTAATTTAACGATCGACGAGTCTCCACTAAGACTTTAATCTCTGCTCCATTAAACAGCTCGGTCTATCGACTTTGGAAGCTTTGAAGAACTAGCTGCAGGCGCCCCAAACTGGTATATTAATTAATGTACTCGTACACCAAAGGTAATGGAGCGTGATTTAATAATACTCGTATCAATCTACAAAGGAATAATTTTTGTTTTCCTAGTAAGAGCAAAAAACCCCAAAAATATATTTTGTCAGTTTGCAGATCTTTGCATAAACTGTTAATTACTTTAAATAAAATAGATTTATAAAAATGGCGATAAATCGAAGACATGATAAAAATACAACTGTAAGCTTTAAAATGCGATTTATAAAATATGGTAGTTTGTTAGTAAAGTGAAAAAAAATGTGTTCGAGTTGAGCCGTCCTTAAGGAAAAATGGTCTACGCTTCGGGATTGTCAGACTAATCATTCGATTTCCTTAAAAAAATCCGATGAACAAATAATCCAAAAATATGCCTAGGATACTACAGGACCCCTTTCTTCAAGTACTCAAACTTCTGCTCTGGAATCATACATGTTACCAGATGGACCTTCAGTTGCATGTCCTAGAACAAGGACAGTCGCAGCTGACAGACCTAAGTGGCAGCAATTTGTTGTGACCATTTGTTCCAGATATGAAACGGATGTGAAAGAAGAAGAGTTTTTAATGTTTATACACTCTATGTGGAAGATAAATTTGTAATATAAGGAAAAAGTTCTCAAATGCCTCGAATGCATTTCAAACACCAGTAATGTTTATAAAAGAATCAACAAAAAAACCTGCCTCAATAGCAGAATTAATCAAAGAAGAAGTGTTAGCAAGATAAAATAACGCAATCCAAATCTTATTCTCATGACCAAATATGTTAAAGAATCTTTTCCTTTAACTCCTCTATCTGACTTCATATTAACATAGTCATAATGGTGTATGAAATAGAAACATATTCGTCCACTAAATATATATTTCTTCTTCACAATTCCAGTGAAAGTTTTCAGTCCATAAGATTATCGTTCAGGCAGTCTCCAGTAAGATTCTAATCTTCCATCCATTAGTTAACGAGAACTTCTCGGCTTCTGGATTCGTGGCCCACTAGAGTCGACCTGTTCCACAGTACTGGTACACATCATATATTAATTTAAGTGGATTACACCGCGGTGGGCGGGTGGTTAATGTCTCTCAGAGATTACTGTCAAGCTGCAGGTTATTGGATCGAGTCCCGCGCTAGCCGCTGAGCCTGCAACCATTTAAACTGCCTCTTTGTGATGATAATTTATCACGCTTAAACGTGTCGTAATATCATATTCTATATTATAATCCACTTACTTTTCATTTGCTCAATACACGGTGGTCTCCTTGTATATGGAACATTGTTCACCTTATTAAAGTGTCATCCTTCATAAAGCTTAGTCACGTTAAGAAGTTTGAAAAAGTTACAATCACAAGTTCATCGTTTAATTCTATATGAGAGTTGAAATCTCAATTTATCAAAAAATCACAAAAAAAATACATATATAAGTATGTTTGATATAAATATAAAATGTCCCAGGTTTGATTCCCGGAACGTATCTAATAAACTCAATAACTGATACACATACAAATTCATACCAAACATGTGGTTCAAATATCAGCGTCGGCCGTTTATTTTTCTACCGATTAATTGATGACAAATATGACATTAAATATGGCTTATGACGCTCATTAATTTATATGAGCATTAATTGTCAACTATGTACTTACACATAAAGTATGTATTAAGAAAATGGAAATTTATATTCTTACTCCAACATTCGAATACTGTCTGATTCTTAGGTTCGATAATTATTGATCGATCTAGGTTTTAGATGTATGCTATTCGGTGTAATTTCAGATTAAATAGGAATTTCATACCTTATTTAAACATGGGTGGAAGACTGCAGTTTCGCAATGTAAATGAATATTTAGTAACTATTTTTCACAAAATATGTACACGTCAGTACGTTTGTGTACTTTAGCTATCAGATGATGCATAACTCTTCTAAGAAAGTAGCAATGTCAACGGTCGGGGAATCTTATGACGGCATATGCCGACAACCGATGCGAAATCGTTAACTAAGCAAGCATGCTGTTTTTTTTTTAAATTTTAATGTCAATATTGCATAACAATTTTAACATTTTATAGACAGCACGCTTCAACATGGCATAATTCAAACATGTTGTGATATATTCCGAGTCTCATAATCAATCCATCATAAGTTGGTTGGAGTTAACCCACATTCCCGACAACGAAACAAATTCACAATGCGGAATGGCAATAAATGCAATCAAATAATAATTATGTATGAGCGGGGCGGGTTGCCACCCGTCATACCGGTTATAAGAATCGTGCGGAACGATAGTAGTGCAACATATGTATAATATCATTGAATTTTAATGAAACAACCAAATGTGCAAAAGAAAGTGTGTTGAAAGATACTTAGTACAAACGAATCAATTAATAAATGTATCCAGTGCCGGTTTTAGGGGGTGGCGAAGTGGATCGGCTGCCCAGGCCGCCGAATGAACTAAGGGCGCTAAGGACAGCCATAACTTCTACAGGGGGTATTTTCTGAAGATTTCCCCTACCACCAAAAAAAACAGGAGGCGCCAGTTTTTTTTTGCCCAGGTCTAAAGCCGGCACTGAATGTATCTACCTGTATATATAATAGCTTCCTACTTTCATTTGTGGGTCAACTCTAAGTAGGTGTACATGTCTATTTGGCGTTTTGTATTGAGACTCATAATTCGGCAGGTATATATCAAATCGGGCTGAAATAAATTTTACATGAAAGCTAAAACTCTAGGCTGCAAACATCAGTCCAATTTCAAATGCCGGAGTGTAAAGACGTTTTTATCCGAAATTTTGTACATGGATGAGATCGTGCATACAAAACAGTTTTTGCGGGGAATTATTTTACATTACTTCCACCGAAAGACAAAAGCAGCTGAGGAGCATATAATATTAGTGGAAACATACGGCGATAATGCTCTTTCAGAACAAACATGCAGAAGATGGTTTCAACAATTCAAGGGTGGTGATTTTGACCTCGAAGAAGAAAAAGTTTGATGTGCCGAATTTGAGGCATTACTTGATGAAAATCCATGCCAAACACAGGGAGAGCTTGCAGAAACATTGGAATCGATCAATCAACAGTTTCTAAGCTATAGAATAATAAGAAACATACTTCTAGGTGAGAAAACGTATTGTTACAAGACAAAACGTTACATAACGTTATTGAATATTGTAAAGTGTTTCGTTCCCGTCCGATAGCACATGAATAACCCCGAGCACGTCTGTCGTATTCAATAATATATATCATATACGTCGACGGATAAAGTACAAAATGGACGAATAACCTTAGACATGCGAAACACAAAGTAGTTTTTTTACGTGAAACACTTGACATACATTTCACTAGAACATCTTGAACCCCAGGCTATAAACGCAAGATGTGTTCAGCGATGCAAATATATGCAGAGGTGATATAAAGCGAGATAAATATTTAGTCATCTAGCAGACCTTTATAGCAGATTCGTGGTAAACTTATTGACATCAGCATGATATATCTCTTGCTGACTGGTACCGAAAACCTCGATATACATCATATATCTTTCGTCTCTTATTTTTTGTTCGCTCATCGGACATGTGTTGTCATTTTGTAATGCCGTTAAGAGGACTAGTTATATAGATCGCCACGTGCGGCGCTGGGTGTCACCGACCACGGCGCCCGAGTCAGTTGCGTGCCGACGGCGGCGAGGTCGTATTTTAGCCCGGCCTGAATGCTGTGACTAGGTCCGGGCCAGAAGTTTGTAAAGTTATCGAAAATATATGTCAATGTGCTAAGGAAAAAGTCTGTGTGTTGTTACTCTGCTCCTCATCCTGCTACCACGCGATTCAATAACTAACTTAAAGAGATGTTATTATGTATTAGCAAGAGAAGAAAAAGAAGCAGAATGTTAATATGAAACGAGATTATATATTTGTACGATTATATTTAGTAAAGCACAATTAATAAGTGTGTAATACGTACTATAATAAAATATGATGTGTTAACGCAGTATATAAAATAATACCGTATTCATACAATATTAAGAACATTGAATGGTTAGTTTTAACTTTAAAATCTATAGATAACGTTTTCAGAAAATGCGTCAGGTTTTTTGCGACAAAAAAACTGAAATGTTTTTCTGAAAATGTTGTCAATAAATGACATATTATTATATAGGACGAAATATAATAAGACATGTGAGGAGACACATAAATGCCAAACGTGAATTATGACCAAAGTTTGTCTCTCGCAAAGTTTCCACGCAAGTACACCCGAATACGCGCACACGACCGCAGAATGATATAAAGCCTCCGACTGAAAAGCAGAAGTAACCAACACGGAACCTTTCACAAGGCCTAAGAAGCCCTTTTAAGGGGGCCATAGAAGCGTTGTAAGGCGCCACAAATCTCCGACAAAACCTAATTTCCTGACTCTACACACCCCTCCTTATCCATTAGATCTGGTGCAATATTTTGGCAATTTACAACTAATGTAAAGTTAGATAACTTAGTACAAATATTATATTGCTTACTTACTCAATCTAATATAATGTGATAATCCGATACATGTTTTTACTAACGAATTTAAAGAAGATAATGACTAACTAATTGATTACAATTTTAAATTAAATTAAAAAATTAACAAATTAAAAATATTTACTTTTGATTCATTTTATTCTTAATTATTACATGTTTCGGACTTCCTGGAGACCATCTTCAATAATAAAAAATAAATATTTTTAATTTGTTATTTTTTTAAATTAAAATTAATTTAAAATTATAATTGTGCAGTTTCACCAAGTATTGTCAGCTGATAACCTTAATGTTAAATGATTGATTAATTTAATTAGAAGATGCCAATTAAATTTAATACGGTACAATTAGTAAGCACAAGTAAATCAAAAATAAAAACATAGTTATTTAATAAATTTCCTAGCACATCTATGGAATACTTATAGTAAAAGTGCAAAAACAATAAATGTATAGCATGCCCCGTTACTCAAAGGCGACATCGCTTGGCCGGGATTGTCATCGGGACGTGGGGATGGATGGTTGAGGAGCAGGTTACAAAGCAAACAACTATATCGAGTTGTTATCAGTATGGTATTACTTTTTGGGTGACGCGGCCCCGGAAATCCAAAATGTTGGACAGCCGAGGTGCAAATCCTCGCATCTCTCATTCATGTTATTCCGCGTCAAGATAAGGATATAAGCCATTCCCGCGAGGAAAAACGTCAAAATAATATGTATGTTCCTACCAGACATAACATATATGATAAATTACGCGGTTTATTTTTCGAATGGCGAGCGGGAAAAAGTGGGCTAAAACGCACGACGATTACTTTGCCATTCCGGTGTACTGAAAAATCAATTTCATTATTATTTACACACGTTTATGTGACTCGTTTTTACCCGTAGTTTTTTCATGTAAAGATAATACAAAATAAACATAAAAAATAAGAACATAGCGGATATGATAAGAGCTTACTCAACATACACAAAGAAATTAATTGATAAAGAGAGATAAGCTTATATTTTATGGTCAAAAAAAATGATAAGGCATTTCTAAATTAGTCCACAAGTATCACATATAGAAATATAATTTCACAATTTCTAAAGAAAATTTGCGTAAAACTTAATAAGACGGGGATATACAAGAAGAAAAACTATCATTAAAAATACTTCTATCATTCTATGTTTAAATAAGTGTAATGAATAGAATTATCCTTCTGAAAAAGCAGAACGTGACTTTCCAAAGAAAGTATGGTCTATGGCAGTGCTCCGCAACCGGGGTGCCGCGGCACACTGGTGTGCCGTAACCCGATACAGGTGTGCCGCGATCAAATAAGTCAATATTATAAATAAATACTTTTACAACGGTCCTCAAGCTCCCAGCGCCTATCGCCTACTTATGTAGACATACAACGAGGTACTTGCTTTATTAAGTTCTAAATTAAATTTTAAACAAGTGAAATTGATCAAATTAATATCTATTTTTGGCTTTTGGTGTGCCGCAGTATTCAAGGTGAGAACTTTGGTGTGCCGTAGATGAGAAAAGGTTGCGGAGCTTTGGTCTATGGGGAAGAAAGATATCAATTTGTGCCCTAGAACCTGCATAGCTGTGGGGAATAGGATGATATGCCCAGTAGTGTACTTACAGAAACTAATGATGATAATGAATAAGGTAAATATGTTAATTCTGACAAATAAACCTTTGAATATAAGTGGTTGTCTTATCGTCACAATGAACATGATTGTTGTTATAATGATACAGAAATGCATGACGGAATTCTTCCGCGTTTCTCAATTATTGAAACAATCACCGTCTGTCTGTACAATGTGTGAAAAACATAGATAGTTGACTCATACCAAGACGTTACGTTTTACAATAATTCGTCACAAATTCAATGATGTAATGAGTTAAACAATTTAGATTCGATTCAATTAATTCCACACTTTTATTGTTAACGCCATGTTCAGGTTCGGCAACAAATCATTCTCAAGTGCTCACTCACATACAAGTGAGAGGGCATTTGATTAAACGTGATACTTAAAGTCACCATAAAAGGAAAGATTAATATTTATATGATTCTAATCAATGATATTAAAATCGGGCAAACACATTTGAACAGTTTTAATAAAAACGGCATTCGAATCGTGACAACAAAGCACGGATGCATTAAAATGAAGGTTTTGAAAATTTCATATATAAATAAAGAAGCACCAATGACACGTACAAGGTCTAATATTCAAAGCACATGATGTGTGTCAAAAATCCTTTCCGCATAGATCATCTGGCCTTGCAGGATAAGCTCGAGCGTTTGAACGGATTCTTAAATGTTTCCGATCCATTATTAAGGCCTTACTTTTAAATACTTTAGCTATCCTTATCTTTTGCTATATTTGCTCAGAAGACACTTATACTACCACAAAACGCTGCCAAGGACCATTACCAAGTCATTCTTATAATTCAACTTCGGATCTAAATTTTTCCGTTCAACACATTAAAGTAATTAATTTTAGTCAACCAACATTACGAAAACTCCTTTGGTTTATTTTTAATACAGAATAACTGCTATAGACAATGATTCAAAATACATTGTATACATTGTAGTAGCAAGAGTATTAAGACACAGCAAAAATAAACAACTCTTTTTAAAATATTCATTATATTAAACATTTTGAAGATACGATGGCAATTTTTTTTTAATACGATAGGTTGGATAAAAACGGTGCTCACGTAAATGTTTATAGGTTTCAGAAGGTATTCTAGAAACCGATCCTCGGGGAGTGCCGCATGAGAGACGCAGGTACGAAGTGTCTAGTTGTGGGTCTCATTGCGTAAAAAAAACTATCGGGTTTGCGAAATTCGCACCGCAGCGCGCACTTTTCCCTAAAAAACGACACCTTTGGGAGTGCCTAAGTAACCATGCATGTACATTCTCGAGTTATGGTAATGGTTGTTGAACGACAAAAAAAACCTTTTCGTGTTTAAAAATTGCCTGTTGCATTTGATAAACATAAAAGTTATTTATTTTCAATTGATTGTGAGTTTTTCATCTTTTAAAAAGGATTTGATAAAATTAAATTGTTCCGTAGTACATTCCCATTGTCAACATGTTTTAATAATATTAATGTGTGTGGAGACAACACTTGAAAAAAGGATATTCTAAAAATTAATGGGTATGTGATTATTTTAATGTATAGGGTCCGCCAAATACCTTTTTTTTTCAAAAACAGGGCGCAAAACATCGAGTGTAGCTTCGGCTGTGTGGCACGTAGCGCCGTCCTGTTGAAACCAAATGTTGCCAATATCCTCCTCTTCAATTTTTGTGAACAAAAATTCGATCAACATGGCCCGATAACGATCGCCATTGACTGTAACGGCCACTCCTTGCTCATTTTCGAAGAAAAATGGCCCAATTATGCCTCTGGACCAAAATCCGCACCAAACAGTGACTCGTTTTAGGTTCAACGTCTTTTCAATGTATGCGTGCGGGTTTTCTGTGCCCTAAATGCGACAATTTTGCTTGTTTACATACCCGCCAAGATCAAAATTATAAATGCTTAATAAATATTTTTAATTTATAAATTTTTTAATTAAAATTAATTTACAAATTATAACATGTTTTAAAACAATATTATATTATAGGTTTATTTGTGCCCAAGGAGAGCCGACCCCAGATGTTGGGAAATGGCTAGGATAAAAAAGAGATTATATTATAGGTTTATAATGTAAACGGAGCATTTAATTATAAAAATAACTTATAAATATTTATTTATTTATTTACCTTGTTTTCACATGGATCACGTAACAAAAGTTCTCTATTAGGAGACTGCAGTTTCGACTAACTCGTAGTCTTTCTCAATCCTTCTCTAGTTAAGAGATAACTGAGCTGCGTTGTACTTGTAAGTGGTGTAACACATTTTTGTAGGGGAGGGGGTGGGTATTAAACATATTACATGTTTCCACGTCCGCTCCCTCAAATCGAGAATATAGACATAACAAGCTGCTATAAAGCTTTGTCAACAGTCTTGGTCATCACCTTTATGTCATCAATGATGTTAAGAAGTCCTATTCTAGAGATGATCAACTTACATAGCCATACGTTGCCCTTGGGTCCTGTCTGCAACAGCTGCACGCTGAAATCCAGCCCCGCAAGATCCTGTCTCAGCTGAGTGTCGTCCATGGCTAGAACTCTTCCTGGCAGCAGGAACAGGTGGTCCATGCCCTCCTGGGGACCAGCGCGGCCTCGGGCAGCCAACATCGTCACCAGTCAACACTTCTCCAGCACGGAACCTTCACTAATCGACGAACAACCGAAGAGAACTCGTCTCTGAAGATTCTCGCAACTTCACCGAATGTTTATCGGTATAAAAAGGTGTGTAGCCTCCACTGTGGTGAAATGCATTGATCTGTCTAATTGTTTTGGAAATTAATACTTTTTATACAGTCACTTAAAGCATAATGAAATAATACGATGCACATTTAAATACCCGAATGTCTATTTTTGGACAACGTTCCAGTCTTATAATACATTCAATAATATTTACGTATTCAGGTAACTTTGAATGTTTATACATACAGGTATATTTACATTCTTCTCAAAGGATCAAGTATATAAGATGCACTGCAACATTTTATGCAAAATTTGTGCAAATTTAGGCTTATTAAATGTTGTAAATTACTCGTTTATTTTTTAGATAACACTTAATGGAAAACGTGTATCAAACATCAATTAAATCCAAGTCATTTCTTGATGTTTAACTTTGTCTTCTTAGGACTGTCATTGTAAAACAAATCAACTGATAATGGATTAAAAATATTTATTTTATGCTGACAGGCTACACAGAAGAAATAACATATTCATAACATTATAGTGTGTGACGGATGTTTCCAAAATTTAGTACTTGATATGAAGAATAATCATACAAATGGCTGTCGACTTTGTCGTTAAAAGTTTAACTTAGAATAAACGCCACTATTGTAACTAATCTAACGACCAACTTTCATCACTAAAAAAAACCCAAGCTAGTTATTTCAAGAAGCTGAATTAAAACATAATCCAGTGGAATAAAGAGTCTAGATTTTTTATACATAATACGTAAAATACCAATGGAGAGAAAACCAAACAAACATACTATTAATAATTGTAATTTATTATTGAGAAAAATATTTAAAAATTTGATGTAAATTCCCGCAGCTTTATAAACAACTATTGTGTAAATATAACATAATATTTATTTCACAAAGCGGTATCTTCATATTAATTTAGATAGTGCAGTGTTGCTGAGAATATCTCTTTGTCGTGAAGCCCAGAAATATCAGCATTCGAATGCAATTTTACGACCGTTCGATTTCCTCAAAAAGGAGAAGAAAAAAACATCCTCAATCCGACCTCGACTTTCAAAACGATACGAGACCATTCTCCGCACGATCTCGAGAAAATCAATTCCGACAGTTTTTAAACGATCGAAATGCACAAAAACCGTCACTCCGTCACACAAAACGTGCCTGCATGGTATTCCACAACATTTAACAAAAAAAAAACGTAGAAATACAATTAAATTATCAACAATATCGTAGATGCGTTTTTTTGTGTTGCTTGCGGTGCAGAGAGCGTTGACCTTTAGCATTCCAAATAAGGAATCGCCCGCTCTTAAGCAGCTACCAAACAATAAACAAAAAGTTCCAACTCCTTAACAGATGTTTCACAGTATACATGAGAATGTCGAGTCGGGGATAAGACTTCACAAAGAAGAAGTTAATTTACGTTCTTTGTGTTAAAACACAGGCTATACAAAAAAACTTCTTCGCGGTATGCATATGAAATCCAAGGTAAAATACACAAATAAAATAAATAAATAATTTCACTTTAATTTAAAACACAGATGCCATACCATACAAAAAATCAAATAATTCAGTAGGAAAAAACTGCACTCTTCTGCAATGAATACTGTATGAATACTGATTTATGTTATGGTACAATTAGATTCTGATTTTTTATACAATACGCATCTATCAGATTCAAACGAACAACCAGTATTTCCATATTTAGACTTTTATAATTAACAGTATTTACTATCAATTTTTTGTTGGGCCACACTGGTTAACAGTTTTACCGTCCATATGTTCGGACAGGTCCGCGCGGTTTGCTTGGAAGCTCTCGTACTCGCAAAAGCTCTCGATTGACGCACGAGCACAATACTGTCCGCGTCATGCACGTGGAAAGCTCCCGCAAGTCTGCCAGATTTACGCGGACGTGCATTAAAAAAGCTCGACCCACCGGAAATACTGTGTTATGAAATGATCTTTGTTAAGATATTGAGTCATTAACAGTCAAGGCCGAAAAGTATTATTCAATGAATTTCGAATATAACGAGATAAAATTTAAAACATGTTCAAATATATGCCTGTTACATTATCAATAGTGATGTATATTTAATTTTGTCAAGTATAAATCTGAAATTTTCCCATGTGGACCTCCGGGTATACGGGTGTTCTGGGACAAGGCATTGACAAAGGAGCTTACAGAACTGTTAAACGGCAATTTGGGATGTAAAAAAAGCTAAATCTGAAATCTGTTGAAAAAATTTATACTGAACAGAAAAAGTGTAAACCGCTCTCCGGTATAACATCATTTTTTGACTTACGATAGTATATGGATGATAGATCGAAATATGTAATCGATTTGGAGAATTTTAATGTTATCCCATGTACATTATAATGTACATTTTAAGTACTTAATACATTTCAAAATCGATTCCTTGTTTGAAAATTATAAATGGCATGAAGTATTGTTTTAATATCTAAAAAAGAGGTCAGGTCTCTGGAATGAAAGTTCTCTCTTCTAATCGTTGAAACGAAAATCATGTCTTCTTAACATTAAACATATAAACCTCTTACAAGTCGAACCATGCAGCCTGTAAGAAATAATATAAATATGCTAAATATTTATATATTATTTTTCGATAAATTGTAATCGGTATATGTAAGTTCTTAAAAACCCGTTGTAAATTTGAGAGTTTAAATGCAAAAAAACCATTGTCATCTCTAGCTTATAAAATCAAATAACGTCATTTCGAAAAGATAATAAAATACTGCTTGTGCACCATTGCAACTAAAACGTTAAGCCTTTAAATAACTTCTTAGGTTTTCACGGCCAGATTTAATATTGTGGCATTTGGGTTTAGCCGTGTGTGGCGAATTTCTTCCATCCAATATTTCGACCGCCATTGTGAAATTCGCCACACACGGCTAAACCCAAAAGCCACAATATCACGTTAAGCCTTTATTTAAAAACTTAATAGTAGAAGGCGTCATTTTTATATTGCGACAAAACGCATTGTGATGCATTTATATGCGGCACAAAAATTCGATGACACTTTAGTCGGCGTCTAGTTGCATTTTAAAAATGCATTCGTGGGCGTGAGAGCTCTGGGTGCGCTCAATAGTCTGGACCGTGAGCCTGACCGCGCACCCACGCGGCCATCACACAGGCAGATGCACTAGCTGACTAGCAGGCTGCGAGTGCAGCAGGAACAAAGAGAAATGATTAGATTCAATCGAGACCTTATGCTCGGTACTTGGACGATTAAAATTGTGAACGACGTACGTTATGACGACGAACGACGAGTGTGTAGAGCGATGAACGTGTAAATATCCTGCTACGTAATTGCTATGTAGGACCTAGACTCTAGGTACTAAACTTATAGCATATTCTAGATTCTAAAAATTAAAAAAATGCGAATTTCAGAGCTGACTAGTACACTTCGAGTGCAGCAGGGACAATGAGAAATTAGTAGATTCAATCAAGACTTTATACTCTGTGCTTGGATGATTAAAATCGTGAACGACGTACAAGTATGTTGAGCGATGAACGAGTAAATATCTTGCTACGTGAATGTTGTTCAATATCCTAGACTCTAGGTACTAAACTTATAGCGCATTCTAGATTCTAAAACTTAAAAAATTGCTAATTTTAGAGCTGATTAGTAGATTCCGAGTGCAGGGGGAGCAAAGATAAATGATAAGATTCAATCAAGACTTACTACTAGGTGCTCGAATAATTAAAATCATACACAATGTACGGGTATGTTGAGCGATGAACGTGTAAATATGCTACTACGTGATTACTATGTAAACCTAGAGTCAAGGTACTAGCCTTATATAGAGTTTTCTACTTCCTAGATTCTAAAAGTTAGAAGAATTACGAGTCTTACAGGTGATAAGATTATATAATACCATTTATATCTGTCTAATTTCATGAGACTTTTTATATGTGTATTTTTATGTAATTCTAATGACACATTTGTTCGATTTACAAATAAATAATGTGCTAAAAACGTTTTGAAATAAATAAATATATTAAAGTAAGCATGCTTTTTAAACCTTAAAGATTTTTTTATAAAAATACTAACTGCACAGAAAACATTTGCAATATCAATTTAAATTAATCAATTAAATGTCTTAATTTTATATTGAGTGCTAGGGTTTATTGGTAATGAAAACCTGCAAGAAGTGCCAAATAATTATCATTAAATCAATCAAAATAATGTTACAAATAAAACGTTCGTAGATAAAAATAAAGAAAAGCTTATAAACGAGTACTGTTCCGTAATATAATTTAGTTTTCATAAAATAAAAACAATGTGAATGCGAAGTATCGAATTCCATATTAGTTGTAAAAAAACATTTCTATCGACATCAAGTCGCTTAGCGAAATTATTAAACTTCTCTTATAAGATTTGTTTATATGAATCAAATAAATTGAAATCAATTACTTAATCTCATTAAACGCTAAATCTTCCTAAGAATATATCGCTAACAATAGCGTAAGTTTTTATATAATAATAAAAATTAACACATTATTAGTTCGTTCGTCCAAAATGAAAGAAATGTGAATCCAGATATGACTGTTATATCCTAAAGCTTACGTATATATATTTTGGTACATGTATGTGTTTGGATAGAAAACATATCTCAGGATATGATCTCATCGATATAGGACCACGTCTCACAAAGCAAGAGATCGAACAAGAGCGATTTAGAAAACGTCTCGCCGGGAACTGAACCACTCGCCGCTGGATGAAAGATCTCATCTCGACCGTGCGAGATGCAGCAGCCGGTATAGACAACATTATTTACTATGCATTCGTCATAACATGCACTCGTTTCGAAAGCGCACTCAAGCAGACCAGCGTAGTCTAATCTAATGGATAACGAGCTCGGATTATATTCAATATACGTTTAGTATTAAAATTACGAACATCAATTTATTTATTTGTATTTAAATAAATATGTATGCGAGTATTTTTTGTCTCATAACTATGAGGTTCTACGCAGTGCCGGTTTTAGGGGGTGGCGAAGTGGGTCGGTGCTCCAGGGCGTCGAATAAGCTAGGGCTACGAAGGCAACTAATCTTTTATATATATTTTTAAATATAAACAATTTGGGGCGCTAGAAAAAAATTGCCCTATGGCGCCGCGGGGTCTAAATCCGCTACTGGTTCTACGGCAACCTTTCAATGCATATATATTTGTGAGCATACGCTAAAGAATGACGACAGAAAAAATGCTTTTATTCGATAGCAACATTACTTTTCGTTATTTGTGGTGTACCCGTACATGCAAGTCAATCTTATATGATTTAATCAAGGCTTTATATTCACTGTTGTAAATTAAATAAAACAATTATTATTTAATTATAATACGTTAAGCTTAAGAAGGGTTTACCAACGTAATACTCTAAAAAACAAATATCTTATTGTAAATATTTAATTATGACTTTAATTTTGCAATTTACGTATTTTTCAATACTGCCAACACAGAAGCGACTACAGCTGTCATATTGATAGCTTTAGTCGAGTTTTTGAACAGAGAAATGGTATTATAAAAGCGGTTCTATGCATTAGTATTTTATTTTAAGTATACCGATAATTCCATAAACTTTACAGACATTCAGTGTCACAGTTCATAAACTATTCAGCATAAGCAAACAAACTAAAACCTAAATCCCATTTTTTATGTCATAATATGTATCTCTTAAAATTATAAACATAATAACAAAATGTACCCTAGCAATCATTACTTCAAAATCCACATCGGTTTTCTCAACGTATTTTCGTATAGTAAAATAATATAAGTCGTACATATAGTACAAGAAAATTATAAAAGGCACCTTTTGGGTTAAATTTCTGTATATATTTAGGTGCCGCCCTCAAAAATAAATAGGACACAAGCTCAAGATGAGCGTGTTCCGTGCATCGGGAGAGCAATGCATCCGAAAAATGCAATCTCTTATTTACATTCGATGCATTCTTCAATAAATTCCCATTGAAAAATCCGTCACACAACGAATAATAACCAACACGTGCAAATCACAACAGTAAACAGCATCCATTATATGTGAATCACTTGCTTTATCATAGTAATCTCACATAGTAAATTTGTTTATACGCGCGAACATATACCGGTTTTAAATGAAGAGTGACGTGCGGATCACTCGACACGACACGACCGTTCGCGGCTGACGCGGCCGGCAGACTGAATGTGGGAGGCTGGTATCGGCGGGGGCCGGGGGAGGATCCCTCTGCGGGAAAACAACTGCCAACCCAGAGGGGAAAAAAAAAATAGATGTGTAGTGTAATATAAGGCAGCTTCTCTCCCAGCATCGGGTAAAGGGGAAGAATCCCTCTTGCGGTATCGATTCAGAATGCAGCCGGTGAAAAATTGTTAATTGGGTGCAATTAGAGCCGTTTTGTTCAAGACTAAGAGGTTTTGGAAACAGTTTAAGATGAAAATAATGCCTTGTACTTGAGATTGAAATCGCATTCATGTTTCCGCTATAAGAGTGTATTTAAGTGACAAAGAGGGTGAAATTGTATTTGAAGATGTTGACAATGAGATTGTGAGGATATTAAGATAGTAATGCTAAATTTAGTGTAATATAAGGCGGTTTCTCTTCCAGCATCGAGTAAAGGGGAAGAATGCCTCTTGCGGTATCGATTCGGAATGCAGCCGGTGAAGCATTGCTAATTGGAAACAATTAAAGGCGTTTCATTCAAGTAGAAGAGGGTTTAGAAGCAGTTTAAGATGAAGATAATGCCTTGTATTTGAGATTGAAATCGCATTCATGTTTCTTCTATAGGGGTGTCTTTAAGTGACGAAAACTAAGAGGGTGAAATGTTGACGACGAAATTGTGGGTATATTAAGATACTAAAGCTAGATTAAGTCCGATAGAGATGTTATGTGTGCACCTTAAAAGTAAAACGCTCAATTATCATGCCAGGTGTCGCGGATTCGATCTTCGAGAAAGCTTACTATATAATTATAATATATTATAAATTATATAGCGAATATATTACTATATTTGAAATCAAATAACAAGCTCTACAATACCGTTGGTAAGTGGGAAATTGTACCCTCGTTTGTACATTGTTATTCATAAACTATCCATTAAAATTGGTGATAAATGTTGTCTCGTAAACCACCCATTAATAGTTTGTATCCTTATAAAATGTATTACATGTTAATGTTGATATATTGTAATCGATGTTGGCGTATCGTCACTCTACACATAGTGCCTTAACATCTCTAAAAATAGCAAGAATCATTAAATCCGCAATAAGACTGACATCAGCATGATGTAGCCCTTGCTGACTGGTACTGAAAACCTCGATAAACAATCTTTCGTCTCATATTTCTGTTCGCTTGTCATACATTTATGTGTTGCCATATTGGCATCTTGGACAAGTCCACTGACGGATGTGTTAGTTACAAAGTTTTGCCACCGACGGAGCTGGTGACCGACCACGGGCCGCATAGTCAGTTGTGTCCTGACAGCCGAGAAGGTCGCGTTACGGCCGGCGGTATTCTCTGTCATTCCGCCTGGCCGGAAGCTTGTATAGTTTTAACGTAAATATATGTCAATGTGCTTCTAAGAAAGTCTTTGTTTTATGGACCTGCTCCTCATCAAGGCCTCACGCGACGGAATAACATATTCTTGAAAGAGAGGAGGATGTTAATACTTATCACTCATCATTTGACGGTATTTTCGTGTATGTGTTGACACAAAAAAATGTAAAAACATAATATACGATACACAAAATAATGCTAGTCCTTCGTTCATCTCAATTTATTTAGTGAAAAACGAAGAATCATTTTATTTGATCAATCATTTATCTTGAACATGTCGTCGACACAATATATTTATTTGGTGGAACTTCTACACGCTGAGTTACTTCTACTCGATGCTATAAATCAGCTAGAAAAATGATATTTTAAAAGAAGAAATAACGCTTTTATAATGTCACGCAACCTGCTTGTTAAACTTGATATTATGAACAAGTCTTGTCTGAAGAAAAAAAACTGCTTAAAATTGTGAAGTTTCTTGCATTTTCAGTTTCATACATTTTTGCTCATTAAATTTGTACGTCACTTGCGCCTGTCTGGCTATAAAAAAGACTAAATGCATCTCTCCTTCATACAGTGGAGAGCAGCCTAGCGGGCGAGGCCGGTTGCATAATACCGTCACTCTCAATAATATAATTATCAGATAGGAACTTTAAATGCAGACTCGGGCATAAGTGATAATTGCTGCCAGTGCGCGCTTAGCTTTACTTTTCTTATACGGGAGAATTATCATACTGAATATAGTACCAATTAGTGAAACGGTAATATCTTACTTGCTGCATACAAACCAAGCCAACGCTTGAGAAAAATTCACTATTAGGCCATTTATTAGGGTAGGTGAATGAGATTCCAAGAGCTCTTTCAACGATCCATTTTTACTTTTCCCGATATTTTAATATAAAGATTGATAATAATATGAGACATTTATATTCTCAATTAATGAGGAAAATGGTATTATCAAAATCATATATACGAGTATACATTAATAGTTTGTTATAATTTTCTATTTCTTTTTAATTTGTATGACTAATGCACATATCACCATTTATTCAGAAAGCGGAAAATGGTTTTTCACGAGAATTCTACAAGGAATATTTGATTCGCAAAAGAATATATTTACACAATAATTTACGAAAATAATCCTTAAGCATCGTATGTATAAAATGTATGAAAATATTTAGAACAACCTTAATAAAAATTGACCGTATGACTATTATCGTAACTGCATATTTACCGTCTTCATTTATTAGACTAGCACAGGACTATATCTTAATTGCATTTTGTACGTAAACTACGGATATCAACTTCTATTAGTATAATATAATTATATATATAATTAGTATATTCAGTACAAATGCACTCCTAAAGAACTCAAAAATAATTCATAAAATATATTAGAAAAACTAATCAGAATATGGCATTTAAATTCGTCATACCATTTACTGTTACTTTATCTAATAAAATGATATAATTATTGATATATTTCACGTAAGGGAGGCCCAATTCAGACATCAACTACACGAGTTTCTTTAGAGGAATAATTTGTTGGCGTCGTCGTCTGTTTCATGAGCATTGGGCCCTTCTGTTGCTTGTCTTTATTGCTTTGTTCTTAGTATTTAATCATAAGTACCTATATTTGTATATATTGTATTTTTTTTATATTAGGATTAATTCTTATTGTACTTTAAAAATAAATTGAATTGTTCAAATTTGTAATATTTCTGTAAGGGAAAAAAAGAATTGAAAATTGAAAAAAACATTATTGATGATTTCAGGATTAAGAAATGGCGATGCGGAATTTGATGGAAGTAAATCTCTCTTAATTAAATAATAGTTGCGCATGACGAAAGATAAGAAATAAGTCCTCTTTACATGTCTCTTTTTTTCAACAGCCAGTTAAAGTAGCAGAATGAGAAGCACTCCATTTTTCGCCCGACCCAGACAAAATTGCCCTACCGCGTCTAAAGAAGTTTCACTTTAAAAAAGTTTCCCTAATCATGACAAACATTTTGCGAGTATGTTTATAAAGATCCCTTTTCGCGGAAAGTAACGCAAGTCATGTTTCGCGATTCGCGCTGCAAAGTTTGAGCAATCCTTTAAGAGCTCCTCCACAGGCTTCGCATCATTTAAAGTTGGTACACAAATTATTTCCCGGCCCTTTTTTGCGGCCGAGTTTCCGAAACTCTTTTCGCCCGCGCCGCTTTCATTTGGCATGTTTTTTTTCTCCGCTGTAAGAGCTGAAAAAGTCGCAGAGAGGCGTTTTTACGGGCGCGAGTGAAAGTTTAAACGGCTGTAAAAGCGATGGAAATGTTATCGAACGAAACATGTTTATTGTCGTACAAACACAATGCACTTTTGGCACTCTCGATCTAATGTCTCGAGTCACGACCAACGTTCTATGATTTTTTAAGCGTTTGCTCTCTTGGTAACGGACTGATCAATCCTTTACGACAATGAAAAAGGCTACCAAAATACGAAATAAAAAAACGGTATAGTAACTTAAAAGTAATGGGATACGTACAAATTAATAATATTTTTTAATTTTTTTCACAGTTGTACTACGTTTCATTATTTCTATATATTTCGAAAAAACGTTTCAAATACAAGTATTCTAGAGTCACTTGTTGCATTATTAGGTAGGTATAATAAAAATTATATGAAAGAAATGTCTTCCATTTCAAGGAAAGTGTAATTAAAGTTATTTATAATCAAAATATATTAAGTAACAAAAATTAATTTCATATTATCTAGAACATTATATAATAAGTTAAGAGACTATTGAGTCTGGTAATTTAAGATTGAGTAATTATCACTGTAAATTTGTATAATTTTACCTTAAATAAAGAATCAATAAAAAAAGGTAGATATATTATTCTGAGATATTCGGAAGAAATCGATTTATTAAGTTTTTTATTTTTTATTTAAGTATGCAGTTAAGACATAAGAAGAATGGCAGGAGTGGCATGGATGCGGAGGGAAGACCATCGAAGATGATGGAGGCTCATGCGGGATGCTTACGTTCAACAGTGGACGGATACAGATTGATGATGATTGTGATGTAGTCAAGTTGTTATTGCAACTGTATTATTGCAGAACTTATTTGTTAAATAAATACATAAAATAAGAAAAGTAAATTACAATATTATTTAAAGTAATTTATTAGTATAATAATTTGACTGCAGCACTACCTCGTTAAACATTATACAATGACGAATTTTTCTTACAAATAATAGACAACTGATTTTAATGGTAAAGTACGGATATTTCTATTTTTTTCTTTTTCATGATACTGAAGGGAAAGGTTTAGCGGGGTCTGTACGCTTACCTTCCTATCTTAAATAACCATTTGTTGCGCCTTCGTCTTATTTAGTATTGTCGCTTTGAGGAGTCACTCACCTGGAAAAAGAAGGAAAAAATTAATATATTAGAAATTGCATAACTCTACAAAGATATTTTTCTAAACATAGGATAAATATCGCACCCAGCGAAACCCAAGACGAGGAAAGTTGTATGCCAAAATATTTATACCAAGTAATTTATACAATAATATAAGTAAGAATGTTTACATATATAGACAAACAATACGGATACACAACTTTTCAACAATATCAAAGATAATTTTGGCAAAGTAAAATTTAATTTACTTTGAATGCTAAAATGTATTAATTCATCTAAAATGATGTCATTATACATCTAACTAATGTGGCTTTTTAGGAATTTCAATTTGTCGAGTTTCATAGTATTAGGCTTTTATAACAAAGGTGTTTTTAAATTGTCAGTTTATTCAATCATGCACATCATTTTAGACTAAGCATTTATAGAAAAAACAGACAAATGATGCATTCTTAAGTGGATACAAGCCGTACATCTAATAAACCATCTAAATTCTAATATGTAAGCAGTTAACGTTATAAAATATGTATTTTTTAACACAGCAACTATACTTAGATAACAATTAATGTAACAAGTTTTTGGTTATTGCTCTGCCAGTTCCCATCGCCAGTAACAAAAACAGAGAATTAGTGAAACAATGTCATGGTGTTGAAATAAATAATTATTTCCCATGGGTTTGGCTACCGCAAATGTAACTCATCAATATTATCTAAGAACGTTTTGAAGAATGAATGTTTAGCATCACTCACAAATTTGAATAATAATTTAGTAAGACTTTTTGTATTAACAATAGAGTCAATGTTACGAAATATAAGCGCGTTTTTTTTTTATTATGTAAGCGTGCAGGAGAATAGTAAAGGAAAAAGTTAATCTTCCGGCGGATGACGCATAGCTAGTTCTGCTGGACACCGTGTGCTGAAAGGACGTGCAGTGATTGCATAAGTATTAAGATTTATATGATAACAAGTGTAATTTAATTAATAATTTTAGAAGCATTTAATACAAAAATGAATAATGAAATACGCTGTTCAGCGATGCTCAACAAGGCACGAAATACTTTATCCATGTCTTAAAATAAACGGTGTAGGATTAAAACATTGATGAATTAATCCCTATATGATCTTCCACAAAGATGACGCTTACTTATATCCCAATAATCTTAAGGATTTACCTGTTTTATGCTTAACATTTTCATACATGTACTCAATATTCCTTTGTTGTTGGACCAAAATCTCAGACGAAGCTGTTTTTTTTTTCTAAAAAAAATAAATAATTTAGGTGACCGCTGACCTACAAATGTTCTAGATTGGCCACCACGTTGGTACTCGTAAGAGTTTAAATCTCCTTGATGATGCGCTTTTTCTTACTACGAGTAGTATCAATATGCATCTATAAAAAGGGTAGATTTAAAAAAATTCTAACGCGTTAAAAGTTTTACCGAATATAGGACGAACCAATGAGGAAATTGATATACAATGCGTAGAGCCTTTAAATATGTTAAATAAAGTTTGTATATTTAATTTTATTACAAATAAATTAAATTATAATTATGCAGTTTCACCACAATTTTTCAATCAACAACCTTAACGTGATTTATCTTAATAAATGCAGTGTTAAAAATATGTACACTAATAAAAATAATTGCATGTTTAATGTGTTTTATTTTGAGAAAACGGGTTCGTTTAAAAAATACAAAGTAATTAAAACGCTATGTGTTTCGGAAGTAATGATGACCCGAATAGATTGTTGTGTATTAAATGGGCCTCTTCGTGGCGATTGCTGCGTTGATTCGCAGTTTATGGACACTGCGTAAGTCGGAAGCCAGGGTCTTTATTGTGATAGGAACACGGATGCCTTGATATGATTTATACCGCAGCAAAACCAATCTAAGTTCGCCCGTGGCGGATCCGCTGGGACCCGTACTTGTGTTGTGATAGCTCAATACAATTGTATACAAGTTTCTCAAGCGCAAAGGCAAGGATATCATTGATGAACGATTTATAACAAAATCGACAATATTTTTTTATCGCTTTTCGCTACTAGCTTACTTCAATTCACTTTTGGCTTTCTCACATGAGTTTCCCGCCTTCCTACTATGCTCCAAATATTATCACAACAATCACACATGTTCTACCAACACCCTGTTTTTAGGTCATATTCCAACATACTCGTATTTCCTACCCAATTAACAGTAGCCGCTTTAGCATACTTTTCAAGCAATAAGGCCAGATATATTGATCTGAAATTCTACAAAAAAAATAAACGTCATAGCCACCGTCATCGTCACCTAAATTATTGACTTTTTGTTACTATTTTTATTAAACAACGGGAATATATTGATTATGTCGAAATTGTTAATAACGATAATATTACAATGTGTATTATATAATATTTAAAAATGCTGCATTGCAACGTTTTATCGTATGACATAATCATGATTCAATTTTCACAGGTAATATTTCTTGTCGTAATTGTCGGCGCTCTTTGTTTTCGTTCAAGTGTTTTAAACATCAATAATTATTTTTCTTTGTTAATTTCAAATAATTCATTACTGAGCAGTACATACTGTGAACATATTCAACTAATTTAATCTTTGGGATAATGCATTCGTGTCAGAGGAATTCATAACAAAATTTTGTATGTTTTATATTTTTTATTATTATTTATTTGATTAATTTTGTAACACTGCTGTTGTTTTGGGAGCGACCGCTCCAGTGGGTCAGAGATTGGAGACTTTCGCATTTTTCAAACAATTTTTCAAAATATAAAAGAATTTTTATTGCTGCTCACTTTTTCTTTTTGACATGACGAAAACAATTAAAGTATTGCGTATTTCTCTTTTCATTGATTACATCAAATGTTTCCTTGTTAATGAAATTATGTTATTACGCGATTATTACAGATAGTACAATAAAATAATTGCAGTTTTGTTTGCAATGCTTTGTTATAAGTTTGAATTGAAATATATACGCTGTAAGTTTACGATGAGATTTCCTAACATGAAAATGCTCCCAATTTGTATTTTTTACGAGTCTCCTTCGTAGTATCAATCCGGTGGATTGGTTTGCAGCAACAAAATCTTGCATCTCGATCTCTACTCCTCTCGATCCTCTGCAATCCTCTTCAGCTCAGCATAAGAGCTACAACTCATGCCCTCGAACACTTGCTGCAAATACTTCCGTCTAGGGCGCCCTCTACAGTTTCAGCCCTCAACCATCCCTTTCACAATGTCGTGAAGAAGACCATCGTGGCGCATGATGTGACCGATCCATTGGGCTCGCCTCTCTGAGGTGGTTCTTACGAGTATGACAAATTGAAGTGCAAAGGAATTGATGCATAAAAAACCTTCATGTACTAGCCAGCTCGAAAACTAAGAAATACTAGTATTAATGTTTCAATGAATATTATTTTATAAGTACATACATATATTACTCGTATATTACGAGTGTATTATCAGCAAATCTGATTTTCTACACGTATATTAAATGAAAACATGAAGAAACTTATTCCATACAATTGCTCCGTAAACAATTCAAAATAATATATGTATACCTATATGAAACAATAATATGTAGATTATATGCTACTTGCAATTCCAAGTTGTCGATACAGTAATTGTGATGTAAAACAATAATTTCACGTATTTCCACGTACACTTGCTAGCATTACAATATAACATTTCCACGCTTCGATAGCAATCGTTATTATATGACATGATTACAGCCGAAGCCTACAGGAAGAAGAAAGAGATATTTTCTTTGCCGGTCTTTATTTTTTATTGTTATGGGCTATTCGAGGAGCGTACGAGGAAATTATTATGACGACTCAGAAAGCCTCGTCGGGAAATACAATTGTACTGGATGACTTAATATCATACAAGTCTCTTATGTGTCTAGGCAGCGGTCACTATATTGCGACCCGTGAACTGGAAAAATATATAATATTCAGCTGTTAGACCGTTTTTATGCGCAACACATTTTCGAAGCCACGAGTATGAAACGTAATAATTCCGGAATATATCGAATTCGGTCTGCCTCTCAAAAATAGTTGGTGATCACTGGGGTCAAAATAAAAGAAAATTTGCTATTTAACTTTAACGTTGGATGACCTTTTATGATGACGATAGAATGTCATGATGAGAATATGACTATTACATTATTCTTGCGCTCAATAATACTAGGATAACAGACCGGAGGTTAGATTAACGCTAAATGCTTGCTCTATAAACAATACATTAATGGGATTCGAAACCTACACATTTCAAAGCAAAATGGCTCAGATACATCACAATGTTGCGTGGTGTGTGAAATAGTATTATATTCATTAAATGATACGGAGTATTCGTTAATGATCAGCGGCACAGTAGATCTTAACCAATTAGTAAAAATAACAGGCATTCGCACAAGGCACCTAAGCGAAACCGATCATCACGAAGTTGCAGTGTCTACCATGGAATAAGGAAAAGGTGTCTCTCTTAAGCAGCGATGTCAGATATTTTTTCACAGAATCGAGATTTTTTGGTGTAATACAAAAAAATCTTCGTGTTATAAGTAAAAGTGCTTACTTTCAAAAGACTTTAAATAAGTTTTGAAATATTGCTTTCTTTTTTATTTGTTGATAATCTCACTATTTCAGGATAAGGATTTTCTTATTGAATTTAATGGAATAATATTAGATCTTAATTGAAAAAAAATATATTGTATTCATAAATTTATATTAATATATTCTCTTAAAAAAAAACTACACCATTAACAATTTAAGTATGTGATATTTACGTCATACAATTGAAATAGTAACTAATAAAAGAAAATATTAGCGCACGCATATGAAAACATAAATCAGATCTAAGAAGGTTGACCTTTGGCGATCATACACAGCTGTTTTTTTTTTTTTTGTTTAAGGTATTTTGCTCTCTTGGAAGACTTTCATAATATAATTAATTATGAACGATGATGCTTAGCTGACTTAAGTCAATGATTCTAATAATTAAATAAAAATACGGCTGGTGAATTTTGAGTAACCTATGTTCCAGCTAAGAAGAGGATCTGGAAGAAGATGAATGCGAACGTATGTCGTCATTAAAATAATTATATTATACAGTGTGTATTCTTCATCTATGTACGAGAATTATATTTATTAAAATTAAATATTCATGTTAGGAACATTCGTACGATCTTTATTGACTACTTTCATAGTGAGGTGTACATTACATTGATAAGGTTCTCAAACTTCAACGATACATTTTAAATTTATTTAGCGTCGGATCGTTCTTAAAAAAAATTCCTACATTAAAAATATAATAAATAATAAAACCGAATAGATAAATTTCTAACAACTCTATTGACAGTCAAGACTTATTAAATGAACTCAAATAAGCTTACGGTAAGTAAACAGTTATACATGGTTTACAGATCTTCTTTACTTCTTTCTATGTATTAGGTCTTTGTATTAGGGTGCATTTAATTTAGACGAAATAAGCATTCGAACATTTAAACCTCCTTAATTTTAACATTTCTCAATCTGCATTGCACATTTCTTCACAAAAAAATGCTGAAAACGCTGCAAGTTCGACAAGGAAAAAAAACGTTTATAGTAAATAAATATTCTCACTCGTTAATTTGGTTATATGTTCGTTTGATCTAATTGCACCATTAAATAAAGATGCGCTGTTAAATAATTGACTCTGTAATTCAATAATAATACAAAAAAATGCCAACTGAATATGTAAACATACAGACATAGTTTAGGAATCAAAAATTGGGATTTTCTTGACACAATAGGAAAAACCAAATTAATACTGATTTATATGTATTGTCTCAAGAGAGATGAGAGACAAAATTTAAAAAGGCGAAGCTCTTTATTTACTATCATTATGCGTCATAGTTTTAGGATCGCAGGTGTTTAATTTTATAACACACCTGAGAGACATACCGCTCTATGAATAAAAAATTCACACACCTGCCACCGGTGATATTATTTAAAGAAAGTTCTAATGAGAACAACACCGGGCAGAATGGAGTTGTAAAAATTAATATATTGTTTAGTTAGCCGGGGGAAAGTGAACCAAGCCGAAGCAATTGCGAGATTAGCTCGTTAATGGGAAATTAATTAAGCAATTAATGTCATTCCTCGTGGCGGACTTCCGACCACCGTGAGGATGCATAAATTTAATTGCTCTCATTTTAGGTTAATTACGTTTTTTATAAATCGCTCTGTTAACACTTCTGGCACAAATATTATTTTTAATATGCCACTTTAATTCCAGTACATTTACAATTGAGAGCGCAAACCACAGCTGCCGTTTCTGCAAACGTTTTGGTCTAGTCTTTTATTAATATTTTCAACAAACATTTAGTGGAATCGGCATGGGAAGTACCAAAAACCTGACGGCTAATAGAACTTTCGTAACACTATTTGTGGTGACCATAAGTGGCAGATTATTTATATCATATAATTGGTACATTTTTAAAACATTATTTTAATCAAAATAGCTTTACAAATTTTAAAAGTTACTTTATCGAGTTTTTTTTAAACATTCGTAGTTGCATTTATAGCCGTACTGGCTGATATTATTACAAGATTCAAATTATGATAATTGTTTCCTTATTTGAACATTGATAAAATTAAGCAACCGTCTATCACAGAAATGATGACCGCGGTTCGACGCTCACTGACAAATATTTGTCGACTTTTAAGAATGCTTAACTGACCTAGGTTATCCTGTCAGCAGAAAATAAAGAAAATCATACATTGAAAATTCTGTGATAGTATAAAATAAAAGGAATATTATCAACTCTTTAAATACCAGATCATTAGACCGCTTTCTACAACCAGTATAAATTGAACGTCATACGAGATATAAGTCATACAATTTGGATGGGGTACTGTCAAACACCCACCCTACAGCCCGGACTTAGCCCCAAGTGACTACCATACGTTTCCTGACATGAAGAAACACCTGGGTGGAACGTATATCGACGATAGAGAAGAGCTGGAATAAGCGGTTCTCAGGCATTCAAAAGCTCGTATACCGCATGCAAAAATGCATTGACCTCAGTGGCGACCATGTAGAAAAATAGGTAAAAGTCTGAACTTTTCAAAAATGTACGCATTCATGGAATTAAACACGTTTTAAACTTATTTTACGGATAACTCTCGTATATAAAATCCTTTTGAAAGACAAAACCCTCTTTCCAAAGTTCCGAATTAATTCACATATCGCGAGTTCACGGATGCGGGCTCAAATGTGTTAAGAGAAGTGATATATTATTTCATTTTAATTGTACGTAGACTAAATCATCTTCACAGTAAGTGAGTAAGTAGTTTTCAGTGATGAATTTTTGAATCACAATGCCGCTACTGTTATTAATACAAGTAAATTAAAACGTGAATGGCGTTATTGTGTACGTATTATGTGCATTTAATAGAGAAAAGGCATTTTAATGAGGTTTTTTAAAGTAGGTTAAAAAGACCATATTTCAAAAAAGTTGTCGGTTTTTAATTCAAATTAATTGACGAAATGTAAATGCTAATATTACTTTAGGATCAAAATACAAGAGGTGTTATAATATACCACAAAAATGGTTTCCGGAAATGGAAAATTAAATTCTTTTCATTTCAGCAGTTTTATGATCCAGAAAAGTGCATTATAAATTCAGGATAAAACCCTATATTTTTTTTTCATTTTCTTATTTCGATTTAGAAGTAGCGAACCAAAATGTCCCAGTATCTGACAACTGTTGCCTTCGAGCATTTGTACAGGATATTTGGTGTGATGCGGCCCGAAGGTCTTCTTTCGGTTAAGGCTGTTTCCCGTTTCCGACTGCAGTCCTTAGACCGTTCATCGATTTCTACGCCTTCCAGTCTAGGTTTAAAGCATGACATTTTTTGGGATATTTTAGGATTCGTCAATCAGTAGCTAACAAATAGAAGGTAGATAATCTACGTGTATAAGAGAAGGCGTAGATCCGCCAATGTCACAGAATTACACACTGAATGTACGAAATATGGCAAAGAGCGTCTTCTTGGGATCCTCGCAATCTTGCAGACTCAGCTCAATATTTGCACTTTGATATTAGTCGTTCAACAACTGACATGGTGTAGATATCACACCATCAGCTGATTTGTATCTGATTATTACCTGTATTAGTTGAATCCAAGATTTACAATTACATTTAATGCTCAATAGTCAGTGATATTTCAAAGTCTGCAGCCTCGCTGGTCACGCCTGACGACGCCTCTCGGACGTGCCGGGGAGTTGCCCAACGATCGCCGATTGGATTTCAATAAAACTTTCACTTGTTTTGTTGGAAAAAGGTGTCTCACTATCTCGGGAAATGCGCAACCGCTCACTGCAAAATTTACGAAGGTACAACGCAGTACGAGCATAAACCGACTGCTACCTTTAATATAATCCATTATTTCTTTTTGTAGTCAATGAATATTCAAGAGCATTTATTTTACATTTGTTTCGTCGAACAAACTGATATTCGTAACGTAGAATTATAATTATAACAAGATATTGAGTACGTTTTCCGGGAGAACACGAGCAAAGAGTTGACGGGAAGTGCTTTATTTAACAAAGAGAAACGTGAAGATTGCAAGCGTAGACTTACAGAACAACTTATATCGAAGATGTTGCTCATATATCGAGCCAGTTTCTCTACCCAAGTTCTACCGGTAATAAAACAATGAAATGTTATTTGATTTTGACAGATTCTTGGCAAATTAAAGTTGGTTGAAAAAATTTATGCTACTGCAGTGGACATCTATATCCTGTCACGACAATGATCTTGTCGGTCAATCGTTATCCTTACAAATCGATGGTATGCAAGACTCTGAATCAATTCCATAAAAAAACGTTTCCTTTTTATTATTATAAAACTAAAAAACGCATTTATTGTTAATTATCAAGCCAATGGTTTTAAGCTATATGAAATGCCAAATATTGAAAAATGTGCTGAAAAAGTTGATTTGTATGCAAAGTACGAGTACAGAGCCTTCGAATCGAAACGCATATTTATGCCGGCGGGTGTAGCTCAATGGTCAAAGCGTTTGATTTGCAATACAAAGGTCATGGGTTCGATCCCCGACGGAGATTAAAAAAAAAGTTAATCGATTTCCGATTTCTAAAATACCCCCGGTTCGTGTGAATTTGATCCCTCACCTGTAAAATGCCAGTCATAGTCTATTAATCAAAATTGGTGGTAGGCGAAAGTCGTTCGGCGAAGAGCACCCAATCATAGTAAATTCCTATAATAATAAAGGATGACGCGTGAATCTCGCACTGTAGTCTATGACGTTGGCGGATCAACACTCCACATGCATCGCTTAGCCATATGCAGCATGGTAAGCGTCATGATGTTCTACAGATGAGACTTCAGAATTACTATCACCATCTGTCGGTATTCTCCTGCATGTATTTACATAAAAAATGCATTGGTTTACTTTTGATTACATTTATTACAGACAACAATAAGTAAAAGTTATTTCCGCAATTTATCTTTAGTTTCACCCACCAAACTTATTCTTCACAACACTCCTCTCCATCTAAACATGATATAACACGAAACGCCTAAGATGATCTAGTTTGTATTGTGCTGATAACAAGATTGTTATTATGTCAGTAAAGTTATGAGTTGAGGCGTCTTCTTCTCACGACGTTACGACATCTGATTAATTAGAGACGATGTGAGAACATCTCCACTTCTCGCAGACACTTTGCGCAGTGAGCAAAAAATAGACGCGCATAAAATTTATTACACCCCGACTATAATACCGCAGGATAATAAAAAATGATCTAAATCTGTGGATAAATAACTAGACACGTTCCAAGGGAAAGAGAAAGATGACAGTAATAATGTATTTAATAGAAACATCCTTATTAATAATAGAAACACATCGTAATATTTTCGGTTCGCTTTTTTTTATATTGAAGTGTGCATTACTTGAGCATCAAAAATCTTTTAGGCACACCAAGCGTCGGTATATATACATTAAAGAGAATTTAACTGAAATTACAGCATGGTCTCTCCTGCTGCAAATACAATTTAAATCACTTACATATGTATTCATATTTCCGTATGTCATCATCATCATCATCAGCCTGTATCCGTCCACTGTTGAACGTAAGCCTCCCGCAAGAGTTTCCATCCTCTTCGATTCTCCGCCTTCCGCATCCAGGTCACTCCCGCTATTCTTCTTATGTCGTCAGTCCATCTTGCAGGGGGTCGGCCAATGCTTCGTTTGCCAGTTCTTGGGCGCCATTCCGATACTTTTCTTCCCCATCGACCGTCATTTCTTCGACAGATATGTCCTGCCTATTGCCACTTGAGTGTGCCTATTCGTTGGATAGCATCCACTACTTGGGTTCTTCTACGTATTTCCTCGTTTCGGATTCTATCTCTAAGCGACACTCCGAGCATGGATCTCTCCATAGCACGCTGGGTGACCTTTATTTTATGGATAAGACTTGCTGTCAAATTCCACGTTTCTGCGCCATAAGTTAATACATGGAGGATGCAATGGTTAAACAACTTAGTTTTAAGACATTGCGGAATTTTCGCTTTAAAAAAGTACTTTAGTTTTCCAAATGCTGCCCATCCCAGTTGTATACGCCTGTTGATTTCTTTTGAGAATGTACTTCTTCCTAGTTATATTACTTGTCCCAGATAGGTTTAGTCGTTTACAACCTCTATTTGTGTTCCTCCAGTGGAAATAGGGTCAAAGGTCTGGGAAATATGATTCAATCATTCAACTACCAAAATTTCCGCCACTTAGTTCTGTCTACCACTGTCCATTTCTTGTTCCAAGACAAATCTACACCTAATGTCTACTTGGGAACATTTATGGTTGCCGACAACCTCCAGAGTCTGAGTACTCGAAGGAAGGGTATCTGAAGTATCCGAGAAATATTTTTTGTTTATATTTAATTATTTTTTTATAATTAATAACGCTCGTAATAAAAAATTAAAAAAAAAGATAATCTGACACCAACTGACAACTAAATCATCAATCCTGAAGAAGACCCCTGCAATGGCGGTCAAAATATTGGTCAAAAGAAATTCGCCACACACGGCTAAACCCAAAAGCCACAATTTCAAATCTGGCCGTGAAAACCTAAGAAGTTATATAAATATATTAAAATAAATATTTATAAATATTTTCTAACAAATATGAATTAAAGTCAGATGCGTAACCAATCATATTGATTGCCGACACCACGCTCATAACAATGGAAGGACGTTGCTCCATCGACCCTTGAGTACAGCGTTAAGAATGGTGTACGGCGGTAACAACAGGCGACGAGTTCCGTTCGGAAACCTCGGCCTAGTAAATGCCCAACAGAAACGGTATCAATTAAAATTCTCGGAAATATGTATGTGTCGTATTATGCAAATGCATGAATGAAAATACAAATAAGCGTTGATAGTATCGAAAATAATATTATTAATACATTAAATAATCAATGCTATAATTTAAATTTATTATTAATCCTTTCGTTACGGCTCGGTGGAATACAAATTATACTGTCAATACGGCGTGATTTTTTTTTTGCTTAAAACTAGTATTTGAAGCATAAATGTACTTATCTGACCTATTTTCATATATCACATTGGTTCTTGTATCCTTTAGCTATCAGATGATGCATAAAAAACTATTATATTTAACAAACGTTCATTATGTAACTCCATACGTGTGGTGGCATTGACACATGTGGTATACAGAAAAATCGCTCCGGCGACGAATCCTAACGATATTTATGTACATGCTTTACAGATTCCTGTACAGAATACATGTAGGTTGATAAAGGGATTGACTGCACTTCCAATTTCCTACCGTAGATGTCACAATGAGTACTGAATGTAGCAAAACAGTATATCACGTCAACCGATGTCAACGGTCGGGGAATCTTTGACGGCATATGCCGACAACCGATGAGAAAGCGTTAAAAGTAAACTTACCAATTGTTAAATAGTTGGTGTTGCAGTTTGAAATGCGGCAAAACTAAGTGAAGTGGATTTATAGACTCACCTGAAAAAGAAGAGAATAAATTAATTACTAACTAAATTTAGAAGCATGTAAAATATAAATACAAAAAAAACTTCATCAGAAATCGCTCGAACGTTACATATACTTAGTAATTAACTTTATTATTAAATTATTTTAAACATAATACTATCTCTGTAGTTACCCTGGACGACTGCAGACTTCTCCAGTCGGATATCGATAATATATCTGACTAGGGTGCATGTAACAAACTTATATTTAATGTTGCTAAGTGTAGCGTCTTATCGTATACTCGTAATTATAAGATGGTATACCATAGGTACAGTATGGGTGGTATTGGCATCCCGCTAGTATCATCCATCAGAGACCTTGGCATATTATTTTAAAAGCAAGCTAACGTTTCATGCTCACATTGAAGCTGTGTGTGGAAGGGCACTGAAGATGTTAGGAATTGTTCTGCGTAGTGCCAGGACTTTCTCGAGCACTAACGTACTGATCTTACTGTACAATTCAACAGTTCGTAGCATACTTGAGAGCGGATCTATTATTTGGGCTCCCCACGAGAATAAATATGACCTCATGTTGCAAAATTTAAATGTTTTTGACACTTAAACTAATCAATATCATTATATATCCGCTCCTTACTTACTGAAGCATATCATCGTAGCAAACTACGGCCGTAAAGCTTTATCAGCCGCAATGATCATCGCCTCATCGCATATCAACATTGAATCTCAAATGAAAGCCCGGCAGTTTTACAGCGGGCCGACTGAATGTGAGTGCGGCGTGGAGCAGACCCTGTCACACCTTCTAGAGTGTACGCTGTGTCCCAGGAAGACCTGACGATGGCCGGGAGTAACGCCATCATCGTTTCCCGCTTCTGGGCAGACAGTATCTGACCCTGTTGTTTCTCCGACACGATTATACATAACATTAAATCCCGTAGTTTCGTTAAAATCTACTTAGAATTGAAGTGTCACGGCCGTATAATACATTAAAACTAGTTTAAATCATACACGAATAAAATAAAATAGTATATTTCATATTATTCGTACACATTTTTAAGCATCAAATATTCTTTGTTTCAGGTGTTACGGCTGGCTTTGTTTGTAAAGAGTGGGCGCAGAGGGAATCAACCCTGAGACCTCCAGGATTAAACACCTCCATTACGGTAGAGAAGGAGAACATCTAAACGGAATAATAGAGCGACTGCGAGCTGGCAACAAAGAGCAGAGGGCAACACCGGGGCTATGTCTAGTTAAAAATGGACGGTTTGATACTGACAGGGCAGAGTCTAGTGTCCGTTAAAGTAGAAAAGCTCCCGTTGGAATATCCATTTAAACTTTACAGTCAGTTAACGTATACATTCAAATTTTCAAAAACCAATATTCTAATGTATTCTTAATGTAATTTCATTTAAAAATACAACAAAAGAAGACTTGCATTAATACTAGAGTCGATAAATAAAGGAGGACGTAGCTGTTTAACATCTCTCATCCTTCTCTGAAAATTGCATATTGTAACAAAGCTTTGTTTGTCCGATAGTATTTATTGTAATGCAAATGTAATAAACATCATTAATGTTGCATATGTGGTGGGCTATATGATCCATCTTAGAAATGCTTACGATAGAGAAGAAAAATATAATATTTTTAATGTGTCAATTTCTAATAAAGTCTCGAAAATATTTTTTTTTGTAAAAGTTTGATAATCTTATTTTAACGATTACATGTTTTTTCATTATTATGACCGAATGATCATTCCGGAAAGCGCTTCTTGCCTCTCTGAGTAAAAGGTGGGTCTTGAGTCTGCTTCTGAAGGATGCCTCCGCTTTAAGCTCTCTTAATTTATAATTGGTGCAGCGTAGCTGAAAATAATTCTAAATTAGCCGTGCAGGATGCTTTAATTTTATAGAGAAGAAAAATATAATATTTTGTACGTGTCAATTTCAACATAGCAGTTCCGTTGAGTGTGAAGTTTTTTTTTTGTAAAAGTTTGATATTCTTAACACACAAATAACTTATAATATATAGTAACTAAGGTATTTTTTTTTTATTAACCATTTTTTGTTGATGTGTAAAAATTTGTTGTATATTTGTAAAACTGAATAAATAAGAAAAAATATACAGGTAACGGTATACAGTTTATCAATAGAAAAAAATTGAGAAAAAAATACTATAAAAACTATACAAATTTACTAGGATTGATGAACGATTGAGTATTGTCATCAAATTAACTTTTTAGACGCTAGATTCCGATAAATTTCAACCTGTAGAATTATTTACGAATTCTCAATCATTTAACTCTTTGGGGCATTGTGGTATTAAATGTGTCCCACTTAGTGGGTTATTTTATAAAAAATCTAATAAAATTAAGCTTTACCGGCACAGCAGCTTGAAATTTACCCCACCATCCGAAAATCAGTGCAACTCGGGTATATTTTTCCACCAAAAATTCTGTGCCTCAAAGAATTAAGAAAAAATACCTTTCCCGGTATGCCGATTCGTGATAACAACTGATTAGGGGGAAAAGGCGTGAAATAATTCATAGTCTCGATTTCCATATTAATGTGCATTTAAAGGTCCATACGGCAATTATATGGCATAAAAATAAATAATAACGTGTGTATTCACCAAAAATACCAATGTTTTATAATAAGAAATTAATATATAAAATGAAACATGACTGAAAGTACTCCCATGCGTCAATTATCAGAATAGAGTAGCGGGGTGGTGTTTGGTCTATTTAGAAACGGACGGTTCGAATCCGGCGGGTGAATATTTCAGCGGACGTCGGTTGGCGTGGGAAGGAAAACCTCCCGGTATAACTGACGTTTAAACTTGACCGCGGATTAATTCTAACCGTACGTTTTATCTCGATACAAAATTCATGTCGAGGCAACTGTACCGGGGACTCATAAAAACACTACTCTGAAAAAATTATGTAAGAAACTTTGCATTTTTTATGCAAATAAACGTATGCAGGAAATTTCAGTACAGGGATTTAAGTCTTTAGAGATTTCCGCAAAATACAGATTTTAAATGCAAATATAAGTGAACTGTAAAATGACACGTCTCATTTTACATACGTAATCCAGCTGTACTCAAGAAAACATAGCATGATCTTTAAGTATTAACCTAAATAATTGATATTTACTTTATATATATTTATTTATTACTGCGGCTGAACATGTGGAGAAGCGCAACTGAGGGGAATACTTGGATTGCCCCGAAAGAGGACCTAGCCTCTGGACACGACCAGGGGTGGAATATATGGAGGTCCCTTAACAGACTTCAGACCGGAGTATGCAAGACGGAGACACAAATGAAAGCCTGGCAGTTTTACAGCGAACCGACTGAATGTGACTGCGGCTTGGACCAGATCCTGTCACACCTTCTGGAGTGTGCGCTTTGTCCGAGTAGCTGCATCCAGGAAGGCCTGATGCTGGCCGGGAGTAACGCCGTCGACGTTGCCCACTTCTGGGCAGACAGGATCAGACCCTGTTGTTTCCGAAACGATTATATTAATATTATATATTGATATTTATTACAATTTTTAATGTTTGACGTTACACAAATAACTAATAGCTTGTACATACGAGTACTTTCAGTGATTTTAAGTACATATTTGAACTTATATGTAAGCCATAATTACATTTATTTTACTATGTTTTATTAAGTTAAATACTCAGAGATCATTCTAAATATTCTTTAGTATATATCTGTATACTATATTATTAGTTTAATATAAGTTATTAGTTTCATCAAGAATTATCAGTTAATAATTTAACAACCATATAAATACACTATACATAAATAATTAGATTATTTCGGTTAAATTAAAACCTTTTTTGCCTTCGAATAAAAAAGTACATACAGACGAGTAAAAAATATTATTTCCAGAAGGTGGAAAACTTATTTAAGGTTTTCTCACTACTTTTAGAATAACTCAACCTACATAATTCCGGAGACGTTTGAGTGATTTCGAGTCTAAGCTAAGCCCCGGTTAACTTTAGCTGCGATCTTCAACTCCTACAAAATTCATAGAACTGTAAGCCGCTCTTCGAGAGTCCTCTGGCGGTGAGTTGAGCAACTAACGTTCCGAAATAATAACGATGCACTAAACTTCTCAGACGAATAAACAGTGAGTGTTTGATTAAAGTCTTACGAGATATAAACACATTTTTAGTATCAATTTAAAGCAAGGGCAGTCAACCATTTTACACCTACCGCCCACTTATGTAACCCTGTTTAAATTTTACTGTAGTAAATATTATCATTTGTCCAACGGTTCCACAGTAATGCCGATCTATTAAGTAGATAAATAACGTTACTTTTTAAGGAAGAATCACGGCAAGGTAAAAGCTTTTACAGTAAAAATACTCACCGAAAACATTATATAAGACTTTCGCATAGCAATTCACTTTATATATAAATCAATTTATAATATTCATCATCATTCCAAATTCGCTCTCATATGTGAACTCAGCCAAGTACATTCTATGTATTGTTTGCGAGGGATTTTTAATGACTGGGAGTCTAACAAAACTTTATGTCTATGCATTCATCACTTTTTTCTCTTAACCGACTATAGTATAGAAGGCAGCTGTTTGCGGCTGAAAGCGAGTTATGTGAGTTCATGATGTGTTCTTGATCGACTGCTATACACAACATATTTTCTGAAAATTAAATTGTCGCGAGAAATTATATAAATATGATTTTATATAAATCCCTACAGCACATAAAGAATCTCACTAGTTGGCACGTTGACTACCACTGATTTAAAGGGGTGCCACAATGCGTGGGAGTATTAACCCTTGAAGTGAGATGGGAGTCGTGATTATGTAAATACGAGTATAATACTGAAATCATATTCACGCTAAAGTGAAAAGCTACGGAATGAAATACTGCTATGAAACACTTAACCCTTTTAAGCTTGTTGACTCAGTACACAAAATAGAATTTTTGTACATGCGCGTGTTAACTATGTACAGAAGAATGAAAATAAAATATCACATATGAATACACTACAAAGCGTAATGTTTCTTTCCATGTGGTATAACTATTTCTATATATTCGCCATTGGCGTCAACTCGTCCTATGTCTGCTTTTCATCTCGGAGTTTCGAGCTTTCTATATATATTTAGTTCTAGAGAGTCTGAGGTCGTAAGACGTAATGTATTATTATATCGGAAGCAACGTATTACTACGTAATTAGTTTTTATATTGACTTACACTATGTAATTACCAATAATTAAAATCAGTTGTGGATTACCTCATTTGGCAATCATAAACCTGGCGTTCAGCAATATACACGATCTAACCATTTCCTCATTACCAACTAGGAGTCTTAAAAAAATTAATGACCTTTATATGCCATATTAGGGTATGAACCCAAGTGTATTACAAACTATATATTGTAATATATCCTTATATGCACCGTCCAAAAATCAAATGCATTAATTATAAAGTATAAAAAAACAATATTGTTAAGTTAATTTATTTATGTATTAAAATAACTGCAGTTAACGCATTATTTGATTCCATCTAGCGAAAAAAATTGGAAATATTAAAATAAGAATAATGTACAGAAAATACATATTTACAGTTTTAAACAAATTAAAGAGTTAAATCAATACTTAAAACGTACTGTGGCAAAACAATAATAAAAAAAAAACTTTCCGTTTAATAAAAAGTGTGTGTGGTAATTTTCAAAGATAAAACAGCTGATTGTTAAACAGCTGATTTAGCCGAGACGCAACCCACAATAAAGCATTGAACTTTTGCTACTCGCCGCCAGAGAGAGCCACTATAGACGTCAAAATAATAATGCCGCAGCTGGCGACGTGTTCACTTCAAAATCATATTATGTATTTTTATTTGGCATGTTTTTGTGAATTGCGGTAGACTCGCCTTCCCAATGTCAATGACAGCGCTGGACCGCGGAACGTGTGATCATCAGATGATGATGCGCTATTCAGTGCAGAACGCGAAAACAAGACTGTTTCATTAAGGAAAGACGTCGCCGACGAATTCATTAAAATTTACATACTCTTTTATTGCATGACGCTATAAATTACATAAATATTAAAAGTTTACGATCATTGCTGTTAATAATAATTTAATTTACATGCTTTCAAGACGAACTAGAGCAACGCTACTGAAATAATAAACACGATTAAATGGCAGTAGTCACAGAACGTATCTAAGAAACATGATTTCATTGAAAATAATATTTTTTAAATAACACCCAAGAACTAGTAAGCGACGGGTTAAAGAACATTAAACTAAATTATAAATCAGCAAATAGCAGGATTAAGTTGGATGTGGAAGGTAGAGGATTGACAAATGTGGGGACTAGTGAATGCCTACGTTCGTAGGAAACAGGTGTTTTGATAATGATTTATACAGTGGAACCTCTCTTAACGAGCACCTCTCATAACGAGTAATTCGCATAACGAGCAAAAAACAGTGAAAAATTTGCTCCCTTAACGAGCGACATTTCCCATAACGAATGACAGAAAGGGGAAGTCAGAAAACGTATGACGCACTTGTAGCCGGGACTTCCGCGTCATTGCGTCAGTCTGTGTTTAGCACTTGTACGTAAATTTGAAATGTCGGTTAAAAAAATGCCTCTAGACAGCTTTCTAGTAATTTTTTTAGCTAGTTTCGATTTTTAAGAATGCTTTATACAGGTTATTGCGATCATTAAAAATTTATAAGAATGTAATTTTATTTGAATAAACGTTAAAAAAAAATCGCATGGAACGCATTAGCGTGTTTTACATTGATTTATATGGGAAAATTAGTTTCGCTTAACGAGTGTTTCACATAACGAGCAAGATTCTGGAACGAATTATGCTCGTTATGAGAGGTTCCACTGGTATTAAAATTGGATCTACTGTTTTAATTTAACGTGCAATATCGGGGACTCGCTGGTACTGCACTAGTTAAAACAAAATGCCGACTATACAGCGCGTGTATTGTCCTCATTCTTTTGTACGGCTGCGAATCTTGACATCTCACCGTATACCAATAATATTGTGGATATAATGGTTTAACTTTGGGATAAGCGGCGATATGTACTACAGATGGCGTAGACGAGCATATACTGCAGCCTTTTTTCAGTCCTGGAAGGCCGCAGGGAACTTACACAGAATGTATCACGGGAAGCAGATGTAACATGGAATGAGGCGAGGAGCACACCGCCTGACATAGCTTTACGGCGGCAGATTGTACCTACCATATGCTCTAGTGAGGTAAACGGAACCATGGTTAATTGTTTTTTTATTTTGTTTCATCAATGAAGGCAAACATTCCGTTCAAAAGTAATTGTGTCAAAATAATATGCCGCGATGCTTCGTTGACCCCAAAATTGTAATGGCGTCAATAAAATCCAGTTAGAACTAGCGACCAGTCAGCTGTGTCCCTCGTGGAGAATACACATAATATTCAGTCATAACGCATATTTACTATCGAGAGAGACTTATTACCGCATACTGTGATTTTTACCTTTATGATTATTAGCCATAAAAATGTTATTACGCCTAATTGGATCGCCATCAAAGGTGCCATCATTAGGGTGTGCATCATAAAAAACGCCAATAAAGTCGTAAAAGGATAATAGATAAAATACGCAAATATACTAACATCATCCTCTCTCTCAAAAAGGGGAGTTATTACGTCGCGTGACGGCGGGATGAGGAGCAGGTCAGCATACAAAGACTTTCTTTTAGAAGCGCATTGATTATATTTACGTTAAAAACATTACAAGTCTTTGACCACGCGGTATGACATGCCGCGCGGCCGCAATGCAACCTTGTCTCGCTAAAGGGTGGGGACCGACTGCCGATCTCCGCGCTGTCTCGGCTTTCGCTCACGCTACGAGCGGTGGTACTTTTAACTCACACACCCGTTAGCGGAATCGTCGAAAATGACAACACGGCGCACCTAAATGCACGACAAGCGACCAGAAACAAGAGACGAAAGATTGTAAATGGAGGTTTTCGGTAACAATCAGCAAGGACTACATCATGCTGATGTCAATACATTATCAGTTACACTTTAAATGTATAGAGAAATATGATTATAAAAGAGGAATAATGGCAAGTTTATGTACAACTACTTCCGTCGCAATATCTCCCTAATTGACACTTACACGTAACTAATTGCATACCTATAAGTACCTATTTTAGGCTTATATATAGCTTACAAGGCACTCAACGGAACTGCACCGGGCTATTTGACAGAACTTATCAAGCCTTCAGAAATAAGCGCGCGTGGAGAGACACTCAGATCGGCTAGAGCAAATAGAAGCACCTTGCAGCTGACGGGAGGTAGTCCTAGCACGGTCTTTGGCGATCGGGCTTTCAGCTACGCGGCACGAATGGCCTGGAGCTCACTACCGGAAAGCATAAGAGAGCTTAAAGTGGAGGCATCCTTCAGAAGCAGACTCAAGACCCACCTTTTTACTCAGAGAGGCAAAGAAGCGCTTTCGGAATGATCATTCGGTCATAAAAGAGCGCTATACAAATACTAATATAATAATAATAATAATATTTTCAGAATTTACATAAACTGTTCAAATTATCACTATAGGAAGACCAAAATGGACATAAAAGGAGGGTATCACCTCAACGTTTATTTTTAATATAACACCAGAGAAAAATTACACTAAGCAGTGATGAAGAGACATCACTTTCGGTTATTATGAAGGTTGTCATTTTGATAATGATTTGTAAATGAAAGCGATTCGTTTTAAAATCGTATTATTTTATAATTTTTGCTTTATGGAAATTAATTGTAGCTTAAGACAGTAAAAAAAGGATATATTAATTAGTAGTATTAACACGATTATGCACATACACGACTAAGTACAGTTTACTTTGCGAATGTAGACATCGATAGTAGAATTGTTTATACATTACTTACTTTATTATTATATTTTTTTATGTAATCGCATCCAGGAGGGCACAGCCGATCAAGACCAGTCCACTTTATGACGCTCAGCCAGAAAGGCTGGACGCTGCATGCCAGAAACGTGTGTTGTGTTCGTGTTGGTGTGTGGGTTGGGGAGATTGCAAGTGTGTATTTATCTGTTTCTTAAAGAGATCCAGATTGACGGAAGGAGGAAACACAGACGCTGGAAGATCATTCCAAAGATCACCGGTGGCATTAAGGAAGGAAGTTTGGAAACTCCCAGTTCGTGGTCGACACACATTAACCGTGTATAGATGTTCGGCAAGTGTAAGACGTGTTTGTCGGTTGTGGGTGGGTGCAGGAGGAATTACATAGTTATTTAAGTTTCGAAGAGCAGCGACCATGGTAATAACGGTAGAAAAGACTAAGTGAACCAATCTTACGCCTGTGTTCCATTGATTACAGGTTAGACGTAAGAGTGTCAATGTTTATCAAACGAATTTCTCTTCTATATAATATAATATATTAATCCTAGAATTTTTTTTATATTATGGTGGAAGTCCTTTCCTGGTGTTTACGTGATGACTTGTCTACTATATAGTATATATATTGCAAGTGTTTTATCATGTGTTTGACATGGACGATACAATTATAATGCAAGCTTACAAGCACTTTCAACTACTGCCGTATCGGGTCACGAAATAAAATGAAAAAAAGTTAAACCATTCTGCTAATTATTCTACTTTTATTGATCTGCGCCACGCCCAAGTGTGAAATTTTACCACGTACAAGTATAAAGAATTTTACATGTATACATAAAAAATGTTAATAACCTTGGGGACAGCTCCGCGTCCGCTAGCAACTAGTCGGTCCATTGTTGTCCATCTGTAATGCCCGCAAAGATGACATTGTCGATTGGCATTGTGCAGAGGGCATTATATAGTCAACGTGTGTGTATGCGAGAGGAGTGCCGAGGAATTTAACCCAAATCCGCGGCGAGAACAAAAAAAAAGAAACAACAATAAAGTCGCGGCAACACATCAGATCTGTGCGAAGAGATAACGATTCGGAATTCTGCGGCAGTGGAACGTGTCATGTCTAAACTTAGATGACGAGACAATTATGGAAAACAGTGCGATACTATTTTTTATATATATGTATAAGAAAATTTTCCCTAACCGAATACAGATAGTCCTAAAACTTTGTGATTGTAAATTTTACATATTGACATCCCCCGTCTTTAAAAGGTACGACAAGTCGCGGGTTCGTCACGTGGCCGCGTGGAGGAAGGATGCAGGAGCAGATTCAACAACACAAAAAACTTGTTTTTGAAGCACAATTCACATTTATTTTTATTAAAGGCTAGATTTTTCGTCCGACCGGGCGCCGGCTGGATGAAAAGTTAACTGCCGAGACACTGTGACATGCAGCGCCGCCAATGATCGCGGCAAAAAAGCAAATTAAAGATGACAGTTGCACCAACATGAAATGGAGCAACTGTCATAACAAATAAATGGCAAATATAAAATAAATGATTCTTTAGAATTTATTCCACATGTATATTTGAATCATTTATTTTATATTCGATATAATGAAATTCCACCAAGAAATATCGATCGAAAAAATCGAAATAAATAAATGGCGTATGCAAACGCCGTGTAATATTATATAATCAAAACTAACATTATTGGAGTGCATGTCATGCGAGCGCACAAAAATAAGAGACAAAAGATCGTTTTTCGAGGCTTTCGGCATCAGCCTAAAAGAGCTATATCAAGCTGATATAAATATATATGATAATGGCGATCAATGTATTACATACATATTGTATTTGGTGACACGAGTATGTAGCACTAGTAATCCTAATGTTAATAAAAAAAATGTAAAATCTAATAAAAGACTACAAATCTCGAAAATATCTAAGATTCAAACGGAATCGAATGTTTATATCAAATAAAATAATGTTTTTATGATCATAACGAATGAAATTTGACCTGTATTTTTTTTTCTCGGAAACGTTAAGGTACATAAAACTCAGAAATGGAATGAAAAATCATCAAACACATTACTCGCGACATAAAATATTACGATTTTGATAATATCAGTAATTAAATTTACTCATAATTTTTACAATTCCAGGTATGATATACTCGGAAAATGATGATGTAGAAGATCACTCCGCTTTCTTTCCGAGAAAAGTCACATCATAAACACTACTGTATGTATGGCTATGTGAAGAAAGAGTGTGTCAAGCACATTATTGCATTCAACATTCGTCAACACTCTCCTCTTCTTTGCGCTCTGAATATCACACTGATTGAATCATTTCGTGGCTTTTTTTCGACGCCATTTAGATGCAGTTGACTAAAAAAAATTAATGCGCACAGAAATTAATATATAATAGAATACCGCCCTCCTAAAAACTACAATTATACTATTGTGTCTATGTCACAACGAAATAAATGCTCCACTTGTATTGTTCTTAGAGATACTCGAACATTCTTTCGAACAGGGAGCAATTCTCACAGGTAGACTCTAGTTATATCCATAGAGCATAATTAAAAATATATATATACATAAAAATCGATCGTTTAACTATACAGCGATATATATATAGTTTTGCTGTCCTTTTAAGAAAACGCATTGTTTCATATAACCGTGAATTACATAAAAATATAATATAATTTTATATTAGAGGAGACTTAGACGAGGCTGAAGGCATAACATCATCTGGCTAGGAAAATACCCGTCACATTCAACGTTAGAACAACTCTTAATGATCTGTATCTCTTAATTTTGAAAGACAGTCTACTATTCTACCAAAACTACCGCGTGTTATACGCCATACACTTGTCTCCATAGATATCGCATAGCTGGGAATGCATTTCTACCGGCGCAACGTTTTTTGCAGACAGGAAACGGATCACCAAGCGCAACTCACACCTGGCTGGCGAAGCGAGGGGGAGATCCATCACATACGGCTGCCATGCCAAGACTGAGCTCCGCAGGCAGCTCGCTAGAAAAGGGATTTAGAGTGGGGTAACCAATGTACAATACAGAATCGCGGGATCCATCATAACAGCGACTGTAGTACTTTTCAGGACTGTAACGCCATGGGAAACTTATTTTACGGATAACCCTCGTAGGTGATTATTTAATCGTTTTTTTTTTAAGAAGATCGGATGCTTAGCCCGACTATTCCGAGGCATAGACAATTTGTTACTACAATCTACCTGTTTGACTGAACTACAAACTTCAAAATCCAAAAAGCAATTGGTGGAATTTCGGAATGGGGAGCCAAATTGAGAAAAGGGTTAATGATTTATTGCAACTTGGTAAAATCACGATGCGTTTGTCTGTGACTTCAATTTACAATACGGAAGCGGACATGAACAAGGGTGACACCTGATTATATATGTCGTTGGAACGTTTTGAATCTCGTGTTGTTGCATCTGCATAAACGACACATTGCTCATGTTCACATGGACGCGATAACGGCATCGGCGAGTTGCCGATCACGCGACTAATAGTATAAAACAAACATGTACGTGATCTTGTCGCAGCCGCGTGCTAACAACTGACTAAAGGCCCATAAACATGTTAAATAATGCATGTTATTAGTGCGCAATTGCCACCTGTGGGCTCTCAATAAGCACCGCACCTATTCACAATGTTCTTCGTTTCAGCGACGTCAATTATTTTCGGCCCAATATCTGGCAACCACCATCTCAGAGAGGCGAGCCCGATGGATCGGTCACATCATGCGCTACGATGGTCTTCTTCACGACATTGCGAAAGAGATGGTATGGAGGGTAGAAACTGTAGAGGGCGCCCAAGTCTGAAGTATTTGCAGCAAGTGTTCGAGGACATGAATTGTAGCTCTTATGCTGAGCTGAAGAGGGTTGCGGAGGACCGATAGGAACGGAGATCGAGATGCAAGATTCTGTTGGTGCAAACAAATCCACCGGATTGATACTACGAAGAAGATCCGGCAACATCGATGGCCGTGTGCAGTCCAGTATTAGGTTTTGGGATGTGCAGCTAGTCGGGCACGGCGCAGGATCTTAGGTGTTGAGACGTTTTGCAGGTCTCCGCTGTCACACAGTACAGAGACTCTCCCCGTCGAAGTACTCCCCACAGTTCTGCGGTTCTTAGTCAATTCAGAGGTTCTTGCTAGATGAAAGGCTTCCCTTTGAACTAATGAAATCTTTTGATTTTGACTTTGTTGCCAGAGCTGGAGTTTTCTTAGTTTCAGGGCCCTGATGTGAAAGTTTGTATGGATCTCATAAAGCTGCTCATCAAAAAATTCTCAATTTATTACTCTTGCACCTATTCACGAACTAACAAAACTGCGAAACATTTCACGAGCATCGCTTCACGGCTAACATTTGTCAACCATGTACGGATGATCGGAATATAACATTTACATTCGTAATCTAGATGCTCGTTATTCAGATAATCGTACTATAATGAAAATACTTGTATGATTATAAATGAAAAACCTGGGTCACAAAAGTAAAAAGAGTAGCAGTAGCTAGAACAAACACAAGAAAAGTTAAATAATTTCCAAGCGTCTTCATTTTACGATGTAATTCATACGAGTATTATAATTTAGCCTTTTTTTTTAATTTATTCACTTTTAATAATAGAAAGAACGTGAAAATAGTAGACCGCAATGCAGAAGATAAATAATCGGAGTCACTTATATGTGGTGTATGTATTTAGAGGGCAAATAGGTGATTAGTTCAAAATATAAATCGTGGTTACTGAATGTCCCGAAAATCAATACATCGATTCAATAAAATGTATATTAGTTAACGACACGAAGATAACCGGCTACACTTAATAAAAAATCCACCGTAATCCATCGAAGTAAATCCCAACACAGTTCAGAAGCCGAAGCTAATAATAAAAAAACAATCCTGTATGTACACAAATAAGTTTAGGGCTTACCGTTACATAGCGCTATACATATATTGGTATATGAACACTGCTTTCGTATACACGAGAAGGAAAAACGTAAAACGCAAGAGATTACATTGAAAACAACTAAATATAAAATGCGTGGAGAGATTTAAGGCACAAAGCCAGTGTTTTTCAACATGTGTGGTACTGTTAATAAACAACGCAAAAGTCCGACTAGGTACTTTAACCACTTCATCGCCACATGTTTACATGACAGCCCTTGACACCATATCTTGAATATCTTCTAAATTATCGAAAAATATCGATCCTTTTTGGTTTGTCAATATTTTAAAATATTCATAAATGTCGTTGTGAGAAAATCGGAATTAATTTTGAAATACATCTTTCGAATATTGCGAAGCGCGCACAGCTGCGATCGTCTACGCAGAGCGCACATGTGTGATTACGGAGATCGTCGGGTTAAAGATCCTTTATCCATTCCCTTTATGTGTTCATAACAATGATTTGATGGTTGATCGGTCTTTCGTCTTATTAACTACACGTACTAATAAATGATTCACTAAAATATCTTTGAGATTGACTAAACGTCAAAATATACCTTGGATTACAAGAGCCTCTTGTCAAGTCTCTGTCGGTTTGCAATAAAATCCGTCGGGAGCCACGTATGTATCCATGTGGTAAACCTGATGCAGTTGACATGGGACAAGGCATAGATCATAGCAGCTGACAGAACTGTGTGGCTGCTACTTCTCACGGTAATATGCTCCAATTAAAAATGAATATGAAATATAATTGTCCTTGAAGGATACTAGAAACTCAAAATAATCATATTATTTACTAGAAGAAGCTTTACGATGAGAGCAAGCTTGGAGCGAGGCAACGAACATGGCATCTAACAGATATTCATGGTAGTATTTTCGTCTATAATATGCTACAGCTTGGAAGCACATATGATCACGTCGTTACTCTTCAAGATGGAATGACTAAATCAAAAGAATTGCAGAAATAATCTAAGTAAGGAGAGTGGAGGATCGTGACGGATGAAAACTCGTGAAATATTTACCACAGATTGAGGAGCGCTGTCCTAAGCACAAGTGGATTTAGCAGAATTAGACGATGGCCGTGTTTTAAATTTTTGGAGGGGCATTAAAACCAACTTTAGATTATTCGAATATCTGAGCATGGAAGGAACATGGAGACAAACAAGATGATACAGGAATGTTCTCGTAGTAGCTTGCTAACTAACCCTGGCGAGACAAAGATGAAAGAGCAATTTTTAATGCCAAACGCAGAGGTTCGTTATCTCCACATTTTACACGTAATAAAAATGCGAATTTCCCAATCAATATAAATGTGATAGCGTGTACGTTTTGCGCTAAAATCTGATACCATATGTGGCACTCCGAAAAGTGAGCATATCTACACACAAGTGCGCGATAATGGCACAAAGATAATGCTATCGGATAATATAAAATTGCATTAGGCATTATGCAAGTCGATGTCTTTTGATACGCTTCCGTAAGGCTTCGATGTATGAGATTCAGCAGATAGACACTTGGTAACGAAGCACAAGCTGCCGATATTTCAGGCGAATTGTGACTTAAAAAGCCTTCGTTCAACAGATAACACATAATACGACTATACATTAAGGTGGTTAATATCCAAGTATTGGTTAAACGGAATAATTATAATAGTATTATTGCTTTTAGATTTTTTCTTTTCATTCTCTGCTTTCCTACTAACTATGAAATCCGTAGTCAAGTTTAGTCTGTTTACTATAAGTGAAATAGCTGGTTTTTAATTTACAACACAGATGTATGGATATATGCAACTGCTGATAATGACGATGGTATTGAAAAGACACACATAAGCAGTGTTACGACACTATCAAAGACGTCGAGATGAAATCTGTCCTAAGCGAAATTGAATGAGTCACGAAAATGCAGAACGGTTTCCAATAACAATTGATCCATGCAACGATATGAAGTAACCCGCCGTAAGAGATACAATAGTTAGCGAGTGTCATTTTAAAATTCATCTTATACACAAATATCCATTTCATATTCAAAAATCGACTTGCAAAATATGCTCTAATTTTGTGTGAAAGTAAAAAATAATCACTCGCGAATTGCGCAACGCCTAATCAAAAAAGGAAAATCGTGAAATATAATATAAGATTACAAATACTTCTTCTTCGTAGTATCAATCCAGTGGATTGGTTTGCAGCAACAAAATCTTGCATCTCGATCTCCACTATTTTCGATCCTCTGCAATCCTTTTTAGCTCAGCATAAGATCTACAACTCATGTCCTCGAACACTTGCTGCAAATACTCCCGTCTAGGGCGCCCTCTGCAGTTTCTACCCTCAACCATCCCTTCCACAACGTCGTGAAGAAGACCATCGTGGCCCATGATGTGACAATTAGACAATTATTTATTTATTTCCTTCAATAACATTACAAAATATTTTAACATCTTAAGTCATTATTGAAGTATTTACATAAAAGTGTGGCCTGTAAATTTATTGACACATTTAGTGTCAATGACCTCACACCCAGAACAAGCGTTAGGAGACTCAATGCAAATAGTTGACTTGTAACAACAAAAACCCTGTTATAAGTAAATCATGGATGACCCACAAATAACATGGCATTATTGTCACAACATCAAACTTCCAAAATTTCGCCTTCGTCAACACTAGCACTGAATCCGAAGCAATATAACACCAAATATGTCAATATCTTCACTTAAGCTGGTTTCAACCACTGTTCACTGCGATTCTTTCGTCTTACGCGTATCCAGGGTTGAACGATGGTCTTTTCAGGCCACACTTCAGGCTCCATGAGAGACTCTAGCGAAGTCGCGATGACCCCGACTTTCAAAGAAGTTGACAGCGTCCGTCTGCTGATAATCCTCCTGATGGTTATCCAAGAGGGATTGAATGCAGCGGTCACTGCCAAGAAGCTCTGCAAGTCATCAGCTGTTGTATCCGGGTGAAGACCCTTGGCGTGAAGATACGCCATCTTCACTCCGGTAACCTTCTTCGAAGGAGCTGCAGAACCGCGGATCACCCGACGTGCTGAACGCCTTTCCCCATCAGAAGAGGCGCGACTCATATCCGAGTGGTAAACTTCCTCGGAAAGACTGCTCGTGGGAGAGAGAGAGCATCCACGGAGAGAGCATTCCGGGCCTCCAGTTCCTCGAACCACGAGCTGAAGGACCTTCTTGGGAGCCCTACTCAGAACAGCAGGGGCAACTTGCATAGCACACTCCGAAGATTCGTCTTCTTCGGAAGCCTCACTTGAAGCCTCACTTGAAGTGACCGATCCATCGGGCTCGCCTCTCTGAGATGGTTTTTACTAGGTGCCTATTTTCCTTGATTATGCTGAGAACCTCATTGTTCGTGACGTGATCTCTCCAGGCAATTCCGTATGACCACATCTCAAAGGCCCCTTAATAAAAATACTATACAAGTCTAATTTGATGTTGATTTCCTCTACTCTCTTTACGATATATTAACAGCAGGACTTCACGCGAACCTGGATAATCAGCTGGAAAGTCTTTCGATTATTCTGAATACAGTAAAAAATTCATAAAAAGTATAAAGGTTTTTTTTATGTAGACACATACAGGAGAATACCGACAGATGGTGATAGTAATTCTGGAGTCTCGTCTGTGGAATTCTATGACGCTTACCATGCTGCATATAGCTAAGCGCTGCTTGTGGTGGTTGGTGGACGACTTTCGTCTACCACCAATTTTAATTAATAGGCTATGACTGGCATTTTACGGGTGAGGGATCAAATTCACACCAACCGGAGTATTTTAGAGCTCAGAAATCCATTAAAAATCATTTTTTAATCTCCGTCGGGGATCGAACCCACGACCTTTGGCTTGCAAAGCAATCGCATAGACAATTGAGCTATACCCACCGATAGCTAAGCAAATCTTCAGTACGCCTTGAACCCGGAAGCTTGAAAAGGGACGCTTTTCTTTAAGTAAAGCGTACGGTTACTACAACCATGTTCATAGTCTTGAGACAGCTGTGGCAAGGATTTAAACAAAATTAATATCCGACGCTAATAAAATTCTTTTTTTTAAATACATTTGAATATTTTATCAACATAATATAAATAAATTTTACAGGTATTCTCTTCATACTTTCTTTCCGCCGAGGCATTGATTACATCATCGTACGACGCACGAAATAAGTGATCTGACGATATTATGCATACTAAACGACTGTCGGTGAGGCAAGAAAACTAATGCCACCAATCATCCATAGGAAAGGTGGGCGTGATCACATGGGATGAGTTTCCAACCCGTGCTACAAGAATTGAATGGTCTCTCGCTATTAGTGAGAAGCAAGGTACTTCTGCCTACGTGCTGCATTAAAACAACATTCCATATAAATGTACTAAAATCCAATGGCTGGAATACAGATTTTAATGACAGATTATACTCATTTAATTTAGTTTCAAACCCTAGTTGTCCCTGTGGCGCCCCCTTCGAGACCTCAGAGCACATTCTCTGGGACTGTCAGTTTCTATTGTTAGAAAGACGAGTCCTTTACGATGTAGTTCGAGGGAATCGCCTAGGCCCAATCGGGTATGCAGACTTTGTGGCCACTAAAAAAAATTTAATGCATTTACAATCTTTGCTCGTATTTTCGGTGAGAGAATCTCTTTCGCGGGTTCTTTCTTTTGCCACAATTGTTCAGAGAGGACTCCCACTGGACTTATCAGTTGCTAACAGATCTCATATCAGACTCATAATCTGAATGAGCGCATCATCAAGGAGACTTAACTGTCCTCCGGTGTGAGGCGGGTAAAGTCCAGTCCAGTTGGAAGACAGACTGGCGATGTTTTGAATAATTTTGACAAATAACTATTGAAAAATCATCAATCCAGGGGTTAAATTAACAAATGACGAGCCTATCCCATGAAATTAAATTTTCTTACGAAGTCACATAATTAACATTTATCCAGTAGTCATTAAAACTATTAATATAATATTGATTCAATCAATTCATGATATTATTTATATGTCAATTCTTATGGTTTATTTTTAATCATTCTATCACCACGTTGAGATTACGATTCAAGACGACAGATTTAACTGAGATTAATCTGTAAATAATTCGGTATGTAATTACATGTGAAGTAAATTTTAAAATTCATGTTATAATATGTCCTAGAATAAAGGTATGCAATAAAATATTCTATATATAATATATCACATTCAATTTTATATATTATATAATACAAATCACTTTCAAATTGATATTTGTCAGTATGTGTACATAGAAAGGGGCTATTATAAAAAGCACAAATGTGTATTCTCCGAATTTCCTGGAGAGACCACGGCACGAACAATGAGGTTCTCAGCATAATCAAGGAAATAAGCACCTAATAAGAACCATCTCAGAGAGGCTAACCCGATGGATCGGTTACATCATGCGCCACGATGGTCTTCTTCACGACATTGTGGAAAGGATGGTTAAGGGTAGAAACTGAGGAGGGCGCCCTAGATGGGAGTATTTGCAGCAAGTGTTCGAGGACATGAGTTACAGCTCTTATGCTGAACTAAAGAGGATTGCAGAGGACCGAGAAGAGTGGAGATCGAGATGCAAGATTTTTTTGCTGCAAACCAATCCACCGGATTGATACTACAGAGAAGAAGTGTGTACGAGAAAGCGTTGTATCGGATTGTATCAATTTTTTTACAGCAATACCATATATCACCGAGACTTTATATGCAAAATTTGATACAAATCAAAACAACGGTATATGATCCACAGTTGTTTAAACTTTGATAAGTAACACGTGAACGTAACGTATCAAACGTTAAAACAACCCAATATAAAACAAACAATAGTAGTCATGATACTTGGTCCATTACATTGAAACTCTGCCCCACGTAAGCCTGTCTTTCCCACTGCCTGTGATATCAGCATTTTCCAGTTTTTACATATCAAAAAGAATTGCAGGGCTTTTCATTGGCGGCTTGAAATCAAGCTTCGAATCTAAAATGGACTCATATGTTTGATAATAATAAAACTATTCGTAATGTGTATACAGTGAGGCCCCGCGTAACGCTGTCTCGTTAAGCGCTGTTTCGGTTTAGCATTCTTTTATTTCAACCCGGGGTTAATCCCCGAAATTGTGCATAAATAGTGGAATTAGCGAAACAAACCGGTTTAGATAGGTAAATGGTAATGGTAGGTAATGGGAAATAAATGTGGAAGACGTCGAAGAAACAGTTCAAGAAACAGTAGCTAGTCTTTCTAATGATGAGCTCAAGGAATTAACTGAGCAAGAAGAAAACAAAAATATTGATATTAGTGATTTCGAAGAAGAGCAAAAAGAACTTTCGATGGCGTTTTTAAAAAGAAGTTTGACCACTATAACTGAAATTATGGACCAATTTGTTGAAAATGATCCAAATTTTGACAGGAGTTCAAAAGCAAAACAGAGTGTTAAAGATGCTTTATCCACTTATCAACAACTTCTAACAGAACGCATACTACATTAGATGCCTTCTTGAAAAAAAGGCAAAAAAATTGGAAACACAGAATAGACTGAATGATGTAACTGTATTTTATTTTATTTGTTTTTATAAGTATATTCGTTTATATTGATTTTATTTTTGTAAGAAATAAATGTTTGGTTTTATTTTTATTAAAAAAAAACATAACCATTAAATTTAATAACTAAACCCATTATTTACATGTTAAGATAGCCTCGTTTAACGCTGTTTCGCATTACGCTCTACTTTGATGGATTGTATCCTCCGCGTTAAGCGGGGCCTTACTGAACATTAACGGCAGTTTGTAAGCCACACGCGACGCACAAGAAAGGTTAAGCTCGCGCGTTGTTCGCGCCCCTCAATGATGCGGTAAGAGCGCTAAAACGCATCGGTCTCACTTATAGAAGGGTATTTATAAAGTGCAGTAGTCGGAGCGATGCACCACGCCGAGAGGACCTCCTCTGAGAGTGACGTCTGAGGGGCATGACAGATATCGCTAATAATAACCCGCCCAGCTGTGTGGCCGGTGATGCCACATCACAGCATGACCTATCGGAATTGTGTACTTACAATTCACCGTGAAGAAATTTGCACGAGCATGTATAGGATTAATTTTAACATCGATTATTATATAAATTGTTATTTAAAAAAACGAGTTTACCGTTAACTGCTACAACACAATTAAATTCATCGCAAACACTATTTTACATGGCATATCTCTCATTTGTCGAAGAGACGACAGTCGATGGGATAGAAGAGTATTGGAATGGCGCTCAAGATCTGGCAAACGAAGCATTGACCGACCCCTTGCAAGATGGATTGACGACATAAGAAGAATAGCGGGAGTGACCTGGATGCCGAAGGCGGAGGATCGAAGAGACTCATATTGATGATATAATTTTATTAGCCGTTACGATATTACCTTCTTCTTTATACGAGTACATTTCATGTATATTTCTCGATTGCTGGATAAAGGCTTGGATATTAGTTAGCTGTAGTATAAAAGGCATATTAGAGCGTTCATTAATAAGTTTTTTTATTAATTAAATAAATTGTGTTATTAGTCTGACTATTTTAATCTAAGCGTCAGCTCAATCACCCAGTCTCAAACATTTTTATATATAATAATATTCCTACTATTACAGCCCGTAACAACATGGACCACGTTTTGTTTTAGTCGTTTTGAATTGTGTACACTATTGACGATATACAAGGTCACCGTTTGATGATAATGATAGTGATCTAAGAATACGAGTACACAAGTACGCAATAATATTGATTTTAGTCTATTTCCGTATCTTCACAGCGAAGGCTCATTATCATCGCAACTCATTACCGTTTATTTAACTTTTAAGTGATACAAGTTCAAAACCTAATTACACGCTTCTGTTCTTATCCAAGTTTCAACTCTTTCTACGATATGAAACGTGCTACTTTTTAAATATATTATTTTAAAGAATGCTTCTTACTCTGCATGGCTGTGTTTTTTTACGCGTTGTTCATTTCGATTATGATCTTAGCGACCGCGTTAACACTATCCAGCCCGATTACACAATATGTGTGTAATCGCCAAGCCGATCGGTAAAGGCGGGTCACACAACTTGTGTGTGATCGTTCCGCCAACGCGTAGTGGCCGACTATACACAGCTTGGGTTATATTTTTTCAAACGTTAGTGGCCGATCACATAACATATGTGTTGTTTTTAAGTTCGAACATAATTCAAAGATCTCAAACCTTTTCAGTGAGGGTCATATTTAGTTTTAATTAAACACATGACGATAAAAAATTTAAAAGAGCAATTTTCGTAAATAAAAAAATAATATGAGATCTCGCTTGTTATAATTATTATTTTTAAATTGGGAAAAGATATATCGTTCTTACGATCAATATTTCGATTGTATGCATTTAACTTTTATATGTTTGTTAGCAAAATAAGTATTTCCCTAAATATAAACTGTTTTTTTTTTTAAATTTCATTTTATATTCCAATGCAATATATTTTTGGTTTGAATTAGTTGACGATATACGCTGATGCTTTGTTCGATATTCCCGATGACGCCGAGGAGATCGAAGACAGCGACGATGATGGGGGACGGATATATATAAACAAATAAATATATGTAGGCAATTCTTTAAAAAACAGTCGGCCTCCAGCGTAAGTTTAATCTCGTACCGCGCGGACTGGATAGTGTTAAGGTACTCCTACTACATTCAGCGCATTGTTTGACAATGACAGCTCAACAACATACGAATCAGCCGGCCCTGAATGTCGTCAGTGCGCCATTAATCGAATCATCTTCGGCCTCGGCTCTGATACAAGTACAGGGGTTAAGTCACCAGTCAACGAGATAATTGGGTATCTGTTTTGACTGACGAGAGCTCCGGTGATCTCAGGAGAAACACTTATCGTCAGCACCATTATATTCATTGTTTTTTTTTATAATTTCACATTAAAACAAGGTATTAAAACATTATCAAATTAGTGTTATTCAATATTTATTGTTATATTTTACCAAGGTACTAATCTTATAAAGATATTAGCACTGCATGTGGAGTTTTGATTCACTTATATTATTCACGTATATTTCCAACAAACAGCGAACTATTGTGACACATTGTTGTGTTCACGTGATGATTGTAGTATTTATAAGGTTTAATTTAAGCGTTCTATGATGATAACACGATTAACGTCTCACAAAACTCACTAATTACCTACTCAGAAGATTAAAGCAGTATATGTCTCATCTAAAAGGTCTCCATGAACAAAGTTAGTTTTTCTTGATTTAAACATAGTCTCTTACCATTTTTTCATGTAATATGTGTATTTTTTCAATTTTTGTTTGTAATTGTAAAGGTAATGCAAAAGTTATGTCAAGCGTCACAAGAGATTTACTAGGCTTCGTATTGAAATCAACATTTAATTTGGTATAAAGTTGTCACGTTAAAAATAGGATCCCAACCAAGGATCCTATAATATTATATCAATAATCGGTTCAACATAATTTAATGCATAAAATTAATTATGAAATATGTATTAATTTTACCGACAATATATTTATTTAGTGTACATTGGTAAAACATATATTTGTAAATAAATTAATTAATTAAACCTAGCAAAATACATGCAGTTTATGACGAAAGTAGAAATATAAAAAATAATATATTTTAACCTTATAAATTGTATTGATATGGACATTGCATTAGGCAAAAAGACCTAGATAAGGTCATTGGTTCGGACGGATATTCTCTGATCAATTGATGGGAGATCATCACCATCATCATCATCAGCCTGTATCCGTCCACTGTTGAACGCAAGCCTCCCGCATGAGTCCCCATCTCTACAATAGTAAAGCGAATATGTAAAGAATAAGACTGAGCTGAATGAATGGTGGCGTTTAACTATTTAAAAATGATTATCCAATGTCACTCTCGAATCGAGTTAACAAAAAGATTTGTCGTTATCTTGCAGTGTTAAGGTGAAGTGATAGTGTGTAGTGGTGACTTGTGACCAAGTGCAGAACCCCACCTGTCTGTCCGCCCACGGCATTAGCGCTAGCGTCGGTCTGAGATAGCGACAATCTGTCTGACGTCACCTGCTCCATACGTGACTCCAGATAGAAGTGTCGCGGCTGATAAGGTACACAGCGAAGCCGACAAGTGATCAGCTGTTATGTCACACCATTTAAAGCAAGCGCTAACAATTGTCTAATTAATCAAACTATAGAACAAAATCATTTAATATTTTTAGGGTATCATTTCTGGAATAGATTCTAATAAACTTCTTATTTTTTCTAGCCCTGTTCCATTTGTTTGGGGTCGTACATCGGTCGAAGATTTTTCCAACATGATCGATCGAAGATAAGCTCGCTGTCGACTCCAAGACGTTCCATGTCCTTCTTGACTGTCTTGAGTCATGTTGCGGGACGCCGAATCGATTCTAATAAACATATTTTGAAAAATAACTAGAATAAATAAGAGAACTATAATATTTCAGATACAGAAGCTTGTTATCAATAAGCCTGGATTAAATTTGAGCAGTTAGCTCACCTCGTAAGAAATATAAGAATTAAACGAAGTGTTTCGACGAAAAGTAAGGAGTGTTAAAATTAGCGTCCAAATTGTAATTAGTAATTAAATACACACATAAAATTATACATTAAATTTTATACGCATCAATTCATTCAGAAAAAATATCGGCAGACGAACCACGACCCTTGCAATTTTGCTCTATTCTTTTACACCACGCAGTCCACAAGACTATTTCTCTGCCTGAGTAGATATGCGAAAGTCGATGTATTTATACTATTCTTTACCATCGTATAACGATAGATGTCTCTGTAGTGTATATTCAGAGAATGATTTTTTTTTTTTTAATATTCAATCAGTCAACATTTATTCACAAGCTTTTTATATTATTTGTTTCCGGCAGTCTATTTATTTAGTAAGTACCACTCGGGTCTCGAACCGAACTATAGACTGAATGTATTTATATTGATATCCTCCTCTTCTATTTATGGATATCGATTAACTGATGAAGGATGCAGGATCAGGTTCACATTATAAACAACTTGTTTCTGTTTCACGATCCATGTTTATTTGTCAATAACGTCGCCTGTTAAGGGCCGCCCTGAGGGACGGTCCTACCACGAGGACGGGCGAGTTGCGACTACTTGCCCGCTCTCACATTTCGGCGGTACCACCCGTCAAGAAAACAGTTGTACCAACTGTCATAACAATTATTTTGGCGTATGCAAACACCGCTTAACATTCGATGTAGATGTCACGCAAGCGAACCAAAATAATAGACAAAAGATCGCTTGTTGAGCCTTTACGGCATCGGCCTTAAGGAGCTATATCAAGCTGATATCAATATTTATTAAAATACTAGACACTGTATATTATAGTTTTAATATGGTTATAAAAAAGAAATCAAAATTTTCAATGACATTTGTATATTTTTCAGACAATTGAGTGGTTACTTTTTTTCTTGTTGGAAAATGGAAGTTTCAGGCTCTAGAACTAGATCTTAAAAGTCGCATCAACGCGGTGTTCTTTTGCACACGTTTACCATAAAAACAAAGTCATACACACTCGCGTATGGTAAGTTACACGGATCGGAGAGTTCACAAAGCCGTGTCGAAAACATCCGTCTGCTTGCGAAGGCAATTATCTCAGGTGCTCTAAATAGCGGCAGATACCTTCAGGGGGCGCCCCAAGGTCACAACACACACGGGTCAAAACAATGGACAATGATGGAGAAGAGAGGCGGTGCATGAGAAACTATTTGATCGAAAACGCTTTGTACCAGAAATGGTCTCCTTTAGCCTTGCTTTTTTCCACTACCTGGACTCAGCCTTCCTTTACGGTCATGTGTCCCATAACTCTTCAGTATCCTTTTTTATCGTAAGTAAAGTTGTCAAATCATATAGTTTTTGGTTTGAGCATCATTCTCGTTTAACTATTATTTTGCCCATAACATGGCCGAAGCACCTAAAAAGGCATTCATTTGAATTATCCTAGACCGGTGCAATCTCTAAAATTCCTCGATAATTTTTAGTTTAGATTTCATTGAATCTCGTATTAAATCCAGCTCAGCATATTCAAGCAGTATATGTATATTTTTTCAACGTTTTCAGCATTCTCGATCATAAATTATAAATATATATTTTTTTACCTTATTTTTACATGGATCACGTAAAATAAGTTCTCTATTGGCTATCTCCTAACAAGAGAAGGATTGAGAAAGCCTACGAGTTAGTCGAAACTGCAGTCTCCTAATAGAGAACATATCCCATGTGATCCATGTAAAAACAAGGTAAATAAAAAAATATATATAACATGTATATTTCGTCAAAAGCTATTAAAAATGAAGAACAGATGCTGAAATTGTAGTAGCTTCAGGTCACTGAGATGATACGAAGAGTATAACAGCTGACGGGACTTATTAAGAGTGAATAATGATGATCATAACTTACAAATAAAAAGCGAATACTACATGATAACAATCATATATGAAGCAATAAAAATAACATATCTGTTACGTTAGACTCGAGATATCGATTGTGGTAGGAAAACAAAAAGTTAAAAAACACTTGTCTTAATTATCTTTTAAACAGAAACTTCTAGTACATTTATTTATAGAATGAAATGTTTTAAATGTTAGGTTTATGGTTCACAGTTAAATTATTATAATCAAATGATGGACTTGTCACTTAAAACTGTTACATTTTTTATTACTCTGACCTAGTTCCGAGTAACTACGTACCTGCTCGGTACCTTATGTGCTAAGAAGAACAAATAGCTATAAATGCAGTGAGTGGAAAGTGGAATTTATGTTTCCATCATAATAATAAAATACTGTGTTCATTAATTTTACTATCAATTCATATTCCATTTCCATATATTATACCCATTTTTATTACATCAGTTGGCTGTTTTTCCTTGATGTTCCGTGATGTCTGTGAAATAGTCTAACGATATTAGAAGTTCAACACTATCTGCAGAGCTTACATATTATCCTTCAAAATTGGAACACGATTCAATTAATATATGCAAGATAATCACATGTAAGACTGAATTTATCTATTTTCTAAATTCTTTCGATAAGGGAAGATCATCTCCTGATGGGGAAAGGCATCAACGTTCAGCACGTCTGGTGATCCGCGGTTCTGCAGCTCCTTCAAAGAAGGTTGCTGGAGTGAAGATGGCGTATCGTCACGCCAAGGGTCTTCACCCAGATACATCGGCTGATGACTTGTAGAGCTTCTTGGCAGCGACCGCTGCATTCAATCCTTCTTCGATGACCATCAGGAGGATTGCCAGCAGACGGACGCTGTCAACATCTTTCAAAGTCGGGGTCATCGAGACTTCACTGGAGTCTCTCATGGAGCCTGAAGTGTGGCCTGAAAGGACTATCGTTCAACCCTGGATACGTGTAAGACGAAAGAATCGAAATAAATATTGACATATTTAGTGTAATATTGCTTCAGATTCAGTGCTGCTGTGGACGGATACGAAATGTTGGATGATTGATTTTGTGACAATAATGCCATGTTATTTGTGTGTCAACATGATATACTTTTGACATGGTGACATGGCGAACTATTTGCGCTTCGTATCCGACACTTGTTCTGAGGGTCATTGACACTAAATGTGTCAATACATTTATATCATCACACTGACGTTAGTACTTCAATAACGAATTAAAATTGTATATTTTGTAATGTCATTAAATAATTAAAAATAAATTTTAAAATGTTTAAAATTGTATAGAATAAGAAGAAGAGTTCTAAAAAAAATTAATGCATGTTTTAACATGCATTGACGTAGGTAGAAACCTTAATAACCGATATTTTTTTAGACATTTGCAATGTAAGAATGGCAAACGTCACATGAGCAAAAAGGGCTCCCTTTTTTTAATGACAAATTAATATTTTCAATAATTAAATTAAATACATTTTCACCGTCGATAATTTTCTTTGATACTAATTGGTAGGGATCGCTTACAGTGGTGAAACTGGTCTGCCTCCATATGGAAAGAAAAAAACATATGTAGCATGTTATAATACTCGTACTTGTATGCCCATAGCGCCGGTCAACCAACAGCGGCTTTGTGTCTATTCCCACGATACACTTACGTAATGGCTATTGATCTAGGACAGACACACGGGGTGGTTGCCAAAATAGCCTTTGACACAACCACATCGGCCATGTCTATATTCGTCCAAAAAAAAACAAAATATAATGTTTATATTTTCACGTATATACAAATACCATCGATAAACATATCATATGTTTGGCAACCTTGAACTAAGGTCGTACGTACATGAAACATGTTGTATAGTTTGGCTGGGTTGAATCGTGTCATGGGGTCAAATAATCGAGAGCTATCACTCTTCCGATCTCCTTAAAAAATATGATTAAACAACACTTTGAAGTGCTAACAGCAGGTTTTTTATATCAAGCATCCGGGCTCTCATCCTGGAAACCATCGGGGTTCTATGAATATTACATACTCGTCAGAGCTAAAGATGCAGATGTGACAATGACAGCTGATAGAAGCCATGGCAATGTCAAAAGATAACCACACGGCTCAAATCAAGAAGAAGTTTCGACAGTCGACAACCGAACTGGTGATACCTGAGGCAAACCTGTACGTGTAGAGAAGCCCAACTGAGGGGAATACTTGAATTGCCCCTAAAGAGGACCTAGCCCCTGGATACGACCAGGGGTGGAATATATGGACGTCCCTTAACAGACTTCGGACCGGAGTATGCAAGACGAGGATGCAAATGAAAGCCTGGCAGTTTTACAGCGGACCGACTGAATGTGACTGCGGCGTGGAACAGACCCTGTCGCACCTTCTGTAGTTCCAGAGTAGCTGCACCCAGGCAGACCTGATGATGGCCGGGAGAAACGCCATCGACATCGCCCACTTCTGGGCAGATAGGATCTGACCCTGATGTTTCCGACACGATTATATATATTATATGTGCCGACCATATCATGCAGTTACACAGCAGATATGGAGAAGAGATGTACACGGTGAATGAGATATTCAGTCTGTGGATTCATTAAAACCCTTTCACCATATGTACTATGGATTATCCCGAAATTGATATCTATTAACAACGGTTATAAAGTTTATCGTCAATGCCTTTAAACTGAAAATTTTGTTCAAACATGCTCCGAATGATCAAGAATAAAATATGGTCAAAAAAAAAATGACATCAGCATGATGTAGTCCTTGCTTACTGTTACCGAAAACTTCGATATACGATCTTTTCGTCTCTTTATTTCGGGTCGCTTGTCGTACATTTAGGTGCGCCGTGCTGACGGTTCCGCTAACGGGTGTGTTAGTTAAGAATATCACCGCGCGTGACGCTATCGGAAGCCGGGACAGCGCGGAGATCGGCAGTCGGTCCCCACCCTTAAGCGAGACAAGGTCAGCGTTGCGGCCAGCGGTATGTTTCCGCTTGGCCGAAAGCTTGTAATGTTTTTAAAGTAAATATAATCTGTGCTTCGAAAAGAAAGTGTTTGTCTGCTGACCTGCTCCTCATCCTGCCCTCACGCAACGTAATAACGCCCCTTTTTGAGAGAGGAGGATGTTAAAATAAAACACTCTTATTTTATTTATGCTACTTTGTAGCTATTCTCACAGCGGAACAAAGACTTACTTAGACATTAGACACCGCTTTTCACACAAATCTCTTGATTTCACACCAACAAATCAACATCTCTGACATTGCCTTTCACACTTTAGAGAATCCCCCGATACTTGGTTTTCTCCTGCACGCGTTTAGACAAAGAAGGGAGAAGAAGAAAGACTTTCGGCCTGACGCAGTGACCTTTCTCAATAAAAGAAACACAAATGTCTGACTGGATCGATCCGACTGCTTTAAGTGGAAAATCAAACGCCGAAGAATGTTCAATGCCATTTTACACTTTGTGGACTTCTCCTACAATGCATTACAATAATACTAAGACATATGAATGAGTTGAATACATTGCTCACACTCGACACATAAACTATCGACTTTCTTCAAATAACATGTTATATAGAAAATAAGCTTTGGAGAATTGAGTAGAATGAATAAATTTTGACTAAGCCGAAGCGGTCGATGGAAAAGAAAATTATTCAGGCTTACATTTTTTTTTTATGTAAGCACATACAGAAGAATTCCGACAGATGGTCATAGTGATGCTGAAGTCTCATCTGTGGAATTCTATGACGCTTACCACGGTGCACATGGCTAAGCGCTGCATGTGTAATGTTGATCCGCCAATGTCGTTGACTACAGCCCGAGATTCACGCATCATACATATTTTTACATGAATTTACTATGAATGGGCGGTCTTCACGGGACGGCTTTCGTCTACCACCAATTTTGATTAATAGGCTACGACTGGCATTTTACGGGTGAAGGATCAAATTTACACCAACCGGGTTATTTTAGAGCTAAGAAATCGTTTAAGAATATTTTTTTAATCTCCGTCGGGGATCGAACCCGCGACCTTTGCCTTGCAAAGCAAACGCTTTGACCGTTGAGATATACCCGCCGGAAAATATATTAGACATACACTCTACTACAATGTATTTTTATTCTAGGAAAATGAAGGGCATTTTTTTCTAATAATCAATAAAGCTTCAAGAGTCTTTTGTTACGTCTTACGTTTCGAGACCACGTCACGTACAATGAGATTCTCAGGATAATCAACGAAGATAGGCACCTAGTAAGAACCATCTCAGAGAGGCGAGCCCGATGGTCTTCTTCACGACATTGTGTAAGGGATGGTTGAGGGTATAAACTGTAGAGGGCCCTATACGGGAGTATTTGAAGTTTTCGAGGACATGAATTGTAGCTCTTATGCTGAGCTGAAGAGGGTTGCGGAGGACCGAGAGGAGTGGAGATCGAGATGCAAGATTTTGTTGCTGCAAACCAATCCACCGGATTGATAACACGAAGGAGAAGAACTATTTGTGCTAGGATAAAATAGTAAATACATTTTATTCCGCATTACAAGCGTACTCGTACTTTAAATTTATAATCGTCTTTCTAGACATATGGATTTATAAATATTTATTAGAATATTATTTTATTATTTCAATATTCTAATCTACTTTAATAGATCATTGACTATATTACAATATTATAAGTAATTAAATATACACATACTATAACGCAAAAAATTCTTTTTACACGCATCAATTCGTTCAGAAAAAATATCGGCAGAGGCGGGATGCGAACCAGCGAGCCTTGGAACTAACCATTTGTTCAAGTTCACTACCCTTGACCACACGACCATCTACTGCCCGAACTGATGCGTCGAAAATCTTGCATTTATAACATTGTTACCAATGTTACCATCGTATAACGATAGATGTCTCTATAGTATATATTCAGAACGAATTGATGCGTATAAAAATAATTTGTTGCGTTATGGTATGTGTATATTTAATAACTCATTTCTAGATATAGTTTAAGCCTTTCGAAGTCATCTTTGCAATTTAACTGAAAGAAGTGGATACTGACAGTCTTGGAGTTTCAATTAGCGGTTTAGTTTTCCTTACACAACGAATTTGTCAAATATGTCTAATAAGCAACAAGGTACAACGCATTTGACAGATATGAATACGGGTGCATCGAGATTTACAAGTGCCGTAATTAACATGTTCTTTGAAAGGAGTTCACCTCTTTGGAGACGTCCATTCACGCCGGTTTTAGAAAATAAATAGCAAATGAATTGAACGAGTGTTTTGCATAAAAAATATATAAATACGTTTTGTTGTACGTCAGAGTGGAACGTTTCTGTATTGGACACGGCAATCTTCAATGTCGCATAATCACGTGATCGGAATATTTGCAATGAAAAACCACCAAGAAACAATTTGCGGTAAAATTACACTTTTCATCTAAAAGACTAGCAATCAAAGCATGCTGTAACACAGACTCTCGTTCGAACTTCGATGCTAAGCAACATTGGACGAAAAACGAACTTGAAATTGACCGTCGTGAGTTGATATTTGTCTTATAATTATACAATTAAAAGGGTAAAGACTCGGGAGTGTTGTGTTAATCGTGTGAAAATTATTCATTATTGTATGGTATAGATATACATGTATCAATTAATAACAGACTGCATACATTCATGGATTAACACTCAAAAGTAATAAACTTTGTTTAAAATTAAAGTGTCCATTTATGGGGAACTCTCCACAAAGTCTTAACGTATGATTACATATTGATATCAGCTTGATATAGCTCTTTTAGGCTGATCGAAAAACGATATTTTGACTCGTATTTTTGTTCGATCGCCTGACATGCACATCTAATAATGTTAGTTTTAATTATAGAATATATCGCAGGCGTTTGCATACGACATTTTATTTTGTTATGACAGTTGCTCCATTTCATGTTGGTTCAACTGTCATCTTTCATTAGTTTTATTGCCGTGATTATTTTGGCGGCGCTGCATGTCACAGTGTTGCGACAGTCGTCAGTTAACTCTCGTCCGGCCGGCGAAAACGTCATGTACCGGTCGAACGAGGAAATCAGGTCTTTAGTAAAAATAAATGCGAATTGTGCTAAAAAAACCTTGATGTCAATATATATATATAAAAATATTAATATTCTCCTAATCAAGAGTACACAAGGCTTAAATATAATATCCAAAAGTTCAATATGTAAAAGGTAAAAAAAATAATGTCATAATTATATACAATAACAATTTTCCTTTGACATTACAACATTCATAAAAAATAATGTTTGTAATAAGTTTAAAAGTGAGTACTGCCTAGTTACAGTGCGTGATTGAGGCTGTCTATTTCGAGAAAGTGTTTTATGACTAATAACTAATTATTATTAAACGTATAGAATAGTTTATTGCATTTTATTGCAGCGGAAAGAATAATCAATCATAAGTTGCATCGCGTGATGCAGAATGCACAAGTAATGCAGCTTCAGACAGACGAAGCGACAAATCTACGACACGTTTCAAACGGTTAATCAGAAAACGTAAAAGCGTGAAGTAATTACGTAACGTGCTAATAAGAAAACGTAAATGCCTTATTAAGAATAAACCGAGTATTTTTTAACACTGTTAAGATAAACCCCAAAGAAGTTTATAAGCAAAAATTTAACTACGTACAAATATATAACAAATACCACCTTATGTACGAGTATATGACGTCTCTTTCTTCGTTTCAAATGGAGAAAAATAAACGGTGGGCGTAAGAAATTATTTATTATATTTTTTTATATAAACACATACAGGAGAATACCGACATATGGTGATAGTAATTCTGAAGTCTCATCTGTGGAATTCTATGATGCTTACCATGTTGCATATGACTAAGCGCTGCATGTAGAGTGTTGATCTGTCATAACGTCATAGAATACAGCCCGAGATTCCTACATCATCCTTATTATTATAGGAATTTACCATGAATGGGTGGTCTTCACGGGACGATTTTCGTCTACACAAATTTTAATTAATATGCTATGACTGGCATTTTATGGGTGAGGGATCAAATTCACACCAACCGAGGGTATTTTACAGCTCAGAAATCGATTAAAAAAAATTAATCTCCATGGCGGATCGAACCCACAATTTTTGGCTTGCATAGCAAACGCTTTGACGATTGAGCTATAGCCGCCGGCAATATGTATTAATTAAGAATTTTAAACAAATAAATAATATATAAAATTTAAATAATTCTTTTGACTTTGAAATATTTAAAACATCGTAACAGTACAGATTTCAGGCATAACAAAAGATTAAAATTTTGACGATTGTTGAAAGTAGAACGAAGATTTTGATCATAATATAAAAATAACAATTAATACATATATATTTACGATTACGCGGGCATTTACTTCGTTACATTGATTTCAGGATTTCTGAATAGTATCCACGTAAAAGTACCATTATGTAAATTTTTGCTGTGGTTTACTGCATATTTGTGAACTATACACGAATGCAAGGTGTAATAGAAGCACTCTTTTAATAAGAAGCAGCACCCACACAGACAGCGATATAAAATCCATATGAAAGTTATTTATTCTGCCTTTGTCGACGTACACCTACGTGAAATTTCGATATTAAAAACGAAAGAAAGCCACTTGAAAAAAGCACATTGACAAAATAAAAAAATATCAAGCCTTCAGAAATTCAATACAAGAACAAATAAAACGGCTGAAAAAATCTCATCACATTTTACTCTAGCGAGTGCCAATATAACAAAAATATTCACTGGTGAAAAAACGACCAGAAATGAAAGCGTTTGCACAGAACATTATACGAAGAAATACACTTAGCGTGGATCCAAAAATGTTGAAGCAGATATTAATAAACAAGTAATGTAATTAAGATAGTTTAAATATATAGACAAAAGCCATTCTCTCAGTGGACGATGCTTAGATCTCTGGCGACGACCATACCTTCGAAGTAAGCGATGTGAGGCCAATCGGCCGAGTTTATTCGGCGACAACACCACATTTTATTTCAAGAAAAAAGAACGAAAAACCGGCCTGATTTTGAACCGAATACACGATCGAGCAACACTCTTTATGATGACGGATACCGTAAATGTGAAAGCTTTGGGACGGATTTACGGGCGGGTTGCGTGAATTATGGACGAGTTTGTAATAGCTTTTATATATATATATTATACACTTAGATGTGAGTTAAAACGTGGATTCTAGATATGGATGTATGTTTATTAAATTTACAATATGTTTACAAGCATTTACAAGTAAAAATTTTTATCTTTATCAATGTGAAGATGCAATATTTGAAATAAAAGTTAATGAAATACAGCAATGTATTTTAGTATACTTAAATATTTAAATATACATCAATAACTAGATAAAAGTGTTTGCGACGTTTTTTTTTTCAATATCACTTTTAAATAATGTACTGAAAGTACAAATTGAGCGTTTCGGGGATGCTTTTGGACGTTGTGACGGTGGAAAGGACGTATCTGTCAGATTGTGGGGAGGTTTTCAGGTATGGATTTGAGGTTAGGTTGTTAGAGGTGCCCTGACCCGCTCGAGGCGGATTGCCTTGTGAAGAAAGGCCGAGTCTGGTCGTGTTGATTCGGTAACACTCGGTAAAGTTCGGGCGGCTTCGGAGTTTTCCAGACTGGGAGGAAAACGTGCAGGAGTCGTAACGCCTTGTTTTCATTTTTATCGGAGCCGATCTAAGCAAGACATTATTTTTTATTGTTTCACATTACGATTTATATTACAATGCAAAGGTTCTGTAAGTGAGTTTAAACGTTTTGGTTTATGTGTGAGAATTAAAATCAATATAGTTTGCTGATTCTGCCGTTAACGAAAATTTAAATTATTCGAACTCCGGTGACCTGTGATTATCGTTCGACATATAGAAGACAATTAACTACTCGTATTTAGAATACTGCGTTAAATCAGCGTTAGTGTTTCACTACGGCAAACAGTAACCAACACGCCAAAACTGAATCCAACGTGGAGCATAGAATAAACACAGGATGGCTGAAATGGAGGTCTCTCTCTGGGGTTTTGTGTGACAGCAAGATTCCAGTTAGGACCAAAGGCAAAATCTACAAAACTGCTGTACGGCCAGCTATGCTCTACAGATCGAGTGTTGGACCCCGCTGAAACGTGACTTCTATAGGATTCATGTGGCAGAGGTGAAGATGCTGAGGTGGGCGGGCGGTGTGACTAGAGTGTACAGAGGACTATACATGAAAATATAAGGGAAAACCGCCTAAGATGGTATGGGAATGTGACACGGAGAGATGTGGACCACATGGTGAAGAGAGCCCTCAACATACCCACGCTGAGAAGAAGACCTGGAAGACCACAAGCAACCTGGACTGCAAATGTAAACAAGGATCTGAAAACTCTGGGTTTGACCGAGAATGCAACTCAGGATAGACAGACAAGGCGAATGTTCGAAAGGAGAGCCCACCCAGATTATGGGAAATGGCGAGGCTAAAAAAGAAGTAACCAGTTTCACAGCAGAATTACATCATCAACCATCTATTTCTCTCGCATCATATCCGTGTGTTAGTCGAATGATTATTTTGCATCTGCCGTGTATGGAACCGATCAAAACAAAAAGCCATTTTTTATCAATGTTGCAAATTCTGGCATCTTACGAAAATCTGATGCACCAGTATAATGGGTTGGAGAACAGGTGAACTAAAATTTGTCAGCAATGCTGAGATAAGACAGCAAACACGATAGCCGCCTTCCATTCCACAGTCGGTCAAGGGACCATAAATGATTGTTTGAGACATGTTGCACGGATGCTTATATTGAAATATCCCGTCTTACAAAAAGGCGGAAGTTCGTCACGTGGCGGCGCGGAGGAAGGATGCAGGAGCAGATCACAAAGAAAAATAACTTGTTTTTGAAGCACAATTGGCATTTATTTTGAATAAAGACTTGATTTCCTCGTCCGGGCGGTACATGACATTTCGCCGGCCGAACGAGAGTTAACTGCCGGAACACTGTGACATGCAGCGCCGCCAAGATAATCACGGCAAAAAAAACAAATTAAATATGACAGTTGAACCAACACGAAATGGAGCGACTGTCTTAACAAATAAAATGGCGTACGCAAACGCCGTATAATTTTATATATAAGCAGCTCGCGTTACGGCGTTTGGTACCCCTGGCTCTTGGAAGGTGTGCATGTGTGAGAGCCACACAGACAAGCAGACAGCTGACGGTGGGGGTGGCATCCCCTCCGCGGAAAACGTCAATACTGCGCGCGCAACCGACACGTCCACTGTGGTGCTAAACATCTAAACATAACAAAGCTACAGGCGACTCGCTATTGGACTAGAGAATCGACCTGTGACGCAACCAGCGATACGATTACAGAAGAACACCAAAAAATTGACAGCTGTTAGAGCAATTTAATTATATATATATTTTTTTTATGTAAACACATACAGGAGAATACCGACAGATGGTGATAGTAATTTTTGAAGTCTCATCTGCGGAATTCTATGACGCTTACCATACAGCTAAACGCTGCATGTGGAGTTTGATCCGCAAACGACATAGACTACAGCCCGAGATTCACGCATCGTCCTTTATTATTGCAGTAATTTACTATGAACGGGTGGTCTTTACGGGACGACTTTCGTCTACCACCAATTTTAATTAATAGGCTGTGACTGGCATTTTACGGGCGAAGGATCCAATTCACACCAACCGGAGGTATTTTAGACTCATAAATCGATTAAAAATCCTTTTTTTTAATCTCCGTCGGGGATCGAACCCACGACCTTTGGCTTGCAAATCTAACGCTTTGACCATTGAGCTATGACCGCCGGCTATAATGTGCAGTCAGAGTTATTGTTGTGCCACTCCGGACACTTCTACTCTTGCCCCATGTATCCGACTAGCTATTCCTCACAACTTGGGCAAAAGACGATCCATCGATGGTGCCAAATATTGATCTGAATCACTTTGACGACGCTGACACGAAGAAGAAGAGTTGGATGTATTGATGTGAATAATATTCAAACCATTTAAGCTTGATTTGCGTTCGAGAAAGATAGGATACGACAGAGAACTGTGATTTCTGTCACCAAAAGTCCACACATTCGGCACAAGAAAAAACGTTGGTCGTGAGGTTCAGAAATCGGGGATTACAATTTATACGTATAAGAATGGTTGACAGAGGATGACTGCTCCGGAACCGAGGTCGCGGTCCCGAAATTACAGCATCAGCCAACTGGTGATGCCGGGATACCAAGGATCCGGCACTGAGGATGAAGTCCAAAGACCGGAGTTGAGTTGGTACTAATTTATTTAATACGAAACCCCTTTTCATACCCTAATTTACAACATGAGTAAGCAGTTATAAAAGTAATATTAATACATTGGATGTCATACACTGCACATTCCTCGATACCGTTTTTCGACCTTGATCCCATCAATTATCTGTATTTTTAGTGAAGATGCCTGCGTAAAGCGACACCACATAATTAAGAGTAAACTTGACTGACAGTGTAGCTTAGATATAAATAAAAGTTGTTGACGTAGCAACCTCGAAAATTTTTTTTAGACAGGTAATGCATAAACTTAAAACCCACTCGTAATATAGATGTAACAACCTTGATTGCGAAATAAAGTATGTTATTTGGCATACATAACGGCCATCGTGGGAATGCCGAAACAATTTGGAGAATGCAGAATTCAACAAACAGATGATATTGTGGGACACTATATTGTTCGTGGCTGAACAGACAGTCAGCTGATCAAACAAAACACATGCGAATTAATTAATATGTACTTATTTTCACGACACATCTACATATTCGTGGATCCGACGAGTTGGCGACATTGCAGTTTTATTAATTCAATCTGTTTTACAGGCCAGTTTACAGTATGAGTAAACGCACTGGTTTACGAAGCAAAGCAACCGAAGATCTTGCCGAAAACACAATAATGTATTTATAGTGTATGTGTTGACATCCCAGTGAAGGAAGGATGCAGGAGCAGATTAACAACACAAAGAACTTGTTTTTGAAGCACAATTCGTGTTTATTTTTATTAAAGACTTGATTTCCTCGTCTGACCGGTATGGCATTTCGCCGGCCAGACAAGAGGTTAACTGTCAACTGCCGGAATCACTGTGACATGCAGCGCCGCCAATAATCGCGGCAAAAAAGCAAATTAAAGATGACAATTGCACCAACATGAAATGGATCAACTGTCATAACAAATAAAATGGTGTATGCAAGCACTGCGTAATATTATATAATTTAAAGTAACATTATTAGATGCGCATGTCAGGCGACCGCACAAAAATAAGAGAGAAAAGACCGTTTTTCGAGGCTTTACGGCATCAGCCTAAAAGAACTATATCAAGCTGATATCACCATATATAAAAATGTCTCACAAATATTTATGTTTAAATGAAAAGATTAGGTATTTTATATATTTAACGCTCTTCTAATATAACTTAATAATAAGAAAGTTACACATCATAAATGAAATATCTAATATTAAGTAAATTTGTATCATTCTTTCGCTTTACTAGTCACGATATCATGAATGTACTTTTTCTCTTTATCAAGAAAGATCACCCATGCGAGAGAAAAACAATTTGATAATTATATAGAAAACAATTAAAAGTTACACATAATCATGTCCGGTGTATTACGTTGCCCATCACCGAGCTCTTTAAAAACACACCTGACGTACATAATGTTGCCGCAATTAGCGAGGTAATCGGACTGTATAATTAATTCAGTCTAGCCGACGATAAGTCGCTATTTCAATAATTCTCCCTTTTTGCGGAGATTCTGCCTCACCATACCTTGCTAACACTTGCGGCGCGATGTTATTCAACAAAAGCATGCCAATGTTGATTAAGATGTACGTTATTTGAATTTATAATTTTAAACTGTTAAAACGACCATTACGAATATTTTATTATTAACATTATTAATGCACATACAATACATTATAAAATACAGCCTTTTTTGCAATTTCATTCATCGATTAATGAGAGAGAAAAAAATGATTATCTAATTAAACTGCTCGGTGGTCAGTGTCGAGAGTAATGGACGTGACATGGGTTTACTGTCAGCGATTCGAATCTCACGTCAGCCGTTTATTTCCCTCCGATTTATTACTGAACGAAATGTCATTAAAGATGATGTATGCTAAGGATTTGTTGTGCATAAATAATATTGATTATGCATATAAATCTTTATTGGTTATTTTAAGTAATAAATAATACTTTAAAAATACTAGAATTCTGTATATTAAAAATAAGGATTTATAAATTGGCTTTCAGTGTATTCGATTTAATGTGAAAAAAATATGAATCGCATTTTTAACGTCATTTTATGAATAAATTGTGTTTACAATATTGTGCAATCCTCTCATTCCTTTTTTCCAAACGGCACACTTTTTACAAAACATGCAACGCACCTAACCTTAAAAGATCTTGACCAAACAAAACAAAAATAAATGTCAGATACAACTGCATTGCCGGTCAAAATCATACGTTATATTTTCCCTTTCCATAAAAAAAGCAATATATATATGTTCTAACATCCTCCTCACTCTCAAAAGGGGTGTTATTCCGTCGCGTGAGGGCAGTATGAGGAGCAGATTGATAACTAGGCACAGACACATTAGGTCGAGCCGCAATATAATATGTCTCGCCGAAAGGCGGTAGGCAACTCTACTGATCTTCGCGCTCGGAATGCGCTCTCGCCCGCACCACGAGCGGTGGTGTTTATAACTAACACACCCGTTAGCGGACCCGTCCAAAATGACAACACGGCGCACATAAATGCACGACCAGAAATAAGAGACGAAAGATTGTACATCTAGGTTTTCGGTACCAGTCAGCAAGGACTACATCATGCTGATGTCAACACATATAATATTACAGGGATATTCACTTAGTGAGGGGGTATTAACCCCTCATACTCTCATTTCTCTTGATCAATTACCTGTAGTATTCTACCTCATCCATACAAATCTGATTTAATATTAAAGCATATTGTCAGATTTAACTGTCAATGTTCCAGACGTGCATTCGTCGGTATCGACACGTGCCATCTGCATAATGCGGTAAATATCAAACGGGTAAAGAGTGGGGGAGACTTGCAAGGTGCAGCGGTCAGCGTTCCGACAGCGATCATTACGCGCTCGGTCGGACAGTGCCAAGTCATCGTGCGCGTTACTTTCAAGACTATAGAAGCTAACAAAGCAAAGTCCTAAGAGTGTTTTCTCATCAATCGAAAGACGAACAAATTACTGCGCAACCGTTTATACTTTACTTGCCAATGTATCAAATACTATATATGTACAAAGGATATACGTAAAATAAGATTCCCAGTGATTTTTCACAGTGTAAGACATGTTTCATTCCATGAATGCGTACATTTTTGGAAAGTTCAGACTTTTACCTATTTTTCTACATAGTCGCCACTGAGGTCAATGCATTTTTGCATGCGGTATACGAGCTTTTGAAGCCAAGACTGAGCTCCGCAGGCTGCTCGCTAGGGAAGGGATTTGGAGTGGGGGAACCAAGGTACACTACAGAATCGCAGGATCCACCATAACAGCGCTTTTCAGGACTGTAGCGCCATGGGAACCTTATTTTACGGATAACCCTCGTACTACTCAGAGAAGAAAGCATGTCTAAAGAAATCATCGATCAGAAACTCTTACAATACAACAGTGTGGACAATTATTTAGACGCCACTTGAATGTTGGATGCTGCCAACTTTGGGTGTATAAAGTAAATAATGACAGTGCAGAATGTAGTATGATGATATATTATTTTGAATTCGGCCACTAAATACCACTGTGTAAAAAAAGCATTTTTCAACACAGTGGATTTACAAGGAACAAACAAAATTGTTTAAATATCATAATTTTCGACACACCAACCGGTCCAGGCCTCAGTTGGATTACGCTAAAGAGCCTTTCCCTACTTAAATCTAATATTGGGCAATGCCACAGAACGTTTTCAGCGTCCTGCAAGGGGCTACCACATGGGCAGTCTGGACTATCAACGAGGCAACGAGGCTAAGCTTGAAGAGTTTAGCTTTAAAATTGCCGTGACCACACAGTATACACAGTTTAGACATTTACAGTTTTTTTTTTTTTCCTTAAATGACATTAAAAAATAGATTTCATTTCAATTCGTCATTAAAGTAAATACAAACATAAGTGTGGCGATGTAAATTTATTGACACATTTAGTGTCAATGACCTCACACTCAGAACTAGCGTCAGGAGACTCAAGATAAATAGTTTGACTTGTAATAACAAAAACCCTGTCATAAGTATATCATGATTGACACACAAATAACACGGCATTATTGTCACAAAATCAAACGTCAACATTTTGCATCTATCAACACCAGCACTGAATCTGAAGCAATATTACACTAAATATGTCAATATCTTCCCAAGTTGGTTTCAATCACTGTTCACTGCGATTCTTTCGTCTTACACGTATCCACGGTTGAACGATGGTCCATGAATGGAGCCACGGCATCTCCATTCTATCGAGGACGGAAGGAAAGAAGGAATATGTGTGTCTATCCTTGAGCGAGGTCGACCATCGGTGAACGGGTTAACCGAGCACGTTTTTTCGCTTGATTGAATTAGGCAATCTGGGTCTTCCGACGACAAATAAAAGTCAATTCTATATTTGCCTCGCGCCTCCCACGGACGTCGGCTGCCAGACGGGGGCGCCCACAAATAAATAAAATGACTAATGCAACACCACAATGCATGGATGAATAATTGTATTATTTATGTTCGGTCGACGCACTCAAGGGAAAGACGACTGATGCGGCGCGAAGAATGCACGATCGAACGGAAGTTACGCCAACCGTCGTATGAATATCTGAGATTATCTTGATGGAGCCAAGTAATCCGGATGATTTAATGTGTTTCGTGAAGCCAAATCGATGATATTTCGTTTTGGAGTCTGGAGTGAACGGCCAGACACGTCTGGGATTATTTTTATATCTGCGCCGCAGACACCAGACGGGAGGCGAACGAAGCAAAGGGATGGAGAAGGGAGGCGGTGAGCATGGACCTTTAGGAAAAATCTATAATACAAGTGTGTACTAACACAATTATAAATAGTAGTCGTATAATACAAGTCGGCAAAAGAAAATCTATGATACGCATTTATTAGTAATAGACAAATCAACATTGACGACATCTTTTAGAATTTAGCATCAAAAAGAGTGCGAAAGAAATTTTAATCTATTTTTACATTAATGTTGCAAAATTGCACTAATAAAGAGTATGGATGAGACTAATACGAGAACATTAGTGCTACTTCATGCGCCACGATGGTTTTCTTCGCGACATTGTGGAAGGGATGGTTGAGGGTAGAAACTGCAGAGGAGTATTTGCAGCAAGTGTTCGAGGACATGAGCTGCAGCTCTTATGCTGAGCTAAAGAGGGTTGCAGAAGATCGAGAATCCACTGGATTGATACTACCAAGAAGTGTGCTACTACGTTCAGTCATGAACGACACAAGTCTAAAATGTTGCATGCGTCAAATTAATAGAAATACGAGTACATTTCCGTTGCTACATAAAATCAATGTAAAAATATGATATGTTAGATGGAATAAACAATACTAACAATGCATCAATTATTTTCTATCGGGTATCCTTAATTAGTACAACAATTTTGCTACCCAAATGGCGCATATACAATATATACAAGAATGTTTGAGAATCTCTGCATCTTGCATGTGTTCATAAAACTCTTTTGATTCTTCATCTTGTCAAATTCTTCTTCGTAGTATCAATCCGGTGGATTGGTTTGCAGATACAGAATCTTGCATCTCGATATCCACTCCTCTCGATCCTCTGCAGCCCTCTTCAGCTCAGCACAAGAGCTACAACCCATGTCCTCGAACACTTGCTGCAAATACTCCCGTCTAGGGCGCCCTCTACAGTTTCTACCCTTAACCATCCCCCCCACAATGTTGTGAAGAAAGCCATCGTGGCGCATGATGTAACCGATCCATCGGGCTCCTCTCAGATGGTTCTTATGAGGTGCCTATCTTCCTTGATTATCCTGAGAGCCTCATTGTTCGTGACGTGGTCTTTCCAGGAAATTCCGTATTAGCGCTCGGATTAAATTTAATCACACATGCTTAGCAAAGCACACGCATGAAATATATTATGTTGATGATTATGCGAACGTCTCGCGTTCTTTATGAAGAGAATCAGGTGGATTTGAGCAGGTTCTAGTACGAGTCCACTTGATCTGAAGTCATGGTCACGATCTCTCAATATTCATTCATTACCATAGTCGGTAAGAGGCACGCACTACGGGGGGTAGATAGAAAGATTTAAAAAATAATAATTGTATTCTAGCAGCAAAAAATATATATGAATAGTCAATCACTTTAGTGTGTGTATCGCAAAGTAAACAGAGCATAGAGTCTGGGACAATTCGGCAGACAAAGTGAGACGTACTTATTGACAAATAATGTAATGAAATATTCAATTACTTTCTAAACAATTTAACAAGTAATTCTCGACTTCGTTTATTACGACATATTTCTGTAACATAACGGATATTCATTTAATTTACTCTCGTTGTAAGTATAGGAATATTTATCCCGGTATTTAAGATAGGTCATCATTGTCAACATGTTATGTCTTAAATATATTTATCTATGGCGTATATATTAACAATTATATAGATCGTCGATCGATATTCAAAATTATCAATATTATTTCCATGTCCGCTCTCCCGTAATTGTTGTTATATAAATAAACTCGAAATTTTTTAAAAATATAACGAAATTCTATTTATTATATGATCCATAATAAAATACCAAGCAACAATAGAACATTGTAAGCGCGGATCACGTTAGATCACAGAAGTTCAGCAACATTAATGACAATCAATGTAGCGTCATTACCTGTTGCTAACTGAGTATTGTTGGTCGGGTTGAGCCGCTCCTTAAGACTAAAAGGCCTAGGCCTCGATAGTGTCGAACTAAACATACGAATTCTTAAATAACTATTATATTAACCAATCACCCAAAATATGCCTAGGATACTACATCGGGCGTCTCTTTAAGTTCCGGGCCTTCTGTCATGGAGGACCTAAGAAACCATTTATTTATGTTCTCAGGTGCCAGTGCAGATATGTTGGGACTAAGCATGGACAATGACAACTAATGTAACTAAATGGCTGCAATTTAAACTACATATTACGACATAGACTCGTATGTCCCAGATATATTATCGTATCGAAAACATCAGTGTCAGATCCTGTCCGCCCAGAAGTGGGCGACGTCGATGGCATTACTTCCGGCCATCATCAGGTCTTTCTGAATGCAGCTACTCGGACACAGCGCACACTCCTGAAGGTGGGGCAGGGTCTGCTCCACACCGCAGTCACATTCAGGCGGTCCGTTGTAAAACTGCCAGGCTACTACGGAAACAACAACACATTTCCCAGATATGGATCGGATATGGAAAGAAAATAAAATGAGTAACGAGCCCAAGTTTATGCGTCCACTTATTGTATCTAACCAAAAATGTATGAAAATTGTCAATTGTTGGTTGTGTCGGTACATAATCGTCCCAGACCTCGTCATGAATGGATGCTGCTTTGTTGGAGCGTGTCACCGAATCTCGCCCGAGATGAAATAACAATAAATCACATCGTCATCACAGCCGCCACAATGTGGACTGCCACATGAAGTGATGGACAGTGAGCGCTTCAGCTGCTAGAGCTAGTGTGGGGGGCAAAATGATACAATACCGCTAAATGTTAAAATCGACATTTTATTCAATTAATCATTTTTCTATTGTACCATTAATTTTGGTAACATAATTCTATATTTCATTTATAATGCCTTTTGACGTAGCATTGATTTTTTTATATTAAAAGTTAAACGCTCTTTTGTGTTTAATTTGCTTAGAATAAAATTTGAGTTTGTAGGATTTCGGAGGTATTACGATGACTCATTTTTCAACAACAATCGATAATACGGTCAAGAGACATACAAGAGATACATAATGTAATGGTAATTATGTTCAATCCAATTGGTAAATTATGTATTTTTTGCTATTCCTGTCGCTAACTTTTAAAAATATGTTGAAATAAAAACTAGAGAAATCACATAATAACTCATTGAAAAGAAGAAAAATCTTCAAAAATATTTGCACTTGGGCTATCTTGAAACTTTGTATATATATATATATTTATCTATCGATACAAAAAAAAACACTATTTTTTAACCTTCTAAAGCAGAATACACCTTAAAACATCTCTTTTATTAGCATTTTAATTAGCGTTGAAAGAAGAGTACAGTACTACAATTAAAACTGGATGCAACGTATGCGCGTGAATCGTCAACTGCTAGCCCAACACATTTTTAAATCAGTTTGTTTATGCAGTGTGACACAACATATTGCACATTAACCGCGTGTAATAGATCATTATCCAAAGCTATGCGCAATCATAACCTATGTAGACAATCAATTAAATAAGCGTAACACTTCTGCATTCGCAAACAGTCGTAAAGAAGTTACGACCTAAACTCGTAAGAAGTACCAATGCGCGAAAATATAATATTTCAGCGAAAAACTTTCGCGAATCGCCCCGTCGCGTGCCGATTGTGTATCGCTAAGAAAAGTTTGATATCCCCCCGTTGGAGTGAAACTTTTCAGCGATGTATAATGACGAGTGTGTGGGAGGTTCGGGCTCATACTCCTTCAGAGGTGCTCGCTAACGTCACCCTGTAAATGTACTGACTCATTTGGCGAAACGTGCCAAAGAGTTCTGAAGGCCGCGTGGTACGGGAGTATAGGAGCTACTACTATAACTAAAATCGATACGCACCAGAAGGAAAACATATTTTTTAACACTGCGGTTCGATTCGTATGTACATTTATGATGTAGATTGTGAGGCATGTAATATGCATGTAAATGAAAGCGCTGAAGTGGTGATCCCGCAAAATTAAAAAAAACCGCCGTACTGAGCGCACGTTATCAGCAGACATTATTTATTTAAATTATAATTAGAATATTTTAACATCCTCCTCTCTTTAAAATAGGTGTTACTATATATTACTATATAATATGCTTTCGCCGACGTACGGCACACGACTCGCGCGCTCGTGATGGGCTATCACCCAGCGCCACAAGCGGCGGTCTATCTAACTAACGTCACATCCGTGACCAGACTTGTCCAAAATACCAAAATGGCGACACATCATGATTGTACATCGAGGTTTTCGGTACCAGTCAGCAAGGGCTATATTATGCTGATGTCAATTTATTATTATATTATTTATTACTCAATAAACCGATGATATTTTACAATTTAAGTCATCAAAATTCCATAAATTTTATGGAAATATTCGACAAATATATAATACGAGAGCAAATATATTTCAAATATGTACCATGTTTTATAAAATATATTTTTTATATATTTAAATTTGTAAATAATGTATAATAATTGATTGAACCTTTCAAAGAAACCTATATATAATTAATGAAGATTGCCATTTATTAAAGATATATATTACAAGCATATAATATGTATTAATTTCTCGAGACGACAACGTGGTAAAATGGATAAATGGTCAGCGTCGATGTCATAAAAGCATAGGACGACTATTTACGGTACGAAAAATAATGAATGAAATCTTACATAAAATGGTATTTGATATAGATTTTGTACGTGAATCAATAGTTAATTGCATTATATAAAAAAATAAAAAAAATACAATTGAATTGTTTTTTAAAAGCATGTAATTTTATACGAAGTAGTACAGAAAGTTGGTTTCAGCACTTCAAAAACTTCCAAAACAAAGGTAAAATTTAGGTCACTATCGGAAAAAATCACCAATATCATGACGAACAAAATGTGTAATTACTAATATAATATTAAACAGACCGAATGCACAGAGGATAAAATTTACATCTTGCATAATAAAATAAATAATTAATCAAAATTCATAACCTTTGTAGAGACAGCAACGAGTACAATGATGATTAAAACCCACATTAATGGTTATGTAAGTGATGAAACATTACCAGCGTCTGAAGAGTGGGCGAAAACTATGCACGGTTTGGCGATCTAGGAGTTGAAGAGACATACCTGGAAAAAGAGAAAAATATATTAATTAATATAATATTGTTACACAGCAAATCAAAATGAAAATATATACATGCGGGAGGGAAAAATAGTTTTCTAAAGCTGACCTTTTTACACGGATCAAATCACACAAAAAAATCTAAGACAGGTGTGTCGCTACCGTATAAGCCTTCCAAGTCGCCCTTTAAGCGTATGATCACAACAAATTACCGCTACGAGTTTCTATATGTTTCTCGATCTTTACCATCGCCCTACGCCAATTTGACATCTCTTAAGTTCTACTGAATGAATTATTGTTGCTGAAGGTTCTTTGAACTGTGCGAATTTCAGGAGCGTAGAAAGGCAGTACATAATATTTACTTTCATGTGAAAATAACACCCAAATTCTAGCGTATGATCACCATTTCCCATGAAACCAGCGGTCGGGGAACTTTTTTAACCATTACCCCAAAATATTTTTGCGTGAGCCGACATTGCCCCAAATTATTTTTGTGTAAGTCGAAATTACCCCAAAATATGTTTGCGCAAGCCGATATTACCCCTCCCCCCATTTTGAAAAGAAGACAATCAATGTTTATTTAAAAAAACATTATTCATTGAATTAATTTGCACGGAAAACAACAAAAAAGTCACATGAAAATAGTAGGTTTTATGAAAAAGCAAACTAGAAAAATTTCCTTATTACCCCGGTTCCCCGACCGCTGCATTAAACAATTATCAAACACGGGTTTTACACCCGTATACAGACACGTTACTTAAGATTTAAGGTGAGTTAAGGGCTGAGGTTCCCTCACATTAATCATTCTAAAGCAAAGTAGCTATTTTAGGTTAGTTACCTTTGGGAATGTCTCTGCATAACTGGTATAACACACGTATACAGATATATTCTTTAATAATAGCTAATTTATTTTAGAATGATTTAAGTGAGGAAGCCTCAACCCTCGACTCACCTCAAATCTTGAGAAATTTCTCTGCATACGGGTAGTAGTGGCAAGTTGTGGTACAGACGAATTTTTTTTTGGATAACCGCTCTAAATAGCTTATGTGGTATTGTGTAGTAAGTAAGTATATACTGTGTATACAATAATTCGATACAAATCGTTAATATGAAAAAATAATTTAAAAAATGAATGAAATGAGAGAAAAAAGGCAAGCTTAAATAAATCAATAATGTAATACGAAAAAAACTCTATTTCAGATTGTAGTTGTAACGACGCCATATAGACCGTAAATCAAATATTACTGAAATGAAAATATGTAAGCGAAAAATAATAATGCTGTCGTCGTTTCGCCATTTAAGTAACAGACTAAAAATATTTCCGTAGCCTAGCGGGAAATTCCATCCAATGAATGAGAGATACACGGGGCGGTAAGCAAGAGAGGTTTTAGTAATTGGGTCATAGGTCCCACGCGCGCGCGCCAGCTGGCAGAGGTTACCAACAACTAAAACCCGCCAATTTGGTATTAAAGAGACAGATATTTGCTTTAATATCGTCCCCTGGCTAGCTGCCAAGAATGCAGGAGTCCAGTTTTGCCAGCTCCAAGCCTCCGGAAAATATTCGCTGGTACCGTCTGGGAAGCATTTATTTTTAGTAATTTTTGCTGCAATACGAAGCAAGTGTCTGGATTCTATCGGACACTGTCATTTGGGACAAAAGTTATACCGTCAACAGAAAAAAATTAAAGTTTTACGTAAAAACATACCTTCAGAAGAATACCACCACACAGTGATGAAGAAATATATTTTCGATTTTTTCGATCGAAAATTCTTGGTGGAATTCCATAATATCGGATATAAATAAAAGAATATTTAGAATTTATCCCACAATATATTTGTAGACGACATGTTTCAGCCACGTCGAGTGACCATTTTCAAGTCAATTGGCACAGTGAGTGTTGGCTCTATATAAAGCAAAGAGTGAATGAGAAGGTGGATATGAATTGTGTGATAGGTATATGTGTTTTAAGAAATATATCTATTGATTGTATACAAGTATAACGCTTACCATTGTGAGCTTAGCTAAGCGATACATAAATAAAAAAATATGATTTGCGAATGTGATTACTTTACAACACAGCATCTACGCATTTGTTACTATAGGAGGTTTTGTACTGAAAAAGGGACGCATTACTATGCAAACTATATCATTGAAGGACTGTGAATGGGTAGTGTTCATGGTTAGTCATCTAAGGAAGCTGAAAATATTAAACCATTAAAGGCATACTATATATAGGCATTTTTACAATAATTAAGCTTCGCCAAGGATCGATTCAGCAATTGCTCGCGCGACAGTGGAGCGCTTTGACTACTATGTAGCCTTAGGAAATAATATCATCTTCTTTTCAACTCATTTCGAATGTTTTATTATATCTAAATTAAATCTTAAATATATTACATATATAATATTTATATTGCTCTATTGTCCTTTGTTCTAACCCTCTTGAATATTAAAATATCATAAATAATATATATATGCAGGTCAATAATAATTTGAATTTAATTTGCGTGGCAAAGAGCGACATTAGGACACTGCAGAAGATTATAAATCGATACTAACATCGGTAATAACCATTAACTAACTTTTAGCCGGCGGTCATAGCTCAATGGTCAAAGCGTTTGCTTTGCAAGCCAAAGGTCGTGGGTTCGATCCCCGACGGAGATTAAAATAAAAAGGATTTTTAATCGATTTACGAGCTCTAAAATACCCCCGGTTGGTGTGAATTTGATCCATCACCCGTAAAATGACGTCATAGCCTATTAATTAAAATTTGTGTAGACGAAAATCGTCCCGTGAAGACCACCCATTCATAGCAAATTCCTGTAATAATAAAGGATGATGCGTGAATCTCGGGCTGTAGTCTATGACGTTATGACAGATTAACACTCTACATGCAGCGCTTAGTCATATGCAACATGGTAAGCGCCATAGAATTCCACAGATGAAACTTCAGAATTACTATCACCATCTGTCGGTATTCTCCTGTATGTGTTAACATAAAAAATAAAAAATAAACATCGTTAATGAAAATGTTTTTATGAAAATATGCTGACGATAACAAAGCGAGGGGACCGGCACGTCGCCACGTGGGCCGTTGACAGGTGATCAGGTGACGCAATCCTCAAAGCGATTGGCAAACGGGATTTAAGATTCAATGAATCTGAATCCAAATACTCACTAAAACGAAAAACGTCAGAGAAATTGGAAATCTACGTCAGAAGAAATAAAACAAAATAATCTGACCCCGTAAATTTAAATAGTATACAAATAACTAGTGTATACTGATATAATTAAGTACTTATTCAATTAAAATTATATAAATTAATAAGATCCATTAGAAGCCATTATCAAGGAAGATAGGCACCTAGTAAGAACTATCTCGGAGAGGAGAGCCCGATGGATCGGTCACATCATGCGCCACGATGGTCTTCTTCACGACATTGTGGAGGGGATGGTTGAGGTAGAAACTGTAGAGGGCGCCTTAGACGGGAGTATTTGCAGCAAGTGTTCGAGGACATGAGTTGTAGCTCTTATGCTGAGCTGAAGAGGGTTGCGGAGGACCGAGAGGAGTGGAAATCGAGATGCAAGATTTTGTTGCTGCAAACCAATCCAACGGATTGATACTACGAAGAAGAAGCCATTCTCAAGTGTTGAAGAATGATTTCACATCAAAGTCAAAAAGGGTCCTCAAAAATAATAAACCATTGATTTACAATAAAAAAAATACTTATAATGGTTGGAAGAAAGCCCTGAGCAGTGTACTTGGTAAGCGACTCGTCTGACTAATCATTCCATCACAGCTAGTCAAAAATAAAATAAACATGCAACTGATATTTTTGGCTTTTGTTGGTGTCAGGAGGTCATGACGCTCGGGGAGGTACGTTAGGCTGACGGCTAAACTACCTCCTGACACCAACTCGCAACAAAGTTATCAACCCTGAAGAAGACCCCTGCAATGGCGGTCGAAATATCGGAGAGAAGAAATTCGCCACACACGGCTAAACCCAAAAGCCACAATATCAAATCCGGCCGTGAAAACCTAAGAAGTTATTTGAACATGCAACTACTTACTAAAGACTAACGTAAAATGTAAGTTAACGTTTTAGTTTTTAATTTAGTTTGTGTTGTGTACGTTTCCAGATATTACAAATATGTCCGAGGTTTATGTCAACCGGGTGAAGTTATAGTAACTGACTTTAATACAAATTTAAGCTTTTGAGATTGGATGAATCCGAATGGTTTTGATGTTTGCATTCAAGAACCCTGCTGGGTCAGTCAATGAACGGAACAGCGGAGTGGAGACCGCGTGGTGACTAACACTCACCTCGCCAAACTTGATTGGTTAATGACTGAGGTGACTAAGCGTCATAGCTTTGTTCGGAACACGTAGCTTGGAACAGGTACAAGGCGTCAAGTGGAACACAGCATGTTCGACAATCGTTAAATAATTAGATAGAGTCCGTCAACAGGTTGACATACACAACTTCTTAGGTTTTCAAGGGCAGATTTGATATTGTGGCTTTTGGGTTTGGCCGTGTGTGGCGAATTACTTCTTTCCAATATTTCGACCGCCATTGAAGGGGTTGCCAGGAAGCCACAATATCAGATTGACGTACATCTTAAATGGACTAGAAGAATAATCTTCAAATTTGACACAGCATATTATCAGAAATATGTTAAGAAATAGGTAATCCGAAAGGCATGAATAAATACTGTTTACCGAACACAGTTGACATAAATATTGATATGAATGGAGCACTATAGAAGACAATCTTCTTGCATACTTTAAAATATGATTTTTATATAAATATATGTATCCATGTGGACCCCCAGGTATGCAGGTGTTCTGGGACAAGGCATAGACAAGCTGAGCTTATAAAACTGTGAAAAGACAATTTGTGGTGCCCATATGCTCCAAAAAAACAGAAGTACCTTAACTTTTTCATGTTGAATCTCCCTATATGTGGGTAAACAAATCACGCCACCCCTACATTTTGTCCACTCGAAAATAAATCTCTGATTTTCGCTATCCCAATAAATCCAAATACATTTTCATGCTCGAAAAAATTCATAAAAAATTTCTCCGACGTCTTTATTTTTATATTTACGGCAACTATCCATTCAATTCATTTAATTCCGAACATTACCCAACTCTTTTTCTTCTAGGGATGCTTTCTTTCCATTCGCTAGAGTCCCGGAGGAAAATTGCTGCACTCAAACATTCATTCCTTCCTTCTTCGCGGTTCAATTCACAACCCAGGGATTCTTGAATGTTTTAACTTCTATGTTCCAGATAGGTACACCCGTGCTCGTAGCCATCCATTGTTTTTGATCCCAGTCGAGGCTTGTGGAGTTTCAAGCACTCAATTTGGTTCAACAGCAATGTCGCTCCTGAATGGCCTACCAGCATACCTCGATCCTTTTCTTACATCCTTTTCCTCTTTTGTCGATGGTATTGTTCTCCTTGATCTCTGTGATCTTTGACACGTGTCATCTTCTGATTATTTTGTGTAATTTTTATTTTTTATTTTTTTCTCTATTTTTTTTGTATATTTTTTCTGAATATTTGTAAAATTGGAATTTCGATTCTGTAAAATAAATAAATAAATCCCTGGCATTGATCGCATCTCACCTTAAAATCTCCCAGTTTGGATTCATTAATAAGCATATAATTTAAGAGAATTTAATTTAAGCTTGAAACACTAATGACAAACTCCAATAAAAATATTGTTTTACCTCTCATCAAATTTACAAACTAATTGTATCACTCATAATAATAATAAACTTGACATCAGCACGATGTAGCCCTTGCTAACTGGTACAGAAAACCTTGATAAACAATCTTTCGTCTTGTATTTTTGTCGCTTGCCATACCTTTATGTATGTGGCCACATTGGGGCTAGTTACATAGTTTTACCACCGGCGGCGCTGGCAACCGACCACGGGCCGCGGAAGTGCCGACGGCCGGCAGTTGGTCCATACCCTTTGGCTTGGCAAGGTCAGCATTGCGGCCACGCGGCATGTCAACCCGCGTGGTCACAAACTTGTAATGTTTTTAAAGTAAATATAATCTGTGCTTCTAAAAGAAAGTCTGCTGTCTTGCTCCTCATCCTGCTTCACGCGACGGAATAACGCCTCTCTTTTTGAGAGAGGAGGATGTTAATATATTGTCCGTTTTTTTTCTTTACGAATTATGGTCGCCGCGAGATCGGCAGTGGCCCGCCTGGCCCGACTTGCTCACAACAAGAGGACCTGTTTATCAAATTAATTACTCGACCGTCAACTCTTTTGTCCAACAGATCCGCGGTCATCTTGCTCCGTAAGCGGTCGCGGCTGAAACAACATGTTTTTCAAAAAATACAATCGAATTATACTTAACAACATGCAAATAACTCGCCTGAATCTTATTCCCGAGGAGATCTAGTCTCCGAAACAAAGACAAATTCCATGATCACTGCTTGTCGAGACTAAAAATTCTCACCCACTCCTTCCTATCCACGACCTTCTGCAACGGTTGCTAACTCAAAAATGAATCATGACACGTTCCATTGTAGTATTTTTAAGCAGCATTTTTTTTACTGTATCATCAGAAACATCATATTTTGTATTATACAAACGCATGCAGAAGTGAGTTTAGTCAAAACCAATGGATTGAACGAATACATTAATGCACTTCTTATTACCCGAAAGCTAATTTCCGATTATTATTCTTTTCTCTTTAGCCTCGCCATTTCCCATCATCTGGGGTAGGCTCTCTTTGCGAACCTTCGCCATATCTGTCTGTCCTGCGTTGCATTCTCGGTCAAACCGAGAGTTATCAGATCCTTGTTTACAGTTGCAGTCCAGGTTGCCTGTGGTCTTCCAGGTCTTCTTCTCAGCGTGGGTATGTTGAGGGCTCTCTTCACCGTGTGGTCCTCATCTCTCCGTGTTACATGCTCATACCATCTTAAGCGGTTTTCCCTTATCTTTTCAAGTATGGGGGCCACCCGAAATGAAAATTATTATGACTATTAGTATGATTATTATATTATTAACATATTATATTTACTAAGCAATGCACTGTGATATTAGAATATTCATCTAAGAGTCTGTACACTTCATAATATATTATCTTTTACATACATTATAAATTTGCGGTGGGCGGTTTAAAGTGGCGATATTCACATTGAACGAGCGTATCGTGGAAAGTTTGGTTGGAAAAAAAACTATAAATTACGTCGTAAAAACGACGTGTTTCGAAATATTTTAATTTCTAATCTCATTGCTAAATAAAATATTTCAATGAAAATAACTTTTTTTATATGGAGTGGCAAGCTTATTTGTCACTGGACGCAGCATAAAAAAGTTCATACATACTCGTATGTGTATATGAACGTTGTATATATTGATGTAAACACTTACAAATAGATAAATCACGTTGTGGATTCTATTACGCTAGCCATTTTTAAGTAGGACAAGCTTTGCATGTAGCATATATATAGATGCGATCCACCAACGTTATTAGACTACGCATCCTGCATTTTTAAGAGGATTTAGTATACGCGGGCGGAGTCCACGGGACGACTCTCAAATGTGACCAATATTGATTAACTATTTACTATTTTAAATTAACACTTTACAAATGAAGGAACAAGTTTACTGCAGACGGGGTTTTTACAGAGCTTATAATATGATTGGATATCATATTTATATTCGCTTATCAGCTTCGTCGGGATTGGAACCCGCGACACAGTAAGCAAGCCCTTTACATGTAAAACATACTCTTACTTGTCGACCAAATATGGTGATAGATCGCTTTGAAAAATACATTGATGGTGACTACGCGGTAGCTGCCATGTAGCAGCAACAGCTCATGAAGTTCATCTTGTGAGGCCGTTGTCTTGGATCTATAGACTTAGTGAACGAAATCCGATACTTAATAATAATTCGTTGATTTTTAAGTGTTCGTAGAAGACATTCTTTGAATACTGGACTCATATGACATTTTACAGCAGTCAATTAGTTTAACACGTTCATCGCCAACACCGTTTTTTTGTAAAAATGACGGAAAATGTTTTTGTGGTATTAGGTATCAGGGCCGCGTCGGACATTCTGAATAGCAGTTTGTATGGAGCGCGTGGTTGACAGCGCAAAACGAAAAGTCAAATGGCCGACGCGGCGTGATTGTAATGAATGAGTGTCGGCCACCGGTGGTTGACATGGCTATGAACGTGTTAAACTGAGAAACAAGCATATAAAAGCAGTCGGTAGTTGGGAAATAAAATTAGTAAAGCATCTGAATATATTATCATCGCTATTCACGACCGTGACTGTTTGGAAAATTCCTTGAATGAGTAACCGATCGAAAAGCACTACAAAAATTGGAACATCTAAACACAAAATAAACAAAAAAAAACACGCATCGGAGCCAAGATACATCATAAAAAAATACTACACGAGATAGTATACAGAAAAAACTCATAGAAACACATAGCAGTGATGGACGCGAGGAAACTTAGACCATTTTTATATTTAGAACTAAACATTTTTCTGTTCATTCAGAAATTGTTAGCAGTCGTGACGGATTGACTCGAAACACACGTTTTCCGCTATAGAGCGTTCTGGTCGCAAAAGTGAATGATATGCTTTCGTTAGTGCTAATTGTGCGTTATTTTCTTTACAAATTAAACGTTATAAATGTCAAATGGGACAAGAGGCCGGCACCTTGGCAAAGAAAATGAGATTATCACGTTTTGTATGAAAAATAACTGAACCGCTGTGCAAGACAAAAAATTAAACGATGATGAAATTATACAATACATTCAAATTCTAATTAGCAATACGATTAAATGAAAATATATGTTTTGATAAATAAAATACGCAAAAATTAATCAAAAGATGTATAAAACATTGATAGACTGCATTTAGATAACATAAGTATACACATATTATACTTTACTGGAACTCACTACCGGAAAGCATAAGAGAGCTTAAAGCGGAGGCATCCTTCAGAAGCAGACTCAAGACCCACCTTTTTACTCAGAGAGGCAAAGAAGCGCTTTTGGAATGATCATTCGGTCATAAAAGAGCGCTATACAAATACTTATATAATAATAATATTTACATACTGACATCAGCACGATGTAGCCCTTGCTAACTGGTACCGAAAACCTCGATATACAATATTTCGTTTCTTATTTTTGTCGCTTGCCATACATTTATGTGTCCGCCATATTGGGACTAGTTATATAGATTATGCCACCGACGGCGCTGGTGACCGACCACGGGCCCGACGAGTCAGTTATGTGTTGACGATCGAGAAGTTCGCATGAAGGCCAGCGGCATGTCATTCCGCTTGGCCGGAAGCTTGTAAAGTTTTAACATAAATATAATCAATGCTCCTGCCCTCACGCGACGTATAAACACCCCTTTTTGAGAGAGAGGAGGATGTTAATACTTAAAGCGAAAATTCCACAAATCTTAAAACGTTGCAATGTTACAAAAGTAAGACGTTATAATGTTAACTTATGATGTACAGACATGAAATTTTCCATAAAAAAGATAGCCCAATGTGACATGGGGATATACAAGCTCGGATTGTCACTACAACATGAAATCCGACGAACTTAAATTGTAGACGCTACTGAAAGAAAGGCGAAACTCAGGTGGTTATAAAAATTATGGTCAGTGGAGAAGAAGTGTTGATTTGTAAGATAATATATGTATTTTAAATAAAGGTACATTTAAAAAAATCTAAGATTTGTATCGAATTGCGCAGATACTTTATATTCTTCTGTAACCAAAATAATGCACTCTTGCGCGAGGAATGCATCCTGCGCCGGTGTTACGGAAATAGTTCGAGTGCACTCTCGATCTCACTCTCTGTATCTCTGTCTCGGTGTCTGCGGAGGAATCACGCGCGCCGAGGAAATGCCGACGAGAAAAACGCAACTTAAAAAACAGTTGATGGCAACCGTCGCAAGAAGTGGGCAACTCAATCCCTGCAGTAGATACCGTCAGATACCGAAATGAGAATGAAATATTAAAAGAAGTGTGCGTAATTAGGATATACCTCTGCTCTAACGAACGCTGCATTTTCGGCTTGCACCACTCGCAGAGACACTTCTAACTAACCAGCCGCTCGTTGTCAAGCTAGGAACCCTCTCTACCGAATCCAGTCGGTGCGCGCGCACTCCGAAGTACAGTCGCGGCGGAAAAAAATCAGTCCTATTACTTTCCGGACAAACCCTATATATGGATGTATGTACACGTAAATTCGAAATAACATCCCAAAAACGTCTCGAAAGAACGTCTCTTATGGTAAATAGTCCCGTTCAAAAAAAAAATCGAGGAAGTAATAATTGTAGTTATGCAATTGTTCCAGGCAGAAACGAAACTCGTAGAAAATTGTAAATACTCATAAGTACACACATTTCTAGACATTCTTGACGATTTACACATCATCTTATAAACCATGGCATTGAAGCTCTAACTAAACTTTTTAAGTAGTTCGCTTTATGTGGAAGTGATCTTAAGTTAAATAACGTGATTGTAAAACGGATTATGAATGGTTTATAATTTTTCATTAAAAAAACATCTCAGAGGCAATTCAGTTTATTGCCCAAATTCTACATTTTTTAATAAGTTAAGCAGCCGTGACTATGTCGTCTTCGTTTAAGTGAAGAAGTCCGCTGACGATGATCAGCTGGTAGAGAAGGAGTGGGCGACGCAGACGTTCAATTATTACAAGTGAATGCCGGCCTAGCAGCTCTAGTATTGGTGTCTGGTGGCCAGTAGCGACGCATCCAGTATGTTTACTTTCGATTAGCCGTAGCGGTAAATTACACTTCATCTTGGGAGTTTACGTAGAATTCAAACAAGATTTACTTAATACACTAAGTAGCGATCAACCGTGATATTGAGAGAGATCAACACGTAACCCAGTCAGTCTAAAACAGCCATGGCAAGAAATATTTGAATATAAGCATCGTCTTGAGCCCTGACTCTTAAAAACAGTTGAAATACTATATTTTTTTAAATATGCATTTGTTATCGTCATGATGTAATGTTTCAGCTGAAAATGAATGTCGAAGTTTGAAATTTTTTCGTCTAATATCAAATACGTGTCTGTTCATTGATACGTGAAGATCATCCACCCCATGCTCTTAATCTCCAAAGTAAGTTCAAATTGATTATTTGGATAATATATACTTTTTTATTAATGTGAATTTTTAACTGAAGGTTCCAACAGTTTGCGATGTACAGAAAGGTAAACGAAATGAATTATTGTTGTGAAAGTCAAAGTGATTAAACTTGAAAATTTCACGGCTGCAGACGTCAGATGCGCGTCGGAAAGTTCTAAATCCGGTCTCCTCCAAAACTCCTCGTTCGAGGGACCAACTAAGCTCCAGTCAGCCCTTCGCCTATGGAAGATTATTTATAGAAGAAGTAATCATCTTTTTAGTACGTCGCCGCTAAGAGAAGCGTAAGGAAGGAATATTATATCTCACATAACATCCTTCTATGCTGTATTCGTGAGACATTTTCGACAGGAATTATTTTTGTATCGATATTCCAATCGAATAGTAACTTCAGACGTGATATATACAACGAGTAAGAGATACAAATTTAATTCACATTTGAACGCAATCAAATATAAACCACTTTCAAGCCTTTACTCAAAAAAAGAAAAAAATAAACTATGATAATTCTAGAAGTACTGCAAATAAATTTAATTCCGATGTAAGGGTGATATTAATTTAATTGATCTATAGAGATGCAAGAGAGACCAAAAAAATGTTAGAATATTATACTTTCATCGACATAAGACATGATTCATTGCTGCGTAGTTCATTACCAGCATCATCCAGCGGTGATCCGGTGCTCCACTCACTGAGAGTCAGTAATTGTTAAAATCGAATATTCTATCTAAAATCTAGTATAAAGGTCAGTGTTTTCTAGTAAGTTTAAGGAATTCGGACGTTATTTTGAGATCTTTCTTCTCCATCGACCATCGTTTCGTTGTTGCAACACCATATCAAAGCAAATATATATCTATACTGTTCATACATGTTTATGAAAAAAAAATGCAAGACCACACACCCACGCTACTAAGAGATGATATTCACAATGTCGTTTTTAGTGATGTGCAGCTCCCTGTAGAAAAGCGTACAGCACGGCATTTTTGCAGACGCTTCCTGGAAATAGCGCGATCTGCCCACATCGCGCAAAATGAACATGTCAACCGTGACGCCTAAAGGAATTCCGACGACTACAAAGTACGCACAGTACACATGTGTACAAAACCTTTTCTTGCTCGGAGCCAGAAAGACATTGATAATTCACCGATAGAGTTGTACACCAGACCATCAAAACCAATCATCATGTCAGCATCAAACTAATTTTTTTATGTAATCGCATGCAGGGGAGCACACCCGGTCAAGACCAGTGCACTCTATGACGCTCATCCAGAGAGGCTGGACGCTGCATGCGGAAAACGTGTGTTGTGTTCGTGTTTGTGGGTGGGTTAGGGAGATTGCAAGTGTATATTTATCTGTTTCTTAAAGAGATCCAGACTGTAGGAAAGAGGAAACATAGACGCTGGATGAGCATTCCATAGCTTACCGGTGGCATTAAGGAAGGAACTTTGGAAACTGACAGTTCTTGATCGACACACATTAACCGTGTATGGATGTTCGGCAAGTGTAAGACGAGTTTGTCGGTTTTGGGTGGGTGCAGGAGGAATTAGTTCTTGAAGTTCCGAAGAGCAGCGACCGTGGTATATATATATCAAAGATTTTTAGTTTTTGTTGATAATTTTTATATTGGTGACTGAAATTTTGACGGTAATTCGTGATGGTAATATGCTATAGCTAGGGAGCGGAAATGCCCGGAGAATACGGTGTGAAGTATCAACATATGACTCGCCGTGAAAAGGTCTGCCGAAAATTCATTTCATAGCTAAATAAATAACATAGTCCCACGCTGACTAAATGACAAATATCACCGTTTCTTTAAAAAAAAAACAGTGCTCATAGACTCTACGATATCAATATATTTTATGGTTTGAAAGTTCTGGTAATGTAGAGCTGTGGATTCATTAGAAGCACAATTAAAATCCGGTCACTTTAGTCTATTGCACCAAGTCTGCTCCGCCAAGCGGAATCGAATTAAGACAAAGCAATTCGGACAATTATAATTAAGATTATTGGATCCGCCGATATGGAGCAGAGCGTTGCCCACAACAAAGGATGTTGCTCCGGACCGATATCAGGGCCGAACCAGTATTTATAACCAAAAACTACAAAAACGTAACGTCATAAAAAATACAGAAATTGTATCGTCAAAAAATAAACTATATTTTTTTCATATACATTCGAATCTACGACAATATTGAACATTTACTTCTTTTATCTTTACTTACGTATTGTACATATACCTTAACGTTGACCACTGAAGCATTGAACATCTCGGCGATCAATTACCAATTGTATAAGCCTATTAAATATAGTAAAATATCTTAAGACTAGAGGCCTGTGGTCATACAGAAGAATTATCGGAATTTCCTGGAGAGATCACGTCACGAAGAATGAGGTTCTCAGGATAATCAAGGAAGATAGGCACCTTGTAAGAACCGTCTCAGAGAGGCGAGCCCGATGGATCAGTCACATCATGCGCCACGATGGTCTTCTTCACGACATTGTGGAAGGGATGGTTGAGGGTAGAAACTGTAGAGGGCGCCCTAGACGGGAGTATTTGCAGCAAGTGTTCGAGGACATGAGTTGTAGCTCTTATTCTGAGCTGAAGAGGACTGCGGAGGATCAAGAGGAGTAGAGATCGAGATGCAAGATTTTGTTGCTGCAAACCAATCCACCGAATTTGATACTACGAGAAGAAGAAGCCTATTATAATAAATACGACATTATATAAGCACACCATATACATAATATATTATATACAAATATTGATGGTTCATGAAGGTGACCCATGGATTGAAAAGGACAACATAGATGTACTCGCATTTTCAACTACGATAACTGCTCTTTGTTGAGTCATATTCACTATCACAATCTGGAGTATGTTCAAAGAAAATATATATTGTATCGTACGCTGTGGTGGTGGACAAAAATCGATTTTAATTTTTAGTGATGAAGACCGCAAATTTTTGGATTTGAAAAACAATGTTGTCTCATATATTAAATAAAATATGCAACATGTTGTATGCTGTGGTAGTTCTGGTCTGTCTTGATGGGCGGAATTGAAAGTAGAGGCATAAAAACAATATGTATGAAGCGCTAATTAATCTGAGTTAACACACCACCCGGCCCGTGACGACCCAGCTACGTGAAATACCATCACTTAGTTTGTGCAGCACAACACAATATATGTACAGCGAAAATTGACGCTGAAATTAAAATGCACGCGACGTTACATCAAAAAATATCTGCCAATGCATTTAAGCCAAGTGGCTTTGTTGTTGCATTAGACAGTATTGAGAAAATTCTTCTTCTTTGTGTGAGCGACGTCAAATTATTTCTGCCTAGTATCAGGTAACATCGATACAACACCCGTGTGTTGCCCAGCATTAGGTCTTGAGATGTGCAGCTTGTTGGGCGCATGTAGCATGATCTGAGAGGCGGTCAGTATTTCCGGGAAGCATTCCCCACCGCTCGAGATTGTCCTTTGTTCTATCAACTCCAGTTCTTAATCTGTTCAGGGATTTCCAGGTCCGACAGTCAAGGTTCATGCCAATAGGGAGGCCTTCCTTTGGAGTAATGAAATCCTCTGATGCGACTTGTTGCCAGTGCTGAAGTCTCTCATTTTCAGCGCCGGATGTGAGAGGTTGTGTGGATCTCAGATAGCTGATTCGCCACTTCAGTCTGGGTGTTAGGGGTATCTGATTATACAAGCAGTGGAACGGTTCGTTAATTGCCTCCTAAAGAACAACCTCGAGCGGTGGGGAATTCTTCGGCAGGAAGAGACACTATTGTGCGACTGTGGAGACCTGCAGACCGCCTCACACCTAAGATGCTGCTTCATGTTCCCAACAAGTTGCACATCTCAGGACCTAATGCTGGGCAACACAAGAGCTATCGATGTTGCCAAAAATTGGGAAAAAATTATTTGACGTCGCTGACACGAAGAGGAAGAAAAAGGTTGATTGCCTTAAGCATTTGTTCGGCGCATATGACTTTGCGTCTTATGATTGGTGGTACGATAATTTTGGATTGACGAAATTGCTACACATTTATTTATTCAGAAAATTGTAAAGATAATTTAATCAGCTATAACTAAACACAAAAAGTGGAGATCGAGATGCAAGATCCTGTTGCCACCGGATTGATATTACGAAGAAGAACTAAACACCAACAAAATATAAAGATAATCATTTTTCCAGTGGACTCGGTGACTTTGTACCGAATAGGCGCTCCTATTTGGGGAAAGATAATGTAGTGGTTGCGTGCGTTTATGAACAGCGTAAATATGTATACATAATTAATTTAAGCTATTTATTAATCTGCATTGCTACGTAATGCAATTGTTGAAAAAAAACAGCTGCTGGAGAGTATCAGAAACTGTTGTAGTAAGATAATCTATTCGAAGAGAATTATCTTATTTTTGCGGCATTTTATTGTTAGCACAAACACGAACGAATGTTTTAACAACATTTCAAACCAATTATAAATTTTAAAAATAACATAAGTTATCATTTAAACCTCTCTTAGCATTTTTGCCGTTTCCATATTGAATTAAATTAATGTTAATTAACACAATGAAATCACAGCCAATAGTGTGATCTTGAATTATCACCAAAATGTGCATTCTTATAGTTCTTAAGTTCCAGACGCATTTTTATGACCACATAAAATATGGTCATTAAATTTACCATCGTTTTAAGTCCCGAAACTAATACATAATTTTTTCAATGTTTTCAGCATTCACTTTGAGATCCATTATCGATTATAAATATTTATTTTTTACCTTGTTTTTACGTGGATCAAGTAAGATAAGTTTCGACTAACTCGTAGCCTTTCTCAATCCTTCTCTTGTTAAGAGATAACTGAGCTACGATAGTACTTTGCAAGCCGTCTAACCCATTTTATGTAGTAGAGTGGGTAGGGTGTGTCTTTCAGGAAATGATAAGAGGGGGAGACAGATAGGGTCGGATGGATGAAGAAAAAAAAATATTTAGGTATATTTCAGTTATCTCTTAACAAGAGACGGATTGAAAAAGGTTGCGAGTCTGTCGAAACTGCAGTCTCCTAATAGAGAACTTTTCTAACGTGATCCATGTAAGAACAAGGTAAATAAATAAATATTTATAATACATACATCATTATTTTATTCACCAGTGTTTCGTTTGAAGTAAAATATATCGCGGGTGTAACTTTCATATCGGCAAATAATGCCGTTAATATGTATTCAAGAGCGTACTCGTATATAATATATCATGATGGAATTCACATTGCGGAGTAGTTTTTTCGCCAGTCTACCGCAGGTAAATCGCTGATAAGATAATATGAAGTGCTAGCATCTGATCACGAATGTAACACTCATACACAACTTTGTGTACAATAGCACGAATATATATTGCATGTCAATTATTTAGCTAACAACATTCCTGTAAATTACTGATATTTTTTGTAAAAGCATGAACAATAAATCATAATTATGAATTTAGTTATATTTTTATAATTCAGTTTCAGATCCGTTCAAACCATTTGAGGATATTCAACAAGTGTTTCACACGTCTGAATGTGATATATAGTTGCAGGCGAGATTCGCAGGAGCAGGGTTCGTTTTATCCTAATTAATTAATATACCGTTATCCGTAAAATAAGGTTCCCAGTGATTTTTCAGTGTAAAACATGCTTAATTCCATGAATGCGTACATTTTTGAAAATTTCAGACTTTTATCTATTTTTCTACATAGTCGCCACTGTGGTCAATGCATTTTTGCATGCGGTATACGAGCTTTTAAATGCCCGAGTCAAAAAATCTGCCGCCAAGCCACGCAGATACCTGAGAACCGCTTCTTCCAGCTCTTCTCTATCGCCGAAATGCGTTCCACCCAGGTGTTTCTTCATTTCAGGGAAGAGATGGTTGGTAGTCACTTGGGGCTAAGTCCGGGCTGTACGGTGGGTGTTTGACAATACCCCCATCCAAATTTTGCGATGAGCATCTGGAATGTAGCGCCATGGGCACCTTATTTTACGGATAACCCTCGTATTTTACTAGACAAATTGTGTGTGAAATAAAAAAGTTTATTATGAATTCATTACTCGAAACGAATTTGACGGACCCATGTTTACTGTTAGGCTAGCACTTGTATAAAATCACTCTTGACACTTTGGAGATGAATTGATGAGAATTCTCACAAGCCGCAGCCAAACAAACAAAAACCTCGAAAGAAAGCTGCGGTCGGCGGAGGAAAAAAAGGTTTGAACTGGTGCAAAAAAAAGGCATGAAGAAATTGGATCGTCGCGCGATGGAGTCGCCGACGCCATTAGATGGGACGAGAACCATCGGAAAGTGGATTGATGGAGACAGAACCATCCAACCGTGACTGCTGGTGTAAATGACCAATATAGATCAGAAGCAACTGTTGATGGAAGTGTAAGACACGGGAGAATCGAATGTTTTGTGTTCAAATTGAGAAAACAGATTTATACAGACCTTTAAGCATCCCCGGATTTTTTTATGTAAACACATACAGGAGAATACCGACAGATGGTGATAGTAATTCTGAAGTCTCATCTGTGGAATTCTATGACGCTTACCATGGTGTATATGGCTAAATGCTGCATGTGGAGTAATGATCCGCCAACGTCATAGACTACAGCCCGAAATTCAAGCATCATCTTTTATTATTACAGGAATTTACTATGAATGGGTGGTCTTCACGGGACGACTTTCGTTTACCACCAATTTTAATTAATAGGCTGTGACTGACATTTTACGGGTGATGATTCAAATTCACACCAACCGGGGTATTTTTAAGAGCTCCGAATCGATTTAAAATCTTTTTTTTAAATCTCCGTCAGGGATCGAACCCACGACCTTTGGCTTGCAAAGCAAACGCTTTGACCATTGAGCTATGACCGCCGGCAAATTAGGACCGATTTAAAATGGGATAAATATTTCGTTAACAGGCGGAAAATTTTAATAATTTACAGAATACTAAAATTCGATTGGAATCAATTGTTTTTAACGTTTTTGAATGTATATAGAATTTTAAAGTAACTCAATAAAGCACTGAAATAATCTTGTCTCATCAACTTATTACAACGGATATACAAATAATATATTTTATCGATGGATTGACCAATGCATTGAGACCCCTCTTTTCGTAGCAGAATTAGAGTTTTCGGCTCCACGTATCGAAATTATTTTTTCAAATATATGTATACGGTTACGGCGTAAACTCGCTAACAATGTAATCTGCATTCACGCCATTTTAAATACAATTAAAATAAAAATGGGTCGCAGAATAATTGCGGACCACAGTTAAAGACCACTGAACATCGCTTTATAAAACATATTATGTTCAATCAAAATAATTTGGTTGTCTAAAAAAATCTCGGGCATTATAATAACTCGATACAACACTATTTTAAGAACATTTTTTGCACATTTAAGACATAATATTAAGATCGTGTTTTTAATGGCAGACCGTGCAAATTATCGCATACAATGTAAAGCACACGAAGTAATATGTAATTTTCTACATAATTAGTGTGCATTATGAAGAACATATAAACGGAGTCACATCCGTTCGCTGTGAATTAAGGCAACCCTCACTCGGAACGTTCACGAAACGGGTCGTGGGTTTCGTCAATTGCACATGAATCACTACAGATTTTCACATTAGCAAAACATTCAAGGATTTCCTTAAAAGTCACCGAATACAAAGTATTTGTAGTGCAGGACTCATCAGTCTGTGTTTTCTCCTTCCTACAATCTGGATATCTTCAAGAAACAGATAAATATACACTTGCAATCTCCCCAACCCACACACAAACACGAACACAACACACGTTTTCACTGGTCTTAACCGGCTGTGCTCTCCTGCATGCGGTAACATAAAAATTAAAAAAGCACCAGTTCAGAAAAGTCCTCCCTAGAAATTGTAAAGACTGCCCAGATGACAACACATTAAACGTCTTTTATTTTCATAGATGAAACACTCCATCAATGAATGTCTTCCTCAGTTGTTTGCCTGGATCACATGGACAGGCGTCATAAGAAGACTATAAGATTAAAATCCATAATCTCTTTATATTTACATTACTGTCCAAGTAAACATTTTATATACTAAACATAACACAACATTACATCACGGTGCGTTAATAACACGCCATAAATGAAATAATTAAGCCTGACGAGAAATAATTAAGTGAACGGAGTTCATTAAAGGAATCTAAATGTTTTTAAGGGTCTAAAAACCTAAAGCAAGTCGCACACTGTTGGGAACTCAAGATTCTCCTGGCGCCTAAGTGGCGCTACCGGCACCGAGGTTAATCACCCGTTGAGCGACATGCTTTATTTAACACGCACGATGATGAAAATCATTACTAATTTGTATTTCTTTTCTTTCGTTCGTTTCATCCTTCTGGAAAAAAAATCTTCAAGGAAAAAAAATAGTACATAAATTTAAAAAAAAAAAACAAGATTCCTCTCTAATTAATGTTAGTGACAAGATATGCATTTCCTCCAATACATGCTAACATCGATTAATAAATTACCTGACATTAAATATTTTTACTATATATCTGTTTAGAAGTATAGTGAGTATCGTGATACCTGACACAACTTTATAGTGGACGACAATTTACTCAGTTGGCAAGCAAGATTAAGAAGTACCAAAGGCTTACAATATTCGTCAATAAACTTGTTAAAAATCTCTGCACTCGTTATTATAACTATTCGTATATATTATATTATCAACATAGGATTGACGTTTTTTTTTTAAATGCGGTTTTTAACGTGAAATACTTTTTCAAAATTCATCTTAAAATATTCGAAAAAAAAAACTTGGCATCTTGCTACAATGTGGGTCGCAATCCAGACGATGGGAAACACTGCTATTAAAGAGTACCAGCAGACCAATAAATTATCCATGTTTTATGAGTTGATCCGGTTATCTTAGGAATTTAATTTAATTTTCCTACGGCCGCTTTCTTTTAAGCATTGCGTAACGCGGTGAAACGAGAATCGACATATTCTGTCCACGGAGCACATCATCATCATTCCATATCCTCTAAGCTGGAGCATATGGTCGACAAAATTTCATCTCGTCAGTGAAAATTAATTGCACTTGATGAAGTAATCATTTTCCTTATAATCAATTAGCAACTGAGTGATGCGTCCAGTGCGAGTCTACCCTAAACAATTGTCACTACCTTACAAACTTTCTGAAGAGAAAGAACTCGTCAAAGAGATTACAATCGCAGTCACAGGTTAAAAATAAATGAAAAAAGAAATATATTTTTATCGAAAACGTGACCAAAACTAGTAACTAAATTTAAAAAAAAAGAGTTTTAATCGATTTCTGAGCTCTATAATAAACCCCGGTTGGTGTGAATTTGATCCCTCACCCGTAAAATGCCAGTCATAGCCTAATTAATCAAAATTGGTGGTAGACGAAAGTCGTCCCGTAAAGACCACCCCCATTCATAGCGAATTCCTGTAATAATAAAGGATGATGCGTGAATCTTGGGCTGTAGTCTATGAAGTTGTCGGATCAACACTCTACATGCAGCGCTTAGACATATGTAGTATGGTATCACCCATTCATGGTAAATTCTTGTAATAATAAAGGATGATGCGTGAATCTCAGGCTGTAGTCTTTGACGTTGGCGGATCAACACTCCACATGCAGCGTGTAGCCATATACACCATGGTAAGCGTCATAGAATTCCACAGATGAGACTTCAGAATTACTATCACCATCTGTCGATATTCTTCTGTATGTGTTTGACATAAAAAAAAACTCGAAGATTTTTTTTGGATAGCCAAAATTTTTGGATAGCCAAAAAGTCTACATGTCCGAATGAGCCGAGGCACTCTCCTCGGATTGCATAAAAAATCTATATTTCTAACAAAAGGAACTAACAGTCCCAGAGTATGTGCGACACAATAGAAGCTAATGTTTAAATAAAATGTGTTTAATCAGCCAGTTCCCAGTCATGAGCTGTGTAGACCAATGATCAGGGTTAAATTGTTTATCAAATTCTAAGATCCAGGTCTAGGTCTAAGGTCCAGAAACAACAGGAAAGTTGTCAACAAACTTTAGTGAAAGAAAGTCTAACGCTTTTTCAATGCAACCGAAACGTCTATAGCGGAAGGCTTTACAGGCATAGAAGTAGCCTTCCGGGTGGAGTAGCATAACTTCGGACTAAGCCTACTTGCAGCTCAGTGAAATAGCAACATCAGCAATAGGAGAGTGAATTCGGAAGGAGGAAGCGTTTAGCAGTGAACAAACGCAGGCTGATGACGATGACGACCTGCAGGATGGTCGATGCTGTATTCGAAGGTTCGCGTTGTTGCATCTCACGGATGGACGGCCTTGAAACCCGTTCTGCGCACGCGTGCCGCAGACGAGACTCTCACGCGCCGGCGTAATAACCGGAGAAGGAATGTATCTTCCTCGCGCATCGCTTTACAATAGCTGCAAGTCACTGACCCAGTTTTCGGTCAGAATAACGAACGATGCAGCAAGAAAGCACATTAAAATATTAAAAGATCGTTGATGTATCTTAAATTGAAATATACACTTCTAAACTGTAGTAGTAAATAGTCCCCACCATAATAATCTGCAAGCAAAGTATTTTTTATTGTTCCAGATAAGCAACATCAAGGAACGCAGTAGAATGTATTATGTATTAGTGAAACAACTTCGTCATAATAATAGAATTGAGAAAAGAAATACTACTGATCTTTTGTATCAATGTGTGTCTTCCATAGCCGCTCCCTGGCTGAAGCATAGGACTGTCACAAATTGTCACCACTTTGTTGTCAGCTTCCGCAATGAACACCACGTCCTAAGTCATCTCTGTACCCAAAGCTCTGCTTAGCATTCCCATGGCGCTGCAGTCCTGAAAGCGCTGTTATAGTGTACCCTGGTTCCCCCATTCCAAATCCCTTCTCTCGATCTCCCCCTTGCTCCGCCCGCCAGGTGTGAGCTGCGCTCTAAATATCAATTGCATTTATGGATCACGTTGAGTAACAATTAATCACAGAAATAAAACGGGGATTTCGTGCAATCAGTCCTTCAAATGTAAAACCACCAATTCAATTTCATTCAAATTCATCGTCACATCAAGATGATACATCATCATCAAATAATTGCCAAAAAATAAAGCAATAACCAACAAAAGTACTTATTGTTTGCTCATATGTGCCAGTATGGGGAGTATGACGATCGGTTCATTGGATTGGTCTGAACTTTCGCTATAAGGGACACTTTATCCGCGTGTTTGGTTTTGTTGCCGAGGGTCGTTGAACCCACCTTGTGATGGTCGCGGCGTGATCCGTGGAGTATATTGGGAGCAGCGCCGCGGTCGCACAAGTGGACGACCTTGAAACCTGTTTCGCGGGTCGACGAGGATGAGTTTCGCGACTCTCTGCTCGTCGAAGAAGCGCTCCGAGGATAGAGAGATGAGAAGCACGTGAATCCGGTGAAATCTCACTTTGCCGACCTGAGAAATCTCACGTCGTCCTTGCAGGATAGGTCAAATTAAAAGCGTGAACGAGAAATGAAATTCCTATCGGAAGCAATGACGCTTAGCAATTCGCTTGCCATCTAATTGTGAGCGTAGTGTTAATTACTTAATATTCTTAACCCTTTCATTACAACTCGTTTTGAATACAAATTATACTGTCAATTATAAAACAAGTATTTGAAGCGTAAATGTACTAATCTGGTATATTTTCATATGTCACATTGGTTTTTGTATCCTTTAGCTATCATATGATGCATAAAAAACTATTCTAAGAAAGTAGCAAAACGATATATCACGTCAAACGATGTCAACGGTCGGGGAATCTTATGACGGCGTATGCCGACAGCCGATGCGAAAGGGTTAAATAAACGTTGAATGCCCACCACAAACACTGCTACAATACACATATTTTTTAGATTGTGATAACTGCATTCTCAAACTAGGAGACGACTGCCGCAGTAAAACGTACAGTTCGATCCCTTCTTACCTCAAAATAAAACTATTTCAATTACTGATTTATCAACTTATATTGTGTAAAATTATTCCCAAATTATTCCCTATCAATGCCTCTGGTTGGAGTAAGAGTAATCCCTCACCTATAAAATAGCTCAAGGGTCTAGTCGTCCTGGGAGACTATCGACAACAGAACGTGTTCAGTAAAGTACAGGTATAGTGTAATGGGCATTCTTATTTCAAAGCTATTTGGAGCTGGAACATCACTGCAACTTAGTTTTTTCCATGTATGTACTTTGTTGATAAGTAAAATTGTTATTTGGCATGTGTTTCACTTCAGGGACGAATAAAAAGCAAATGGAAATATTACAATACCTTTAGGGAAGCCACCATTTGGCAGATATACGACGACGATCATTCCAGGCTTTGATCTCGGGCATTTTTGCAAACGAAGAAGGTGAGGGTTTGAAACGTTCGACCGCCTCGTTAAATGGTTAAATCCCTCAACGGCGAGCAGATTAATATGCAAATCGTGGTTAGCGATTCCTTTCATACAAAAGGCTTCATAAGCCAGAGATATAAAACTGACAACACGCAAAGCCGGAGAGACTTTGTATATAAAATTAACTTTTTTACAAACGTGAGTGAATGTACGCAGCTGAAAAATCTACGTTATCTATGTTAAACTCTTTACTAAGTCGAAAACAAAAAAAGCAAGATATATTTTCAGTAATTGAAAAAATTAATTCCTCTAATTAATAGCGAGAACTTCACTTTGCTCGATTGCATTTTAGGTCAATATCATAACTTTATAAATAAGTTTCCTCCACTTATGTTACAGTTCAGCAGCAGAGTTCCTACATTCAAAATATCCTAAAAATTCCTAATTTATGATCCTTCATTTATTAACCCTTTCGTTACGGCTCGGTGGAATACAAATTATACTGTCAATACTTTTTGGAATGAATGAATTTTTCAAACCTTTTTTTTTTGCTTAAAACTAGTATTTAAAGCATAAATGTACTTATCTGACCTATTTTCATAAATCACATTGGTTCTTTTATCCTTTAGCTATTAGATGATGCATAAAAATCTATTATATTTAACAAACGTTCATTATGTAACTCCATATATGTGGTGGCATTCACACATGTGGTTTACAGAAAAATCGCTCCTGTGACGAAACATAACGATATTTATTTAGATGCTTACATATTCCTGTAAAGATTACACGTAGGTTGATAAAGGGAATGACTGCACTTCCAATTTCCTACCGTAGATGTCACAATGAGTTCTGAAAGTAGCAAAACGATATATCACGTCAACCGATGTCAACGGTCGGGGAATCTTTGACGGCTTATGCCGACAACCAATGCTGAAGGGTTAAAACATCAAACTTATGAAAAAGAACTGACGAAGATGATTAGTTTATTATATTACCACCTACATTTCATGATGCTCAAAATAAAAACATTTTCAATTATTATATACATATCATGAATATATAGGTTAAAGTGTAAACAGAAAAGATCAAAAAAGAAAATTCTGAGATTTATGTATACTTGTATAGCTATATATTTTTTTTAATCAAATATAAAAAGATACATTTTTACACAGTAATTTATTCCATTTTTTTTTGTGTCTATTTTAAGGACGCTTACCACATAGAAAGTTAAGATCTTGCATGACATTTGCGGTAGTAAATATATAATGCCTTTCACATTTTATAATTTCATTGTGTGTCTATGAAAGAACAATAATTATGATTCGATGCGCATTCTAATCCATGCAAATCAGCCAATTTGAGGCTGAAATAAAAAATAAACAATAATTATGATTCGATGCGCATTCTAATCCATGCACGGAAGCCAATTTGAGGCAGAAATCATTATACAAATTATCGACAGTACTAACGAACACTGCTTGTATCCAGTAAATTTAAGTAAATAAGGCTATTTAAAATGATATAAAATAAATACATTACAGGTTTTAGTAAGTATTTTCAGACGAAGGTGCTGTAGCACCGAAACAGTAAAAATGATTAAATTAAACTCAATGGTTTCATACAAAGTTTTACTTGTTTTATTCTTTAAATATATTACATTTGTTCTTCGCGGGTTGAATTGATTCAAATTATTTTGTTTAAAAGCGGGTTTATTTTTTGAAGGCCAATCTCAATATTTTCTTCCCTGAAATTCAGAATGAACTCGTCCACTATACTTCGTAGTAGAACTAGAGGAAGAAATACTTTTAAAAAAATCGCATCGCTCAATCACAGAGGCTTGGAAGTAGAACCCAGTCTGATGAGCAAGTGATTTTGAAAAGTTCATAGCAGAGTCTCCTTAGTACAACAATCTAACATCCTCCTCTCTCTCAAAAGGCAGTTTTATTCAGTCGCGTGATGGCGGGATTAGCAGCAGATTGATAACGCAGACTTTTTCAGAAGCACATTGACGTATATTTACGATAAAACTTTACAAATTTAGGGCTCGGCCTAGTCGCAGCATTAGGCCGAGACACAATACAATATGCTCTCGCCAACGGGCGGTACACAACTGCCGCGCTCGTGATGGCTCTCGCCCAGCGCCACAAACGGAGGTTTATATAACTAGTCCCAAATTCCAATATGACGGACACATTCATGTATGACAATCGAACAGAAATAAGAGACGAAAGATTCCATATCGATGTTTTCGGTACCAGTTAGCAAGGACTACATCATGCTGATGTCAAATCATATCTAAATCAATTATAGCAAATTGGATCATCATACTAAAAGGCCTATTTTATATGATTTGCCCAATTTTTACTAGCATCGCTTATACCAACCATGTAATGATCACAATATTCCTAATTCTGCGTAAATTTCCTTATTTTTCATACGGTTGGTTCATTTCGTGTCAGTTTAGAGATGCATCACCAGCACACGCATTTGAAGCGAATTTTTCGGCCGCGTGACGGAAGCATTCCTGGGCCAAGAAAAATAGTTGGTGCGGGGTCAAGGCTACCGCCACCAGCAGCGGCCGGCTGCTGCCCAGCGGACGACTGTCCCAGATGGCACCACGCCAGGAGAAAGAAGGCGGACGACCGATCCGGAAATCGATCCCGGGACCAACAGCTTTGCAGACGAATTGGCGCGCTGGGTAATTTAAAAAAAATGCAAAAAAGTTAATTTTTTTGCGGAATGCAGATTTGAAAAAGGTTGTTTAAATCGGAAGAAAACAATAAACTGCAATTATCAAGGCATATATACAATGGCATCGAGATAATGTGTATTTACACATTGTCAATAAAACATTTTAGTATTATACAGAAATCTTGAAAGGGAATAAAAGCAATCAAGGTAATTTACTATGAGACGAAAGAATCGCAGTGAACAGTGGTTGAAACCAACATGAGTGAAGATATTGACATATTTAGTGTAATATTGCTTCAGATTCAGTGCTGGTGTTGACGGATACGAAATGTTGGACGTTTGATTTTGTGACAATAATGCCGTGTTATTTGTGTGTCAACCATGATATACTTATGACATGGTTTTTGTTGTCACAAATCCTAACTATTTGCGCTGCGCATTCGAACACTTGTGAGTGTGAGGTCATTGACACTGAATGTGTCAATACATTTACATCATCACACTTACGTTAGTACTTTAATAACGAATTAAAATGGTATATTTTGTAATGCCATTGAAGGAAAAGAAATAAAAATAAATAAAAATAAAAATTGAAACATAAGCGATGTATGTTCGTACATATTGAAGAGTAACAAAACATAAACCGGAATGTTCAAGCGACTAGAATGCATTGAACGCTTCCTCACATCACATTGCAGGATAACATAACATCCTTGATAGTCAAGATATTGCGAAGAATTGCTATAGAGAAAATACTCGTGAGACGAAGTAAGAAAATTGATTTTCCCATAAGAAAACAAGCGAAAAATATTAAAGGCGCGGAAATTATTTTTAGTGTTCAAAAAGTCAGATAAGGCTGATACACTTTCTTCGAATGGCATCGACAATTAATCCTCTTTCTATCAAGAGAGACTGACCATCCCAGAGAGTTCGCTATGTGATATGCAAAGATTAATTATTTAAAATCATGGATTGACTAATTATGTAAAAATGATTAATAGTTTTTAAAAATGAAGACATCAATGATACAACTAACAGGTTTGGACGACACCATGACGACATCGTTTAAAATCAACAACTGCTGTCGATATGAAGACGACATTGACATCGAAATTTGTTAAGAATTAGTGCTGTTTTTTTTTAATATTGAGTCACAAGACTACATAATACCAATAAACTAAAGCGGATACAGTACCGACTTAAGACCCTGCGGCGCCCTAGGGCATTTTTTCTAGCGTCTCATATTGCTAATATTTAAAAAAAATCTAAGACAGATTAGTTGCCCTCGGCGCCCTTAGCTTATTCGACGCACTGGGACACCGACCCACTTCGCCACCCTCTAAAACCGGCACTGAGCGGATAAGATGGCTTTTTTTACAGACAAGAAAAATTAAAAGCAATTCTTCATATACAGCAACGGTTAAACGTATTCGTTTTGTAAATATAAAAAAATAATTGCGAAAATTTGTAAAAAAAAAAAAATTTAGTTATTGCTGTTATGGTTGACCGCCTCTTGGGAAGATCGTTTGCGACTGCAGTGAGGTGGGCGGACGCAGAAGAAAACCGCGGAACCGCAAACGGTTAAAGCCGCGACTAAACGATCGCCAATCAGACCCAAAACACGATGAACGCAACTTTAATGATAAAGACCAAAGCCGCCTCGATACTACTGGAAGAACGTTGAAGTAATATATATTTATAATATTACATAAACAAATGTCTGCAAATCCACACGCATATGCATCATCGTCTGTCGTGCAAAAATGCAGTCTACAATTAAATTACAAATCTATGAGTATTAAACATGTGGAGAAGCGCAACTAACGAGAATACTTGGATTGCCCCGGAAGAGGACCTAGCCCTTGGACACGACCAGGGTGGAATACCTGTATATGGAGGTCCCTTAACAGACATCGGATCGGAGTATGCAAGATGAAGACAGAAATGAAAGCCTGGCAGTTTTACAGCGGACCGACTGAATGTGACTGCGGCGTGGAGCAGACCCTGTTCCACCTTCTGGAGTATGCGCTGTATCTGCACCCAGTAAGACCTGATGATGGCTGGGAATAATGGCATCGACGCCGCCCACTTCTGGGCAGACAGGATCTGACCCGGATGTTTCAGACACGATTGTATATATATAATGTAATGATTTAACGCCGTCACAGGTTTTAATTCATATCACCGAATAGCATACTATGTTTAATTTCCGATGGCCTCCAGTATGATAGCCGAGAAGGCAGAAGAGAAGGCCGCTGTCAAGACATATTTGGACCTTTTTTAAATCAACATATTTAGGGAAATTAGAAGATTAGCCCAGCCTTCCCGAATTCTGGACCATTAGGTGTGGAGCAAGAGAATGGTTGAGATGCTTAATATAGGACGAATTCTTATTTTTACAAATATCAATGAAGTCACTGAAAAGCTATACAATAATTTAAACTAATTCTTCGTTGAACTTGACACTACGAGGATTAAAATAAATTTCACGATTTAAAAAAAAAACATTCTAATGACCTCTGTTTATGACTTTTTAAAAATTGCCTCTCTACGTCTACAGACGTCTAACTCTAATCCCCCACAGTAGATAGACTATGTAGGCAGGGCATGATGCGATAGACCGTGTAGTAAATGAGACCACATGAGAAGCCCAAGAAAACGAAAGCAGCAGCTGCAACTGACTGTTATCTCACGCCAACCGGCGGCCAATGGCTCCGGTCTGCGGTCACCGGGGCGCCAAGGTAAAGATGTTCCAACACACAACTTCAGACAGAGAATTTACATGCCTTAACCATATCCATCTTGACTACAAGTCTTTTTATTACACACTGCTCTAAAAATTCCGCCGCATTCTAATTATACTCTCTATTGTTGAAGGTGGTCTTGAACCCTAAACTTGACATCAAAAATTGGCCACTACAACATCTGTAAAATCGATCTAGGTAAATCAACATTGACCGGACAATTTTGGAAAATGATTCTTGCCGTCAATCACATCGTCATCAGCTTGTGTCCGTCCACTGATGAAAGTAGGCCTCTGGCACGAGTCTCCATCCTCTTTGATCCTCAGTCTTCCGCATCCAGGTTACTCCCGCTATTCTTATGATGTCGTCAATCCATGTTGCAGGGGGTCGGCCAAGATTCCGTTTGTTCTTGGACGCCACTCTAACACTTTTCCATTGACCACCATTTCTTTGACATATATGTCCTGCCCATTGCCACTTGAGTGTGCCTATCGTCAATACCAAGACCAAATACTTCTGTAACTCTTTTTATACCGTATCCGCGGCCAAATTGACTATCAGGTTACCACAACCATCAGAAACGATTCTTCAAGACGCTACACGCAAATCAACTCCACAACTTTAAGATCCGCCATTCAACAAAAGCAGTCCTCTAGTATGTAAACTAGGGAATTATATATAATAAATGTGGCTTCGGTTTATGCTCTCATATCGTATGCCATTTTCAGTGCCGGTTTAAGGGGGTGGCGAAGTGGGTCGGTGCTCCAGGGCGTCGAATAAGCCAGGGGCGCCGAGGGCAACTAATCTTGCTTAGATTTTTTTTAATATAAACAATTTGGGGCGCTAGACAAAAATGCCCTAGGGCGCCGTGGGGTCTAAAGCCGGTACTGGCCCTTTTTGGGTGTGAAGCATTAAACCAGCAGCCTAAGTCTCTCAAATACTAATCTTTCGTATAGACTCTGACGATGTATGATTTATTACATTTTATTTAATAAAGTTTATTTAATAGCAAGAAGAGTCTATGTTTGTGAGTAGAGCATTTCCTTGCGGTCTGGGATCCACACGACTCGCACAGATGAACACAATATCGATTGCCAAGTCGATCTGAGAGGTCGTTGCATCCCGGCGACAGTGCATTATACCCTCGCTCAATAAGCAAACTAAGGGTTTTTAAGTACAATAAATAAAACGAGTAGTGCAATCAAATCTTTAAGTCATATAGTCCATAGAAGAAAATATCAATAAGAATTATAAAAAATAATAACCTTTAATGTCAACGGAATACGACGTAGAAAGTGATATTACCTTGATATAGCTCTTTAAGGCTGATGCCGAAAAGCCTCGAAAAACAATCTTTTATCTTTTATTTTTGTTCGCTCGCCTGACATGCTCGTCTGATAATGTAAGTCTTAATTTTATACAAAAATACACGGCTTTTGCATACGCCATTTTATTTGTTTTGACAGGTGCTTCATTTCATGTTGATTTAACTATCATCTTTAGTTTCTGACAGCCGTGATTATCTTTAAGCCGCTACACTACTTACGGGGTGGGAAAACCAAAGTCTTATATTGGAAATAAACGCGAATTACTCTTCTATACAATTTATTTGCTTTGTGACCTGATCCTGCATCCTTCCTCCATGCGTCTCGATGACAACCCGCGACTGTTGTCGCCTTTTTAAAGATGGGGGATGTCAAAAGTAATGGGAAACTACCATACTGAAGGTCCATGAGACATCGCAAGAAATAGCATTATTGAAAAACTATTCTCAAGATTGATACATCAAAAAAACTGAAAAATAATACATATTTTGTACGTTTTTTAATGCACTTGTGATTAGTTCAAGGGTGTCACATCTGGAACTCTTCAAATTAAGGGAATGGATGTAGTAGTAATTGTAAGATATAAATGTATAAAGGGAAGTTGAAGACGTTGTAGGAAATGTCCCTGGTACAAGACGATAAATGTCAAAGAATATATGTTAATTGAATACAGATTGTGATGGACATATGCACATAAAAATATAATAGGAACTATCGTACTCTTACCAGGAGTTGAAAAGTATGGGTGAATCGGTGTTGGTCTTTGGCAAGGAAGTTGTAAAAAATACCTAAAAAAATAAAGAAAAAATATCGATTAATAATATGATACTGATAATACAATTAATGATTAAGGTACGGAAGAAAAATATTGTAACTACGACGACATTGAAAAAACTTTTTTTATTTCTGCTTGCGATTTGAAATATAAGTGTTTTTTTGTCGTGACCATCAAAGATGGAACAACCGTTAACACTTACCTTTATAAATAATAACTCAGGTTCGCCACCGGTAAACTTAACCGCATGGCATCGAGCAATCGGAGAGAAAACAGCACAGACAGAGAGTGCTTCGACCTGTCCAATCGAAAATAAGTCAATATTGACGTATGCGAGGCTGGCTTCTACTTCTCTAACACAATGGGTTACTTACTGCTCTGAAGTGATCTAAACGAAATCCCATACGATGTTATAGAAAAGACTGTATTACACCAGAAAAAAATAATGTACAAGTAGCATCATAGCTTCTATTTTCTCCAAAAGTAATAATATACATACTCGTTGATAGCCGCTCAATCTATAAGTGATTTGAAGCATGAGTTTCTATTTCATTATATTTGGATATTTTCTTAACCTTTCCTTCAGGGGTTTGAAGAAAACGCAGCTGTAGTTTATGCTCTACTACAGTATTTGAAGAACATGTGCCAGTCAGATCCAAAATCATCTCTCAACTGACTGTAAGATGGAAATCTGACGTTTTCGCACACTCACATCGCCATTCCTAATAAAATCTATAATATATAAACTATCAATCCCCCAATATTCTACGCAGCACCTGTTTTTAAAACCCAATATGCATTGGTTTTGGTAAGGTGCCAGATTTCAAAGCCGTATAGAAACATGGGTAATACACTAATACAGGCGCTGTATAGGTGACAGTTTGTTTTGATCGAGTATAGCTGAGATCTAAGGACGCTCCAGATACCCCGAGACATACAGCGAGCTCCTTATAAATCATATATGCCACCGCTCTCAATAACCTGTACCACAAAATATCTTAAGAGGTTCTCAACTATTCTCCATATAAACACTAACAAGGAAAAACTGGTACACATGTGACATAAAAGCACTACTCTAAATGATTTTCCATCCAGGGTATTAAAGACATCCATCTATTATGTGATGTTATCTTATAAATTGGCTAAATAATTGTACGTATTGACATCAGCATGATATAGCCCTTGCTGACTGGTACCGAAAACCTCGATATACAATCTTTCGTCTCTATTTCTGTTCGCTTGTCAAACAGGGATGTGTCCGCCATATTGGCATTAGTTATAAACACCACCGCTCGTGGCGCGGGCGAGAGCCGATACCGAGCGCGGAGATCAGTAGTTGCCTACCGCCCTCCGGGAGGGCATATTGTACTGTGGCTCAGCCTACTGCTGCGCCTAGGTCCGGGCCACAAGCTTGAAAAGTTTTATCGTAAATATAATCAATGTGCTTCTAAAAGAAAGTCTTTGTTTTGCTGACCTACTCCTTATCGTGCCCTCACGCGACAGGAGTAACACCTTTTTGAGAGAGGAGGATGTTAGTATGAAGAATGTACGGTGATATATTGATATCGTAAGTTAACATATTGTTAAGAAACACACTAATTTAGCGACAAAGGTACGTTGACCTTTGCTATTGGAAATGTAAATATTGACGATTCAGTGAAACTTGTCAGTATTCATGCATTTGAGCCCCTATACTTATTATAGCGGTACACAATCATCACACATCGGTTACGTACCTGCTACTCTATTTTTGAAAGAAAACATCACTTTCTAATCAATTAACATCGATACCTGCGAGCGTGAGAAAATAGAAGCTACAAATAACACTGAAGCGATATGCGCGCTCTGAAATAATCAATACGTGTTATCGTAATATGTAAAAAACATCGAAAATCACATATCACATTACAAATACATTATATACACTATAATAATACAATGCATAGTAGTGTATTATGAAATATAAGAAATTAGAATAAGTTACACAATAAATTAGACCATATTTTAGATGAGATTTAATTATATTATTATGAACTCGTTTACGAAGCTCAAATACCTAATATCAAATAGTACAATACCTTCCGTCATTTTTTTTCTATGAACACACTAACCTAAAACACTAAACACACCTAAAAACTGGCATGTCCAAACCAACATGAATATTAAATATGAGCATATACTTATAGAATTACATCAACTCAATTCATTTCTGAAGTACAATAAGAATAAATCCTAAAAAAATACAATATATATATATATAAATATAGGTACTTATTATAAAGTACAAAGTAATAAAGACAAGCGACAGAAGGTCCCAATGCTCATCAAACAGACGACGCCAACAAATTATTCCTCCAAAGAAACTCGTGGAGTTCATGTCTGAATTGGGCCTCCCTTACGTGATATATATCAATATCTGAGGCGATTTGGTTAAACAGTCTGATCAATGCATTCGCTCTCCATTTTCGTTAATAACTCGTCTCCATTACCTATTTTACAGCCCACATAACAAACAAACATACATTTTGAATATGAGGCAATATAACCATAAATATGATTTATTTATGGTTATATTTGATTAATCGTGACATCAAACACCGCACAATCTAACTAAAAACAATATCAGAAGCAATAATCTCACCTACATTAGCGATCACTAGCAAACGCACAATATATTTTATATATAATAAGAGGGTAGTATGATAAATCAGAAACTTTTTAAATTTTCCGCGTAGTATCAGTCAACTGCAATCAATAGACTACTGTACAAGTTTGGGCAAGCTGCGCCATTTAATTAGTGTTTGACGTCCATTGAAAACAGACAACCTCGTAAATGATATTATAATACACTGAAGACATCTCTTATATGAATTCTAGTTAGGGAAACGTTCTGAAGCGAAAGGTTGTTGTTTGCTTTAGTCTACCGCGACTTTTTACAGGTGCTATTGTACATGTACCATAAATTTTGTAAATATAAATTATTCGAGTTTCTGTTTTGGTATGCTTAAATGACCGACATGGGTGCGTCATATCAGGGGTGCAGCAGACGTGGTGGCGGCAACGTTCGCACATGGACAGCTCCAACGAGGGCCGCTCCCAGAGCGAGGAAAAATCGATAACCAGTCCCGTCTCGCCACGTGGTTAGGGCACGACAGAAATCGGGTCAAACTATAACAACACACTGTCATTTCGATGTGAAAAAAAATGCAAAAACTGGATTATCTGCTCGATGTTAAGCATAATACTGGTAAAGAAGGAGACTGTCTGCCTAATATGATAATTCTTATTAGGTGGGGAGAATATGATGGCAAAACCATTTATGGTACATAAATATAATGAATAATAAAAAATAACTACTGTTGACATGAATATGATCATCAATCAAACGACAGTGATTCGCATATTAACCTATTACCGCCTACCATACACTCTTGTGTACACCTGTTCTAAGAATTATTTGATGTATTTTTTCTGTGATTATTATGAAAGTAATTGCATATTTCGAAACTACTTCGCATAAGAATGTAGTGAACTATGAAAATTTTTATTTGGAATAGTGTCATTGGTTTATCATCAAAATATCGATTTGAAACTCGATAATTTTGGTTCGACTTTTTAATGATTTTTAAAATATTAAAAAGTTAAAATATTAAAAAATAATTTAGTATTTGAACTTTTTATCGTTATTATGTAAATATATACCCTACTTTAACGTGATGTACTATTTAGATTGATAATATTTTTGAACTACAGCGTGCTGGGTTGTATTTTTTTTCCTGTATAAAAGCGTGTATAATATGCATCTGACAGGCAAAATTGTGAATACTGTGTCTCTATAACATTAGTCCTAACTATGACTTACTTATATATTGACCCAAAATTGTCATTATAGCCAAAATGACAAAAAATCCTTAACGAAGATGCTTTGGAATCGATTACAGAAAAAAGAGTTTAGTTCAGAGGACAAAAAAATCGACGTAAGAGTTATGGTAATATTGATGTTAACCTAGGTCACTGGTGGCTCTCCTTGTGAGGCTTTCACGACAACAATATGTAGGAGAGTGACCTTATTTGGGACAGTTTCACCCTTATTCCGCCCCTTATACACAGCCCAGTACACCTCTGTATTCTCGAAGTTTTAAATATTATTTAAAAATTATTCTATGCTCAATGTCTTATTATAAATAACCTTATACTATATATATAAATATTTGCCAATTTTAGTTTCCGTTTGGGCGTTAATGGGTTAATAGCAATATTCACTGCTTAGTGATGGTATGTCGTCGAGATAGAAACCCTGCAACTTGTTCCAATCTTAAACAGCAATTGAATTCGATGCGAGGATATTGAATTAGCAACATTCTCCGAAGTTGTTTAAGAATTGCCTCCATTTTGTAAAACGATTTATCGACTTTGTTTTTCCTTTTTAATTGAATTTGAGATAGCCTAACTTTTATATTGATTGGCTAACGAGTGGGGAGGTCCTCAATGGACGAGATTTTCTGCTTTGAAGGTTATATAAAAAACTCAAAAACATTTTATCATTAAATTATCCTGTGCCTTTTTATTATTATATTAGTATTTTTATAGCGCTTTTTTATGATCAAATGGTCATTCCAAAAGCGCTGCTTTGCCTCTCTGCGTAAAAAGGTGGGTCTTGAGTCTGCTTCTGAAGGATGCCTCCGCTTTAAGCTCTCTTATGCTTTCCGGTAGTGAGTTCCAGGCCATTGGTGGTAGCTGAAAGCACGACTGCCAAAGACCGTGCTAGGACTACCTCCCGTCAGCTGCAGGGTGCTTCTTTAAAGGCATTAGCGTAAAAATTCTTATTCAGCCATCAGTATGTTCAGATGAATATGTGAATTTTAGGCTGAAAAATACAGATCTACACAATTACAAAAAGTGGCAAAACCTTTAAAGAAGATCAATATTGACTAAGGCAACATTTTCAGTTTTACTGTGTCGTTTGCTGATGGGCCACGTCCGAGCGCTTGTGAGCTCCAAATACGTTCAGACTTAATAACTTCCATACATCAATAATAATAGAGGTATCGATTCAGCTTTGCCCGAGAGGAGGAGGCGCCTAGTGTGCGGGGTTGTGATTTGAGGACATCGATCGGCGAGAAATAACCATTCAATATGTATTTCCATGCTATCAGAGTTTATTTTTAAGTTAACGCTGAAGACGGTCAAAGACCGAAGCTTTGTTCCTTGAATGGCCGATATGACATTATACAAGTATATTTGTTAGGTTTTAAGCTTTATATAGAACAGTTCAATGCATTGATCAATCAAATGATGAACAATTCAATCGCGAGAAGCGTGAAAATTTTCGAATTGAAAAAATACACTGAAACATTAAGTCATCATTTTGGCAAATGGCCTACCAGCACACCTAGATCCTTTTCTTACATCCTTTTCCTCTTGTGTCGATGGTAATGTTCTCCTAAATTTCTGTGATCTTTGACACATGTCATCTTCTTCTTCTTTTATGTTTGATTTGCTCTTTTTTATGTATTGTATGTTTATGTATACTACTTGTATCTTGGAACTGCTGTTCTGTTAAATAAATTAATTAAATAATTTTCTATATGTCATATTCGGTAGGTCATCGATAATGGTATAATTATAACATTTTTCACTATGGTTGACACTAAAACGTAAGGCAGATAGATCGTTCAAGTAATCACGTTACTAAAAAGAAAACTCTAGCTTAACACGTATACGTGTACGTGTGATATATGAAAGTATTTGTCAAAATCCCTCTTTTAACCGCCTTACTAAATAAAGTAATTTAATGGTGCTATTTCGAATGAACCTCAAGAATTAGAATGTCTGCGGTCAAAATCACAAATTTGTAAAAAAAAACATATTGCAGGAGAGCACCGATGATGGATTTCAGACCTCCTGTGGACTAAATGAAATTCAGAAGTGTCGGCTAGATGCTGCATATCGGTAGAATGTGATGTAGTTTTCTACGTGCAGGGATTAGTAAGATCGCTTATTAACCTGCTTCTGAAAATCAGACAATTCTAGAGAAAAATATCAAAGATGGACAGCATTGCAAACCCTTCCTAATCAATATGTGCTGATATTAGCTTGATATAGCTCCTTAAGGCCGCTGCCGTAAAGCCTCAACAAGCGATCTTTTGTCTATTATTTTGGTTCGCTTGCGTGACATCTACATCGAATGTTAAGCGGTGTTTGCATACGCCAAAATAATTGTTATGACAGTTGGTCCATTGACAGTTGGTACAACTGTCCTCTTGACGGGTGGTACCGCCGAGATGTGAGATCGCGCCGTGGGCTGGCAGTTGAAGTTTGACTCGCGCCCGTCACAGTGCGCGCGTCCTGTGCGTTCGCTGTGGCGGGCGATGTTTGTGACAATAAACAAATAATATGTGAAACAAGTGTTTATATTGTAAACCTGATCCTGCATCCTTCATCCAGTTAATCGATGTCCAAAATGGAAGAGGAGGATATCAGTGCCTTTACATAAAATAATTAAAAAAGATCACCCACAATAGATGCAAAATAATTTCTCACTAATAATCATTTTGTACTGTATTGTGAAGGAACGTAAAAGATCTAACAAGAAATCTGCAAGCGTGCTAATCGAGGATATGCTCGACGCATCAATGTTGAAATGGCGACGTGCTGTTAATTCAATTTCGTGTTCAATCGAGGTACATGGTGTGTATTGACTGTCGTGGCTTCCACACTCGTTCAGTGATCATGTTAATTTTTTGCCAGCTCGATGTGGAGGAGGCGTCCAACACCAACAGGTGGTCCTTGGCCTTTAGCTCCTTGGTGCTGGTGTTTGCTGTTCGTTGCTCGGTGCTTGCTCCTAGGCGGGCGACAACGCGATAAATCATTATTTTAGCGTGGCTCAGCCGCTATTAATTAGAAACCCCGCTCGACAATTGGACAACTTGTCGGCCACACACCAACACACAGTAAATCCTCGAATTTTAGATAAACGAATGCATACAGAAGACAAATAAAATATGTGCTGAAACTTCTTATTTTCTCTTGGGAATATCAAGACAACGTCGCATACCCCTATATATATTTCGTACCCTTACATAACATCATCTAAAAGTCCTGAGATCCACACAACCTCAACCTCTCACATCCGGCCCTGAAAATGAGAGACTCCAGCTCTGGCGACAAATCGCACCAGAGGATTTCATTACCCCAAAGGAAGGCCTACCAACTGGCGAGAACCTTGACTGGCGGACCTGGAATCCCTGAACAGATTAAGAACCGAACTTGGTAGAACAAAGGACAACCTCGAGCGGTGGGGAATTCTTCGGCAGGGAGAGCCACTATTGTGCGACTGCGGAGACCTGCAGAACGCCTCACGCCTAAGATCTTGCTCCATGTGCCCAACAAGCTGCACACCTCAAGACCTAATGCTGGGCAACACACGGGCTATCGATGTTGCCAGATACTGGGCAGAAATAATTTGACGTCGCTGACACGCAGAAGAAGAAAATTCGGTAACGCAAAAATGACAAATTTCTGTACGATATACGAAAAACCCCTTCGCCCCATTTTTCCACTGATGAAATACATACATTAATCTATAAACGGGAGCATACGGACGTGGCGAATGCTGCCACCACAAAGCTTTATCAGCCGCCATGGTTATTGCCTCATCTCATATCTGACTCCCTTAGCTCTGTACATTTTACTATATGACAAAACAGGCGAAGACTATACTTATCGTTAAAACTAAAGCAACTGTCACGAAGGATGCGATCTGTCTGTCACAACACTTGATCGTTATTACGATTGTTTCTGTCATGACGGAAAATTTTCATATTAAGTTTAGTGCGCCTTAGGGGTAATGCTTGCTATTATTAAGATGCAACAGATGTACAGTGTTTTTGATTCGCGATAGGTTTCGTGTTTACCAGCGTTCGGATTATCCGGTTTCGCGGCAAACGCAGGAGGAGGCGTAGCTCTAATCGCGGCATTAGCATATCGCTCTCGTACACATGTGAGTACTAATCATTTGTGATACGCGGCCACACACAACAAGTGTGGTGCCGAAGACGTCGGCCTTCGGACGCTGACTAAGCCGGAGGTCGACTTACGCGGTCCTCGGAAATATCCAAGAACTACACGTCGATGACAACACCATCATATACCTGAATCATTCTCAGGAGTATGCATTGAAAATGAGCGTTTTGCATTGAGACTCATAATTCAGCAGGTATATATCTGATCGGGCTGAAATAAATATTACCTGAAAGCTAAAACCCTAGGCTGCAAACATCAGTCCAATTTCAACTGCCGGAGTGTAAAGATGTTTTTATACGAAATTTTAAACATGACATAAGTTCGTGCCGCGAAATATGGGAAAAGGTCGTAGCTGCCAATGGACAGTATTTCGAATGATCTGAGTCTTATTATTATAAAATATTTATACACGTATATTAATTACTAGCAGATACAACAAACATTGTCCTGTCCGAATTATAAGGTTCATGATTTTTACGTGACCACTAAAGATAAAAACCATTCAGGGATTTATTCATACACACAAAAAATTTCAAAAAAATCGATCCAGCCGTTTAAGAGGAGTTTAATGTCTAATACACGTACAGAATAATTTCATACATAAAAAAAAATAAACTAAGCGTTTAAACGTTAAAAAAACTGATAACTAAAACGAATAATTTTACGCAAGTATGCACATACAATACATACTTTAAACTGGATGAGAGTAGAAGGATGGGTGCAGTTTTTAACTACTTCAGGGCAACCGAGAGTGTAATCAAAAGTTCACAAAATTAGAATTAAAATATTTACAACAACATTTCACCAACGACAACATTTAGCAAGCATTGTTATTACCTGTATAATACAGGTATAATGTTATTTAGTTAATTACATTGTCTTCGATTTAAAAATAATGTTTCATATATCTAGTTTATCGGAAGTTATTAGTAAATTGATAGCAAAAATTGTACCAAGAAAACAGACAAGAAGAAACGCATTTTAATCCTTTCGCATCGTTGGACGATATATGCCGTCTAAGATTCCCCTACCGTTAACATCGGTAGCCGTTATATATCGTTTTGATACTTACTTAGAATAGTTTTTTATGCATCATCTGATAGCTAAAGGATACAAGAACCAACGTGATATATGAAAATAAACCAGATAAGTACATGGAGGCTTCATATATAATATAAATTAAATATAATTGACAGTATAATTTGTATTCCACCGAGCAGTAATGAAAGGGTTAAGTACCAGAAGAGATGGAAAATCACTAACATGTGCCGTAATTTTGAAGGCAAAAAAGGCGTATGTACAAGAGTGCATTTAGACCAAACGAACATAGAACAAACTAGAACACAAAAACTGTTCAATAAGTGTTAAAAGTTTTTACCAGGAGATGTGCAATACCACAATGTTTATTTTGTTCAGATGTGTAAAGGTGCATTTAGACAAATCGAATTTACAACTAACTAGAGCACGAGAAACAACGTTCAATTAGTGTAAACGGTTTTGTTTTGACCTGTCATTAAAAATCATGAATAATAGTTGTAGTTCAAGCACGCCTCCCTCTTCGTATTATCGTGTGGTTTTTTGATGGTCTCCTTCGTGGATGCCACCAGCTGTCGCCACGGTTGGCCGCCCACCAACGGTCTGCTGCTGACAATTTGCCTCTGAATACGTCTGACCAAAAGGCCACCAGCGCCATCCGCTTAAAACATACGCAGGAAGTACGTACTCGTATAAAAACCTACTCCAAGAAACAATGTATGCAGCACTGAAACAACAGACAATAAGTTCGCTTGTATTTTTAGTAAGATAATCTATTATCCTAATATCATGAGACTGCGATTATTATCTCTTTAATGGATTCTTTCTATTTAGCACTTCTATGCAGAGGCCGCAATTGTTCAGAGGCGATTCCTACTGGATCAGTTGCTAATTGATCATAATCTGAATGATCGCATCATCGAGGAGACGCATTAGTCCTCTTGTGTGATACTGCTATAGTACAATCTAGTCTGGGCACAAAAAAACCGCGATACTTATGCAAAAAAAAAGGGAATTTATTTTTAAAATATCGAAAAACGAAAAAAATAAGTTATATTACCTAGGTTGGCACTGACGGACCAAACTGTTATGTTGCGATTATACTCGTAGTATCACATTTGTCTTGCGACAATAGCACATCGTAATCTAGGTTCTCGTTAGATCACAGAAGTTAATCAACATTGGACGCGGACCAAAACGTGGATGGGACTCCGCTTATTGCTAGCCGCGTGTCGGTGGTTAGGTTGAGCAGCTTCTAGGGACCAAATGGGAGAATCGGGATAATCCTCCTATTAATAAACAACATAGTAAGAATACTACAGCAACCCTCTTTTCGTCAACGAGCTTCTGCCCTGGAGATCGTCGGGTACCATATATATTCCCAGGTGTAGTTCTTAATTCTTTTACGAATAATATATAACGTTCCCTAGAGCCTGAGAAGTTTATCTAATGAAGAAACTGATAATGCATAAAACAGGATTTTATTCAATATTCATTTTAATGTTTAAACAAATAGAGAAAATTGCAAGTATTATTTTTTAAAGTTGCAAGTATGTATAGCCTACGCTACACTAGATTATTCTAACTAAATCAACATATACATGACAGAACAGTCGCTTTTAACTAAAATTAATGCATTTTCGGTAGTAATAATACTTCATTCCTTGATCGCAAGAAAACCGTGTGATACAATTTGTTAAAACTAGGAAGTATGCAGCTATCCATTTTTGGCATAATGATAATAATAGTCAATGCTCGGAATTGCCTATTCAATAGACTCTGAATAAAAACGTGAATAAAATCATCATTGTGATCTGCGGAAACAATGACGTAAGCCACTTCCAGTGTATATCAAAGGAACTCCCAAAGTGTGGGTCGCGGTCATACATTAAATCAGTTATTTTTTCATATACATAACAAAATTCCGTAATATCAATGAGGATATGAAAGAAAATTAAATAACTTATTTCAAAGTTTTAATTGAGAAACGAAATGTCTCAGATTCGGCAAGAAGCCATAATTGTGGAAACATGAAATTGCTCATACTTGAGCTAATAATAGTTCATATCAAAAGCGGATAATTCTAAATAAAATTGAGGAACAAATTCTGTATATATTTTCATATTTAACCTTTAAACGCCCAGTGGTTTCCTTACGGGACCGCACATTTGCGTCGTTCAATGCCATACAGGACGTGCTTATGGTTCATTTCACAATCGGATTACATTAATTTGTAATAATAGTATTAAAGTAAGTTCATGGAAGAATCTATTGTGCGACGTAACATTATAAACATTGGCCTACTAGGGCATTGAACGACGCAAATTTGCGGTCCCGTATAGGACCACTGGGCGTGTAAAGGATAATTTACTTTTTTCCAATAAAAAAATAGTCTTATGTTCACTTCCCACATCACAAACTATCAAAAGAACTGTTCTCAGTTGCTAAATCTTTTGGGCTATTCCGAAACGACTCAGCATACTGAAGATCTATAGAATTAACTATTGTAGTGGACAATTCTGTAGATTATGAAGAAGATTCATGTAGCAACTACTCCCTTCATAAAAGCATACAAACACTACAATCCGGGGAACATATCATAACCATGTCCAGATGTCAATGTAGGAGACATACTTTTTTTTAGGAGGTCGGAGTGATTAACCGGTAAATAAAAACAATTTGAAAATACAGCATAAAAATTCCTATAATTCACACTCAAACGAATTTCAGTATAACAATTAAATGCTCAATAATGTGAACATACTCTACATTGATTATTAACTCTATCCAGTCTGATTACATAATATGTGTGTAATCACCAGGCCGAACGTTAAAGGCGGGTCACACAACATGTGTGTGATCGTTTCGCCAACGCTTAGTGGCCGACTATACACAGCTTGTGATGTTTTTTCGAACGTTAGTGGCCGATCACACAACATATGTGTTGTTTTTACTTTCGACCATAATTCAAAGACCTCAAACCTTTTCAGTGAGGGTCATATTTAATTTTATTTGAACACATGACAATAGATTTAGCAATTCTTTAAAAAAACAGTCGGCCTCCAGCGTAAGTTTAATCGCGTAACGCGCGGACTGGATAGTGTTAAGATGTGCTTCGGTAAACATTTTACGCGATTGGATAAGGCACAAAATTATTTTTAAAAAATGTAGGTCGCGGTTCATTATATATATTGAGAAGCCCTGACGTAGTCGATGACACATCATGCAAGACATCCAGTCACTTTGATCCAATGAATATCTGAATATCTTATCGCTATGTAGCAAAAGGAAATAATTCAGTAATATCTTGTATGGACACGAATACGATTACGAGTAGGTAATTGACGGTTTACCATTCAGGTCGATAGTTCATTGTAAAATAATCATAATAATACTATAGTGTTTACTTAATTATTTACTCAATAAAGCACAGTGTTTAAATAAATTTATAACTACGTATAATTTTTTAAGTACACCAGTGTTGTTCCTCGAAACACTACAATTAATTTTATACCCCTTTAAGTCCTTTGCAATTCGTTCATTACGCATGGTTAACTCTAGCACAGTGGTTTCCAAACCTTTTGGTGCAACGGAATACTTCCATGAATCATCAAAACAATTAAAAAACAAAACCATCATGGTTCACAAGCAGTTTAATGGAAAAAATAAAGCTTCAGTACTTTTACTAACAATTTCTTCATTTCCGAATTGGAACTCTCTTTTTGACCGATACCTACAGAACAGATGGGAAGGCATAGAAAAACATTCTCTACATTGCACTTTATTCAATATATATTGTAAATTTTAGCATTCAACAAATGAAATACAAATCATTAAAATAAGCTTGAAAAACGTGTATATTTTTTATTAATTCGAACAATACATATATATGAATCGTCATCATATATAATCTATTGTCTGATTGAGCATTATGGATTATATTCCCATAACATTCATAGTTTACCGACTGTGGTTATCAAAACATTACATAATTACGTTGAAGTAATGACGAATACAATTATTACTGAACGTTTGTATTAAAAGGAAGATTTTTAAACCATTAGCAGACTTATTATCGATTAAACAATATTACACGCAACATTATATTCCATAGAGAATTTTATTATGTTTAAGTGTATTTATAATTTGTAATTTAAATCCAATATTATTTACGAAAGCGACATCAGCAGTATAAATAAACTAAAAATTCGCGATAAGAAAACAATGATCTTCAGACCGGATTACTTGTTTTCGATGGTAAACGAAATAATGTTAATCACCACCGTAATTGCGATGCATTCAACATCAAATTCCAAAGAGTAAAAATAACGTTTATTACCAGATCTAAACAAACAAAATTATTTATTTTCTTATGTAAAATTGACATAATAATACTTATATCCCTCCAAATTGTAGCTAAATCGTATTTATGACTACATACTATTTTAAATATAACGGTCCAATAGAGGCTATAGTTTATTTTTAATATTTAGCTCTGAATGTTTACACTGTACTACACATTGTTTATTATTATATTATATTATAGCGATATTGAACAAAATTGTGTGAAATTACTAATCTTTGGTCAAAAATTAAAACATATAAACGAAAAATAAACATGTTATTTAAAAATTATTCGTTGTATAATTATATTAAAAGAATGCAATAGCATCCAGGAGAGCATTTAAACGTTTTTTTAAGCAAAAATTACGATAAAAACTTTCATTAATCTACTAATTTAGTGACATAATCAAATAATAATTCCGTCGAAATAAATGCAGGATACGTCGCATAAATAATACAGTAGATATTCTACTTTTTCATGGAATATAATATATTCAAACGAATCTAGCATTTATAGCTCATGAAGGATTAATTAGAATATTAGCGGGAAAAGATTGCAATCCAATATTTGAACAGCTTTCAAAAATCCACCTTCACTGTTTACTCTATTAATGTTACACAACAAAGCATCACCAGTCTTCTTTTTAGAAACGAGACACTGAATATAAGTGATTCAAATTGGTGGCAAACAGTTCACATCGTCGTCCTGTGTAACAAAAACGTAACATCAACAAAAATATCTTTCGATATCATTCCTGAGAGTTTTTCGAATAAAGGAAATTGAGCGCCGTTATGCCAATCTTTATAATAAACGTAAATTAATGCACTGACGTCAACCTTGTAATGCAGATAGTGAGCGAATTTTTATATATCTATGAATAATACTATGAAGGAGAAGTCAAATAATAAAGTACATAACAGAGATGTATAGGAAGATAAAAACGTAAACGTGTTGCAGAAAGTTACTCTGCTAGATGATCAATCAAAATAGGTCGTATTTCGAGGACAATGCGGAATGAAGAAAGGCATCGTCCGGTGATGCAGTTTATGCCGTCATCCATGGATCACTGACGATCAACTACACTTAAGGGTGCAAAATTGTGGTAAAAATAACTATGTAGAGAAGGAGGCAGAAGGGACCGTCAAAACTAAACAGCAGTTCAGGAAGGTACCCCCAATAAATGGCAAAGACTCTCAGGCGACAACACAGAACACGTATCGTGTTCTCATGGATGATGCAATGCATCAGAGAATATCTTACAGTATGTTGTAGGCTTGGATCACATGGACAAGCGTCGCAAGAAGAGAGGCCAAACCTTTTGAGTAACTCTTAATGTTAAATATTTTGTGTCCAGTAAACGCCTGCGTGAGGTGGAAGAAGGTGGCTGATGGGCACCATAGCCAATTTTGAGAGAGTAAGGGTAGGGGAAGAAATGTTAAAACATTCTGAAAAAGATTGAAATTCTTCCAATTGTGCTCTTCTTTGCACTTTCAGTCAAATATCTGGTGATATCACATCAAGCCTATTATTTTTGACTGGGTGCGGTGGAAGAATAGTCAAAAGTGTCAAGATTTAAATTCCAATAATTCGCATACACTCGCATTGTTCACTGCCGTCACACATCTACGTAGCAGACTTCCGACTCTTCCAACGTGAGATATTCATGCTGAAGAATAGTAACACAGAGTTAATAAACCTCCGTGTAATTTCATTGTAGTCGTATTATGACACTTACCAACCTGGCTCAACATTGCACGCAGGATGTAACACGCCTACATCACTCATTTATAACACAGCGTCTACAAAACGCAGGGAGACTCTTCACGTGAATCATAAAGGAACGTATGATAGGTTATAAATTTTCAACATATTTTTATTATTATTAAACACAATACACTCAAGTTATTAACACAAATTTAGAGGCTAGGATGTTTATTGTAGCCATGGTGAATAAAACACTTATGATCACGATTATCGTTCTTGATAATTATATTCATGATAATTATCTAGAAACACGTTGCACTATTTTTACGCAGCACTGATCACTGAACACTAGTAGAGAAGATAACGTCCACTGTTTAATAAATACTATTATTATTACATAATTATTATTTAAAAATTCATTTATAATTTTTATAAATTAATTAAGTATGCATTATTAATATTGCCTGCTCCTAAATTGGAGCATAAGAACACCACAAACCTCTGCTAATGACATCATACATTTATGTATACATAATCTGTTTGAACAAAATATCAGCTGTGCATCCTAAGGTTAGTAACAAATACATTATTTATAACGTAGTTAAAAGATGCTTAAAAAGCTTTACGTTTCTCGAAAATATGCAGTTATGGTGAATACTCTCATGTGAAACAGGTATCTAGTAAGAGCATATGGCTCGCACATGGAAAATAATACATCCCAACATTATTAATCAAAAACTGATGTTGTGGGAGTACTTATCATTTTTTCAAAGTATTTTGGTGATTTAGTATTTAAAACAATGCTCTGATAGCTGTATTTTATTTCAAAACACTTAGAATGCTAAATAATAAAAAATATTGAGGTATTTTGCCAACTGTCAGACAGTTATAAAACCGCCTCCTTGCTTAGAGGATCGTGACTGAATAATACGCTGACACATCGCTAATAATCATTGCTCTCCATTTACAATACTCGGAATAATATTTTAAAATGTGTAACAAAAGAGACATTTTACGTTTTCCATACCAAATAATAGTATTACATATTATTTAGTGACTTATACATCATATCATTCATACCCAATATAAGCCTGGTTGTCATTCCTTAGCACAATCAACTCCCGTAAATCATATAAGCATCATTGTAAAAGTTAATTAATATGTTTGCTGGGTTGTTGGGTTGTCAATTATGAGTGTGAAATGTTAAGATTGGTTTTAGGTGAGTGTTTTTACCTTTATTTTCGGCGGATCCTTGAATACCACCGACGTTGTCAGCCATCTTGCTCACTCAGTCATTTGTACTGAACTGCGGTCCAGTCTGACCAACCGGCGCGAGGTTACGTTACAGCAGGCCGACACGCTACTACAAAAAATGTTTACCTAACTCATAATAATGATAGTGTTCGTAACATTTTTTTCTGTAGACGTTATTTACCCAAAAATCACCAAATATTTTAGATTTTGTATATTTCACCTGCGTAATTTCACTAATTTTTAAGAATATTATGCATTATATTGTAATTTTAAAATATCATTAGCCTTTTTGGGAATCATTATATCTATAATGCTTGTATAAATTACAAATAATGTACTGTTGTTTACTTAAACACTGTTTTATTATAGGTGTTGTTTTATGTAAGATATGCCTGGAATGATTTAAAAGGTAGAACCGTTTTTTTTTATTAAATTAAGCCGAGACCAAAATTACTGATGATACTCTTTTGTTTGATATTTTTTCGGGGACCTTTTTTTGCTATTTGCGAAGTGCCATTAACGAAACTTCGAAGCTGCTTTTAAATTCTTAACTCAAAAATTAACTTACGTTCATCTTGCTTTATAAGTCGACGTTTATGTCCAAAATCTTCAAAGCTTAAATAATATTTTGTCCATTGATTAGGCTCGCAGGCTGTACAACGAATGGATATATATAGTTTGTTCAACGTAGGAAGAACCCTGTGACACATTTATTGCCCTGTGTAAAAGGTATGAGGCAAAAATATTTATTTCTATTAAGTCGTTTTTTTTTAGTAACTTATTTGTAGGTACTTTGAGATTCAATCAAATTTTCCACTTGTGGCTAATATCACATAGTTGTCATGCAAGTAGGCGGCCAACTGTCAAAATGACAGCTGACACTCCGAAGAATGCAAAAGATTTCATTTTTACTTATCCAACTTGCTTGGATCCTGAATCCAAGTATGTCCTCGAGGTCCCGGTGGAAATTCCGTTCCCAGGATGCGTAAAAGAATTTTCGCAGCGAGTTCTCTCCATGTTCAACATACCAGTATACCTCGAGGAAGGTAAGATAAATCCATCATAAATCCCTACAGTCGACAACGGAACTAGAGATACCTGAGGCCACCCTGCGGCTGAACATGTGGAGAAGCGCAACTGAGGGGAATACTTGGATTGCCCCGAAAGAGGACCTAGCCCCTGGACATGACCAAGGGTGGAATATATGGAGGTCCCTTAACAGACTTCGGACCGGAGTATGCAAGACGAGGACACAAATGAGGGCCTGGCAGTTTTACAGCGGACCGACTGAATGTGACTGCGGCGTGGAGCAGACCCTGTCACACCTTCTGGAGTGTGCGCTGTGCCCGAATAGCTGCACCCAGGAAGACCTGATGATGGCCAGAAGTAACGCCATCGACGTCGCCCACTTCTGGGCAGACAGGATCTGACCCTGTTGTTTCCGACACGATTATATATATATCATAAATCCCGATTTTATCTCACCAAATTTCATTACACAAACATTTTTATAGATTAAATCGTCTTTATTTTGCCGCGGGTTAATTCCACAAAAAGCCTCTTAACTGTTATGCCAATACTCGTTGGTTCTAACAGAGAAATTTAAAAATGCATTTTTCTTAAAGCTTATTAGGCTAGTTTAATATAAAATTTAAATCTCTTTCAAATGTCGCTCAATGAAACTATATGGTGTGATAGTATGAAAAGTTGCCTGTAGAACAGTGATTCTTTTTGGAGCCCGGGAAAACTTTTTATTTTTAAGTTATCAATTCACATAGATCCACAAATTATTGTGTATCAAATTAGGTATTAGGGAAAAGCCTCAGCAAACATAAAAACAAGAAAACATAAATTGTTTTCAATTTTATTATCTGTGGAGCACCGGCAACACCTTTGAAGCCTTCAATCAATGGTGTAGTCTTCAAGCTATAATATGTTATAGTTTCTAGCAATTTGCATAAAAAGCGAATTGTAGCAAACATTTACAGTTTATAAAATGACAAACATCTTTAAATCGACAAATACAATATCTTAATACAAAGATTTTTACTGTATGTTCATTTCTGTACAAATACATTTAATGCAGATTTAAATCATGATTGTTTTTAATCAATCCTATTTAATCTACAGATAAATATAATTTCTCTCTGTATGTATTACCCTTTATTATATATGTTTTTTATCATTGTTTTTTAGATATTTATGAAGCGATGGACGAGTTCATCAAAAAGCACACGGAGGACTTTTACAATGATCGTGATGACCTTTTGCTTGAGAGTGCACGCTCGGGTGAGCTCAATGTGGAGGAGTGTATCAAATCCTGGGAGCGCAGCTACAAGGAGCAGGTGGCGGAGTATGCAGACCCCAAAGGGGCCAGCGACGAAGAGGTTTTTGCGGGGGCCTACCATCGTCTCGTCCACTCACCCGCGCTAGAGAACATCTTGAGAGCTGAAGGAAGTTACGCGCAGTCCGTGCAGCAGATCATCAGGCAGCGGGATGAAGATGTTAATCAAATAACTGATAGGTTTGTTCAATGTGGCTAGTCTTTATTAACTCTTTTAACCTTTAAACGCCCAGTGGTTTCCTTACGGGACTGCAGATTTGCGACGGTTAATGCCCTACGATCCCATACAGGAGTGCTTATGGTTTATTTCACAATCGGATTACATTCATTTGCAATAATAGTATTAAAGTAAGTTCATGGAAGAATCTATTGTGGGACAAAACATTACAAACATTAGCCTGCTAGGGCATAAGGTTAATATAAGTATAGTAGAACCTCGATTTATCAACATAAGTAATGTAGAAGATTGGAGGAGGGAAGCTAGATAGCAGTAGAAAGTATTACAGAAAACCAATACCAAAAGATGCACGGAAATCATAGATACTTTCTTGAAACTGAAAATAACTGCTGAAAATCAAATTAAGTGGTGTTATGAATGAATATTAAAGTAAATTGTTATTTATTTTGCAGTCAAACGGCCGAGATGGAGAGAAAGATGCGCTTGCTGCACACATACACAACTGAGGACGAGATCAACGACCTGGCGGGGCGGCACTTTGAGGAGCAGAGCATGGTGGCCGGGCGCTGGGGCTCGCAGCTGGACGCTCTGCGCCAGGCACAGCGGGCAGAACACCGCGCCTGGCTGATGACAACTCTGGAGGAGCAACAGACTAACTCAGCCCCACAGACACCCAGGTACTGATAAGACGTCAAGGGTTACTAATATTTTACAATATCACTTTGATTTTACCATTTTTCTTAAAAACTTACGTAAATAGTCAAATAATCAATTATTTATCTTCTTTTTTTTAGAGTAACTATTGAGTTTGTTAAAGTAACTAAAAAACATTATTGAAGATGGTCTCCAGGAAGGCCGAAACATGTAATCAGTTAAAATAAATATGAATCAAAACTAAATATTTTTAATTTATTTATTTAATAATTAAAATTAATTTAATATTATAATTATGCAGTTTCACCAAGTATTGTCAGTTGATAACCTTAATGTTAAGTAACTAAAGCTCGATGCTCTTATGATAGATAGTATAATTATAATAAAAATATATTCTAGCAGGATGCAGTGCATTACTCGGCGCATTACTTGGTGCATTACTCTATCTGCCATATTTTAAAATAAATACAAAATGATTATTATTTGTTCTATCTCTGTGTAAAATATTTTACAGCAACATTTACGAACCATCATTTTTTGATTGAGCTTTGCGACATTTACATATAAATGATAATTGCTTTTGTAGTTTCATATAATATTTAGTTAGTTATACGCTGCCCAAATAAATTTAAATTTATTACAGGAAAATAATATTATTTTTAAAATATCATTTATTACAATGACCTCTTGGTGAATCTATATAATAATGTTTTATGTACAATATGAACAGTTCTCTTTGAAGAGTAAACATAAATCTTTGTTGATTATCTTGACAAAGAAACACTGTCCATATGTGCTTAATATAATTTTTATTAAATGTTGTTTCCAGCAATTCTCCATTGAGTCAGTTTGCGCTGACCGATACGGTCCAGCGGCGTCCCACGGCTTCGGCATCAGAGCAATCGCCTCTTCTGGAGGAAAGCTTCACCATCCACCTCGGCTCACAGCTCAAACAGATGCACAATATTCGCATCTTGTCCGCGGATGTCATGCGGTTCTGCAAGGTCAAGCAACTGGATGATGGGTATTTTTTTCTTATTGTTCTCAAGATTTTTAAAGTACAGTCTACGGAATGCTTTTCCTGGTTCTGAATTTTCATGTAAATTATAATATGAATCTTTTCAAGAAACAAATAACACTTCTTCAATCTTCTCAATCTCGCCAGATATTTTTTATAAATTGATATACACGTACAAATCAACATCAAATATCATATTTTATGACATATACTTGTATAAGTCGATCTCGGAGAAAAAGAAACGGCAGATGTTGGGATTCGAACTACGAACCATATACCTCAGTTCTGTTCTATGCACAGCGCAATAAACCATGACTAATTATCTGCCTCTTTTTGCCTATATTTGCCTATTCTCTGCGATATTTTTTCATGCAGCGTCTAGCTCTAGGCGATCCAATTAAGCGTCATAAAATCCCTTGATGAGACAAAACCATCTACTGGAGCTCTTCTTTGTGTTACATGAAAAGTAGTGAAATATAATAGAGAATAAAAGACTTAAAAAAGATAGCCAATCAACCATTACCAGCTGGTGTGTTTTCAAATTATTGCCTTGATAATTATTTATTTGCATGTTATCAGTACAATGGATGCCCCCCGCCGCCTCCAGACAGCACTGGGTCTGTACTCCTCTGACCTTTGTGGGCTGGTGGTTCTAGCAGAATCCCCCCCTCCACATTATGCTGGTCTTGCCAGGCTCATCGCTCACGCCACCCAGCAAAGCACCGAGTTCCACTTCCCAAGCATGGATGCACAACTGGAGAAGGTCCTTGAGGATGCCAGGGAACCGGTAAGTGGCTTTTGAGAACTGTTACAATCTATTTGTTAAGAGCAGCAAGTTCTACGTTTATAAAACAAAACAAATAACTGTGATTTCGAAGGCAGGAGATTCCAGCCTCATTTCTTTTCCTACAGAGTCAATTCCTGTTAGTTTCTAGAGTCCTGCCCCATTTCGTGCCCCATTACTTTATTATTTTTTACTTAATCTTACTTTAATCCAGTGTCCAAAAACATTAACTAATGAATTCTCTCTGTTTCCACTTTTATCAGGTTCTTATCAGAAATGGCCAGCGTGTTCGCAGCGCCACTGAGCATCTCCCACAGTACGGCATGAACATCAGAAAGACCAAGGAGAGCAAGTACATGCAGACTGGTGATATCTACATCACCAAGCACTCCAACCTGGCAGAAGTCCACGTGCTATTCCACCTTATAGCTGACGATTCCTCCTTGAGATCCAGTAAGTTATTATCATCACCGATCTGTTCCTATCATCTGCTATACATAGAGAATACTGGTACAAGATAAATCATGTCCAGGAAATTAGTCTTCTAACATGGCAGTAAAAGAGTAAATACCTGACAAAAACAGACAACACAAAAAAGATGAATGCTAGTGTTAAATTCATTTTGTGTGCCAATTTTACAAATCAATGTTTTTTAATATGTTTATTTGACACATTATTTTAGATGACATTAACTCCCGGCATCCGGCAATCTTGGGCTTGAGAAATATTCTGAAGACAGCATGCTCCAATGATGTCACAACACTAACACTACCCGTTCTGCTACGCCATGACATGTCAGAGGTAAAAGTCTTGAGCGTTTTAGCAAGTCCCTGTGGCTACAATATTAATTATAACATCTGCTTTTAAAAAGCAGAAATTTCTTCTCTGGTTCAATCAACTAATTTATTGCTGTATTTGCAGGAGATGACTGTAGCTTGGTGTGCCAAGCGAGCTGAGTTAGTCCTCAAGTGTGTCAAAGGCTTCATGATGGAGATGGCCTCCTGGGGAGGCTCCGAGCTCAAGAATCTGCAGTTCCTCGTTCCAGATGGGATTTCCTCTGAGGTTTTCTCCTGCCTGGCCGCCATGTTACCCAGTATCTTCAGAGTTTCCAACCCCCTGAAATTTAAGGCCAGCAAACAAGAGAGCAATCCATAGCACAGGGAGCTGCTCCTCACAATGAGAGCACGAAACTGGGTTCTTTAACCTAAAATAACCCTCTGAGATCACATAACTTCACTAAATCCTATCTTACCTAAGACCCAACCAATACTAGTTTTCCAATATTCAAATATAGTATATCGTGACCCAACCTCCTTAGATTCAAACCTTACTTTACATTTCCTAACCTAACCCTTATCTCCTGATTGAAAAGTACTACACTTAAACTTAATTTACTGATAGATTTTACAGTACATTATGTCCAAATCTATATCAGGAATAGATTATCTGTACACCCAATCCTTTTTATACGCTATTATTTTTTACGCGATTTCGCTTTTATTCAATATTGTGAATGGCGTCGTTATTATCTTACGCGATTTACTCACTGTAACTTGCTTCTTTTTAAACGATATTCTAAATGTTGGAACATATTTATTGAATTATATGAATATTTTTTTACACCCCATTTTCTGGAACGAATGTATCGCGTTAAAAAAGATTTGTGTGTACATATATTACAAAAAAATATCACCAGATCACAAATATTGTGAATTTTTTTATTAGAATATAATATTAAATAAATGTTTTGCAAAATAATACATTTTGTTCCTGAAAATATTTTCATAAGAATACTGTGCATTAAAAAAATGTTGGTTTTAAGTATCTTAAATTTTCTACACAAGTTGCTATAATAAATAATTTTAAGAACTCAATGTAGCTTGATGTTATATTTAAGTATGTAATTAGCTTTCTACAGACATAAAATTAATGCCTGGGGAAAGAGAGACCAACATATAGCGATAGAATAAGGGTAAAATATCTGGAGATGGTTAATTTTCCTAGAATCATGACATATTAAGAGATCTACGAAATACAGATAAGTATCTAATCATTAAAATAATTATGATAAAAATAATCATCTATTCCATGGTGAGAGTAGTACTCTGTTTTTTTCCAGAGGAGTTTTGAAGCATTCAAAACATTTCCATGTGAACTCTTTCTACCCTGGAATAAATATTTTGATATTGTATAGGTGTATATGTTATTATATTAGAACTTTTGTATTATTCTGTGATTATTTAAAAATGCAATAAATAATTATGATTATGTTTATTGTTTGATTTGCGTCTTTTCATTTGTCCTTTTATAACCCAAGTTATTTTTAAAACAGGGATCCGAAAGTTTTATATTATTATATGGATTTTAAAATATTTATTAGAATATTATATTATTATTTTAATATACTTATCTACTATTACAGATCATTTACTATATTGCAATATTATAAGTAATTAAATATACACATACTATAATGCCACAAATTCTTTATACGCATCAATTCGTTCAGAAAAAATATCGGCAGAGGCGGGATGCGAACCAGCGAACCTCGAGACCCGAGTGGTACATACTAAAATAAATAGACTATTGGAAAGTAATAATATTAAACTTGTGAATAAATCTAGACTGAGTGAATAATAAAAAATAATAATATACACACTCTGAATATACACTATATGAGATATCTAGCGTTATATGATAAACAATGGTAAAAATGCAACTTATTCCGTACAGCAGTTCGGGCAGATGATGATCGTGTGGTCTAGGGTAATGAACTTGAACAAATGGTTGGTTCCAAGGTTCGCTGGTTCGCATCCCACCTCTGCTGATATTTTTTCTGAACGAATTGATGCGTATAAAGAATTTGTTGCATTATGGTATGTGTATAATTAATTACTTCTTATATTATTATTATAAACAATATTTCTTTAAATCGTATCTGATGTTATAATTATTGATCGAATAATTTAATGATCATCGCCTTTTATGGGTTAGTCATTCAATTAATAAACAAAGTATACTTGTAATATACGTAATTTAAATCAATGATTAAAAATTTAAAAAAGTATTATTAACCATTTCCTGTATACGTACAGACAATCGTCTTACGATATTTCATGGAACATATTTACCGTATAAAAAAAATACATAAAAAATACTTGACTTCCAAATAAAAAGTAGAGAAACATTCCTTGAAATTCTAAATCCATATATCTTTGAAACAACGAGATAAAATACACAAAGAATCACATAAAAGAATTAAGGAAAAGAACACAGCGTATAAATATTGTACTTTTATTTAAAGGTATAACTGTTGGTTAGATATTCTTCACTCTCTTCTTTGGAAGAAATAGTATCAATAATAAAACATGATTGTTCTATGCGCATGGAATTAGTGTTAACCGCATGATCATTCTGCCCTTCTTCTAACAATGAAGTTAGTGATTAAAGTTTGTTTGGATTATCCTTCTTTCGATGATTAATTGCTTATACAGTTCATTATTCTCAGAGATGCAATTTTTAAGCTCTCGTCGAATCTTGGGTAAGCATGCTAGAGAATGTCTTCTGCCAGGTAACATTACAATAAAACGGATTCTCAATATTAATTAATACTAAAATAATAACACTGGATTTTGCACGTAAATTATATTTATAATACGCTATTAATTTCGTAATATTATATGTAAAAACGTAGAGTATAATAATATTTTTAATTTGCATTTCTAAAAACCGCATAACGTCAAAATCGTATCAAAACAAGTTTTAAATGTACATTTATATATGTACAAAAGGATAAAATTAAATAATAAAATAATAAAAAATAATCATTTGCTTATTTCATAAAATTTGTAGGTATCTGGTATAGGTAAGTTACGTCTCAATAAATAATTTTCTGTTGGCAATATTATAGGAGCAGCAATACTGAAAAAAATTAAAATGTCAAAAATTTGAATCCTGACAAAATAATGTTCTTATTATTTTACAAATTGTAGTGCAAAATTAAGAAATATGTGGATTTTCGGGTATGGTTCACTAATTTGGAAAGTGGATTTTCCTTATGTAAGAAAAATTCCTGGTTGTATTAAAGGTTACAATCGACGTTTTTACCAACATAGCATTGACCATCGCGGAGTTCCTGAAGAGGTATTGTCTAATAAGTTTAATCTTATTTACATACAATATTATAACTAATGTTAATTTTTAATACTTTGTGGTTATAATTCATTATCAAATATCATTTATATCCAGTAAAAAGGCTTAGACATTATCGAGTGACAAGTATACTACTTTCATCAAATAAATTTGCACTATAAATATGTATGAACATATATCCAAAATAGCAGCCTCCTTAAAAGTGTCAAACATCAGTCTCTTACGCCACGATTCAGATTTGTATATATTTTCAATGTTTCGATGACCAGTGACATATGGTCTGCAACCTTGTAAATTCACAAAAAAAATGATTATATAAGAATATTGTCCAAAAACGGAATGTTTTAATAGAATTATTATTATAATTGATATATTTATGTACTAAAGAGCTGTTGTGATGACCATTTGCTCCTTCACAATGTGGTTGTTGCAAGAAAACAAATCAAACATGGTTTGCTTAAAATACTCCGGCTCTTGTCATCCCGAAATATGATTATATACAGAATGTTTTAAGAAAATAAAATGGTTATGGAGTTACGTTGGGCTTTAGCACAGGGCAGGAATTAGTAGCTGAGGTCTCAATATTATTTATGTAGTTGTGATATGCTTAATCTTGGGAGTGGATACGCTAGAAAGAGGGTGTGTCTACTTATATTATATTCAGTGAAATTTTGGGGTGAGGAGCAAACTTGGGATTAGTTTTGGAAGCTATCTTGCTATAGATTTTATTGATGAATGGTTGAATGTTAATGTCAAAGAAAAAGTCAACCTGTTCTTATGTATTATTAATTAAATATACATATACTATACATAAAATTATTTTTTCAACGCGTCAATTCAAGCAGTGTAGTTCATTAGATACAGATACAAACATCCATCAGTGGCCTACCGATATATTATCAAGGACTCTCTTAATTTCACAGCTGTTCTAGATAAGATGTTTTTTATCACTCATATGTATTAGTATTAATGCAATTGAATGTTTCGTTACGTACCTATATTATACGTAAAAGTATTATGATAGGTACTGTTTTATTATAACTGAATATTGTTGTTATTTTTACTATTATTTACACGCATTACTCACATACTCATTCCTTCTTAATTCAAAGTAAAAAAGTATTGATCTTTTGATGTTTTTTAATAATTAAATTTCTGTTCAACTTTCAATTAAACTAATGACTTGTGCGAACCTCTTCATTACATTAACCATTTAAGTTATGTGCAAATATTTTAATTTGAAATGAAAATTTAACAATGACATTGAAAATTGTGTTACAGCCTGGTCGTGTGGTAACATTACTCCCCGCAGGTCCAGAGGCTGAGGTGTGGGGCGTGGCCTACCAGATCAAAGACAGCGATGTAGAAGATGTTACCAACCACCTGGACTTTCGGGAGAAGAACGGTTACATCAAAATTTCAGTGGTCTTCCATCCAGCCGACGAGACCCAAGATTCATTTCCTCTCACCCTCTATGTGGCTACACAAGATAACATTTCATTTGCAGGTCAGAGGTCATGCGTTATTGATTTGTGGCTTTTAAGTAGAGTCTTGTGCAGCAAATAACTCATAACTTTGGTGTTATCAAATAAACTTATTTCCACACAAGATTATAGATGTTTTAATTTAGTCTTGATAACCTGAAATGTTTCCATTGTTTTGAATATTTTTTTATCCACATGAAATATCGCCATTCTTTGACGATTAATCTGGTGAAATTATGTGTATTATTTTATACTTAAGCACTGATCTATGAAGTTAGGTGAATGTAGGTAGTTCAGTATATAGGCAATGATTTACTATCCTCAAACTACCTCACTTTGATTGGGAATCCGATGCACTAGTTTTTTACTGTGCCCGATTGAAATAGATCATTGTCAAATCTCTAATCTATTTTTTTGAATTTATTTTGTTTTTTCCTTCTCAATATATTTTTTAAAGTAATGGAAAATGAAGAGGCCATCATCAAATTTCTAAACCAGCCTTTGAACTGGTTGTCCCATTAGCTTTACGCATATCGGAAACTTAATTACGTTTACAATTAAATGCATCTCTAAAATTACTTCTTTGTATTGATACCAATCGTAAAAACAATATTGTAATTTTTTAGGTGAGGCTGATATAGCAGATATAGCTAAACAAGTGGTGAGATGTGTTGGTCCCAGTGGAACTAACAAAGAATATCTGTACCGCCTCGCGTCGGCCATGCGACTGCTGGCCCCCGGAGTCCACGATGAGCATCTGTTTCAACTGGAGGCGGCTGTCAAGGAGCTGGACGCCTGCAGCAAAACTGATCCCAGTGACACCAACAGCTGACCTATATTTACCACTATACTGTGATGCTTTGCTGATTCATTTATGTGTTCAATTTTTTCAAAAAATCATCAGTTAAAAGCTATGATTAATTAAAATAAAAATCTAATCAGAAAATAAAAATTGCCTATTGCGAATAATGTAAATTACGAATATAATATTTTAAATTAATAAGTTGATTTCTAATGGAATGTTTACTAAAATGCATATATCATTGCAATCATATTTATCTCCAGGTAACTGATAATTAGTAATTCTAATAATGTAAATATAAAATATCTTTGACAATCATATATTTTTATAATAAAATACAGTCGTAGAGACTTTTCCAGAGATAATAATTGCTTCACCTATTTTATTTTTGGTTTATATTTTTAATAAGCTACATTGTTTTTACATATGTAAAATTTTAGTATCCATTATTTATAAATTTTGTGATATTAGACTTAGAAGAAAATGTTTCCTTCATAACAGTATTAATAATTATATTTCAGTTATTTTTATAAGCTTTTATTTCAAATATCTATTTAATGGATGTCCACAAAAATGATATGAATCGCACGATCGCTTACTTATTTTTAAAGAGCCATCTTGCAATGCTTTGTCGATTGCTGTTTTATATCATGACAGTAATGTTCGGAAAGAGACAAATTTATAAAATTATGCTTCCGTAACTGTTTTATAATTGAGCAATCGCGTTATGTATTTTGTTTATTTGCAGACAATGTATTCCTACTATTTAAAAATATATATATTGCCTAGTTGGAAATATTACAGCTGAAATGTAATAACTTAACATTTTTATTATCAAATAACAAAACATTGAGAAATAGTTCAATAAAATTTATTAAAATGTATACAAAACAAGCATTATTTCTACAACAATTTCCTAATTATGGTGCAGTAAAACCACCAAAGCAGATCCATGCCCTGCATTCTATACTGTGATAGTCGCATTGATTAGCCGCTGAAGCATGGAGCTTAGAGGTGCTTGCCGTACCATCTATGATCAAAGGGCGAGAGCCAGGTGTGGCATCCACCCATATTATTCTGGATGACATATTTTAAAGTGTAAGCGTTGCTGTTTTGCTCGGCCAGGCTTTTATTACGGGCTTCCTCTCGGTCCATCATCTCCTGTGATATGACCCTGGCTTTGAAGGGTAACTTGTCGGCGCAACCATTGAGCACAGCGCATGCCTGGAACAACAGATATACACCCATCAGTGATAATAAGAAATAAAGTCTATTGAAACACATGCTAGCAGTTTGCAACCCAGGAACCTGTCTTGTAAAACTTTTTTTTTTTCAATTTAAAAACGTTTTAGAGATATTTCCCTTCAGTATTTTTGTGAAGTGTGATAATTTTTCACTGACTGATAGTTGCTAACAGACAGAATGAGTACTACCCATTGACATCAGCACGATGTAGCCCTTGCCGACTGGTACCGAAAACCACGATATACAATCTTTCGTTTCTTTCCGCTCACGTGTGTGTTAGTTATAGACATCACCACTTGAGCACTGGGGGACAGCCTAAGCGTCGACGAACGCGTCAGTTATGTGTTGACGACCGAGGAGTTAGCATTACGGCCAGCGGCATGTCACCCCGCATGGTCAGAAGCTTGTAAAGTTTTAAGTAAATATAATCAATGTGCTTCTAAAAGAAAGTGTTTGTTTGCTGACCTGCTTCTCATCCTGTCCTCATGCGACGGTGTAACACCCCTCTTGAGAGAGAGGAGGATGTTACCATATATGTTTTTTTTTATTTGGAATGAAACTTAATGCTTGAAAATCGCTGCTAATTATGAACGCAGATTTATCATAAATAACATAAGAAAAATATAAATTGAATGAGAATGACTGCACTATGAGGGAGACTTCATCGTAGTCGAAAAGGTTCAATCCAGCTCAAGAGGTAATTGGTTATGAAAATAAATAGCAGAGCCATCATAGAAAAGGGCTAATCTTGGACTAGCAACATTACCTCCTTGTACTCCAGTTTGCCGGCAAGCTCCACAATGATGCGGCCAGCCTTGATGGGTGTGATGTAGTGATCAATGGCTCCCTTGCCTCCGCCCATGCGCTGCCCCTGCCCCTTGCGAGTGATTGGCTGCCAGGGCGGGTCCACTCGCCATACGGCAAACATTCGCTTTGCATCGATGCGCCGCGCTACACCCAAGCGAATTATTTCCAGGTGCTCCCATCGCAGGCGGCCGCCACCTTCTGCCTGTACATCCATTACATTAACATGAAAAATAAATAAATACATTATAATTTTAAATAAATAATGATCTTCATATTGTTTTTGACATGAATTACATTAAAGTTATTATTACTAAGAAAAATCATTAGCTATTCAATATTTTATATTAGTCTCAAGGGGAAAACTCAAATAAAATTACCATATTTGGTAATGTATAATATTTAACTTTCTCAATTTTTACCTAAACACTAAAAGCAACAATGTAACTACTATAACATTGCTTTAAAAAGTCTTATACATTTTTTATTTTTTTTATTTAATCAAATATAATAGGATACATTTAAGATTTTATTGACAGTATTACATTCATTTTTTTTTTTATTGTTTAATTTTTGGAATTTCGCTTTCCACGCCACTTAAAGGTAGATCTTGTGTGTGGCGTGGGATTCATCTTTGATTTAAGTGTTGCATATATACATTTTTTAGAATATAAAATAATATCATTAAAATTTATTCAAGTAAGTTGTAAGTGTGTTTTCAAAATTTTGTACTAATTGGTTGAGATCTTTGATCGAGTCATGTATGAGTTCTTTTATTTGAATTTTATTGTTAATATTGTTGCATGTAAAGTCATTCATTGGTAAGCATTAATTTTGAAATTGTAAATGATGTAGGTATACTTTATATTATTAACCTCGATAGTAAATACATTACATAAATTGTAAATGATGTTGATGTAAATTGTAAATTGTAGATGATACATATTAGATTATTTCGATTTTTTCGATCGATATTTCTTGGTGGAATTCCATTATATCAGATATAGAATAAAAGATTCTTTAGAATTTATTCCACGTATTTTTTTTTTGACTACATGTTTCAGCCAGGTCGGATGGCCATTTTCAAGTTTGAAGTTTTTTTTCAAACTTGAAAATGGCCATCCGACCTGGCTGAAACATGTAGTCAAAAAAAAAAATACATGTGGAATAAATTCTAAAGAATCTTTTATTTTATATCTGACATATTAGATGTTTATATCTGAAGTTGAAAAATCTTACTTTTAATTTTCAAAGGATTGCAGATACAAAAAATATTTAATCAATATATTTGATGAAATTGCACCATATTTTACCAACAGTAATTTATTTCTTTAAATTTAAAAAACATATGTATTTTAGAAAATATTTGTCATTTATAAACACATTATTCTTATTCGCAAACACAATATTTTGGGGGTTGAAGCGGATTAATGGCATTACAAATAATTTCAATGCGAAAAATTGCTTTGATATACGAGCAAATTGACATATATGCAAGTTATGGAATGAATTAAACTCGTATCTAGAGATACTAGTGTAGATTGTAATATTTCAAAAATATATAATTCATGTATTGGAGTCAAGCCTAAACCTATAATTAAAAACTGAAATTTGTCTCAAAAAAAATATATTACAATCAATATTTACAGTTCGATCAACATCACCAATCAACAAATCCAAAAAAATGTGCTGCAGTCAAAATATTTTTAATAAAATGGCAATATTAATGTTGGTTGGTAAGTACTTACGACTATGCCAAACTGCTTGTACTGCAGTGTGTTGTGCAGCAACTCGGGGCCGCGCAGGTACCGCAGGCGCTTCTGCATCTTGGGAGCCTTAATGTTAGACGGGTACATCGGCACCTTTTCCATGAACCGAAGTTTGGCTTTCTCCGGAATTTCGATATCTGAAATAACCCCGGCATGTCTTAATAGGCATATTTCTTATTGCCATTGCATCTGTAATTCGCCTTTTATTTTCTTTCACCTTCTATAAAGTCATCAAATATGTAAATCATGTTCACTTCGAGTTTGATATTTTTCATAAATATGCTTGGAAAATTAAAGCATGATCCCTTTCGTTCTCGGAGAGATTTAAAAAATTCCTGCTTATTTACTTACATGGAATAGTTATAATAGAAGTCAATATTTTGATTGAATACAGGTATGTTTATATTGTTAAATATATTTATTAAAAAAATTAATTAATTAGGCATTTATGAAAATCGAAATTCAGATTATCTATACCACCATTCTTGGTAATATAATGAAGTGACAGTCGATACATGTCTACAAATATTGTCTGTTTTTAAAAATTATACATGATTTTATTACTTTGTAACAATATGTCATGATTGTTAGTTTTAATGTTATTAAGTAAAATAATTTAATATTTACATGAAGCATGGATTTTTTGTTGATAAAATTACTTGACATTCTCAAAAGATTGTGTTGGGTGAAATTTTCCTGGCTATCCAATAATTTGACAAATATAAGAGACCTAAATATTGTTGGTTTTAATGTCTTAATTGAACAATATTATTATTGTTTACTTTTCATGCTTTTGATTCATATTCTTAACTCTTTTATTACGGCTCGGTTTGAATACAAATTATACTGTCAATTATAAAACTAGTATTTGAAGCATAAATGTACATATCTGGTATATTTTCATATGTCACATTAGTTCTTGTATCCTTTAGCTATCAGATAATGCATAAAAAACTATTCTAAGAAAGTAGCAAAACGATTTATCACGTCAACCGATGTCAACGGTCGGGGAGTCTTATGACAGCATATGCCGACAACCAATGCGAAAGGGTTAATGAGACATTTACAATACAGATAATATTCATAGTTAATCCTTTAGTATCGTAATGGTCTGTTTCTAGTAGAGTTACAATTGAATTACATACATAAAGTTTCTAGCGAATAATATGTATTAATTACTTACCATCATAATTAATCGGAGGGGCAAAATACTTAATGCCACAAGCGGGTATCAGGTTCATACATGATCCTGCCGCACCTTCTGTAATGAAGTTAATTTACATTGTAATTAAGTAAGGCTTTTTCATAAATATTTTATGGTTATCTATCATTGGAATATTCAGTATTTATATCGGTAGGCATTTAGTTTTCAGTTTCGTATTCATAAAAAGTATGAAGGATGTCATTCATATAATAAACTGAAAATGGGGAATGCTACCCGTCATTAGTAATATAGTTTTAATTTTATATAAGCTAAATACACTAAACAAAAGCAATACGTATGTATCATAAATTACACTTTTAAAAATCCATATAAAGATTCATTACAATAATAGGATTATAGTACGTACTTCACAATAGAATACGAAAATTACTTACTTATTGCCAAGATATCAAATGCTTTCTTCAAAGACTGCATTTTGGAAATACTCAACGAGTAATTTATTTTATTATGAAACTTCCTATATATTATTCCTTATAACCTAATTTTAACTGAATGGAACTGTCAAGGAATAGACTAGAAATAAATATGGAGCATAAACACAAAAATACCTAATATAATACTCCAAAAATCAATGGATCTCGTGATTTAGTCTGATTTATCATACTAAAAATTGTTTATATATATTCATTTTGTTCAGATTTTAAGATGAATAAAATAAATCATGTCGTCCAGTTCTTAATGTTTCAGGTGATTTACTTCCTGCTTCAGAAGCGTGGTTTTTACAGGAGTGTTTATTATTAATTTGTAATCATATGTTTGAAAGATGAATACATACATTAATTGTTTTTGATATTTTTTCCCTTGCCTATAAGATTTTCACACATCTTGTCACCTACGATTTTTATTTCTTACAACGCTCCTGGAGTTAGATTTTTCCATAATAATTGAGTAACTATCCCCTCTAATAAAATCTTTATTAAAATCGTCCTTCATATTTTTACATTCTTTTTTTATTTTCATTCAACATAAGTGATAAAACAATGGACAGCGGTGACTTCAATGAGTTTGTTAAAAAAATAGTTATCGTTTGAAAACAATTAATGTGGTAGATTTTAAGACTCGATCATTTTACAAACAAAACAATAAATATGATTTTTTCATCATTTATAACTAAGGATATACTTTATGCCATCTACTTTTCTTTGCAATTCAATTTATTTTCCTTCATTTAAATAAATTCAAACAAAATAAATATTTACTAATTGTAACTCTAAAAGTTTCACGTCAGTAGTTAGTAAAAAAAACTATATATTAAAAACCGCTTTTTACTATAATGTAAAACTAAATGTACATATAAATATTTTTATAGATAAATGTTTATATATCGGGAGTATAAAATTAAATGTTTTTTTTTAATAAAAATATTTGCATTTTAAATTAAAAGAATCATTTCACATTAAATAATTTTAAAATACTAAGTTACCAAATCAATAAAAGCGCAGTTGATGAAAAATTTATTTTTGTGACAAATTAAATATAAAGCTACAAAAATTCTAGAGCTTAGGTATTTTAGGAAACTATTACCTACTAACAAAGCATAGTTCCAAATACCTACCTAATGTATTATTTTGGTAACTACTGAAGTCAAACCGATTTAAATATTTTATTATTATAAATTCTCAAATTTACTTTTATTATATAAAAATATCAGAAAACAAAACTTTCTTCGAGAAAATATTTACCTTTTTTCATTTTAGCCATGTATTACACAATAATTTTACTTGCAAAGTTTCTCGTACTTTTTAAAAGACGTATTAAAATAAAAATATATTTATGCAAAACTTGTTTATATACGTTTTTAAATTATTTTTGTGCATCTTTGCACAAAATTTCATGTTTATTTGATAGAAAGTATTATTACAAGCGACTTTGACTCTTGACCGGATATCCGCCACCATAACACGTTGCTCCTCTCTCTCTCCTCGCAGTACATCGTGAGCTCTAGAAAAAGGAGTTGACTGCTCCTTGATAACCTGTTACAGCGTAAGTTTACACAACAATTACTAGCAAATACCACTCAAAAACACTTGCAAAACCAAGCTTGCATTACAATAATCAATATAAACAATAGAAGCGACGCGGATCTCGCGTATTTAACGTGTATTTCAAGCGATTTTGTACATGAGCAGATGACACGCTTGGTAAGAGTATGTCCAAATCTAACCGGCAATTGAAGCATTTGCACGCATATTCTTGTTCATTTGCTGTTAATACCCATTAATATTGTGTATTTATACATTACTTTTACGATTCATTCGCAATTGTTCACGTTTTGGGTGCGTGGCGTGCGGCTGGACGATGACCCTGATATTCAGAGTATCTTCTTTGCGTGACTCATCATTATATTTTCTCTTTATTTGATGGTTTAACGTTGTCTTTTTGTTGTTCGCAGATATATATTGTATGAGTCAAAAACTCGAGAAACCAGTGCTATCGGGTCAACGCATCAAGACCAGAAAAAGAGGTGAGAAACGTGCCAAAGAGATGAGGTGACTTTGTCCCCTTATAATAAAGGGCAGTCACGTGTTACTCTCCGACCAGAAAACGTTTTCCATTTACAATTTTTGAAACATTTCTAAGTAATCAAACAAATATACACAGCCATCAATAGATTCACAATTAGAATAATAACATTTGAGGAAATAATTAAAATTCATTGCTATTTAAAATACACATGTATTGGTATTCATCATATTATCACATAAGCATCTACTGAATTTTCAGATTTTTTATTAAGCTCTATGAAAGCAATATATGGTATATCAACATTCCACTAAAAAAAACTATCTTATAATAAAGTGTTGCTGGATTTTTTTTAGAAGTTACTACTTTTTAATTCATACCATACAAACAATACTTAGTTTTTTCTGAGCTAATTATTCATTCAAGTTATGTTCATCTGTTTTTTTTCATCAATGCTTCAAGTAAATTCAACCCATAAAATATGCATTACCCTTTTCAATTTGAATATGATGCTCTGTGTTCTCTCCTAGTATAATTGCTTTTATAGACTAATTTACTGTTATATGAACACACACAACACAAATTAATAAAAACATTAACATTTTTCACACATTATTCTGTTAGAATTTAATATATTTTAGGTTCCAAAAATAATTAGTTCAATCTTAAATGTAATTATCTTTATAGCATAAATTTACCCTTATCTACTTAATTAAAATAAGATGATACATTTTTTTGTGTTGAAATTATATTTTTAATTCTAACACGAGCCAGGTAATTAGACAGGTGTTTATTACGTTAAGTGATTAGTCTGATAATGCGGAGATTAGTGTGGCACTTAATTAGAACTGGTTGTATTCTTCAATAGTCCAATCAGTGTCGAAAAGATGCCAAAGTAAAGTGGAACAAATCCTTTTGGGCGCATCTTATGTGATGTTCTCAATTCCTAACGTTCCAAACAATCACATTTATAATGACTTAATTAACAAGACATGCTTTAATGTTTCATCATAGATAAATGCTTATTTCCTTTTATTTGTATAATGAGTCACAGTTGGCCATTGTAATGCTCTTTATTATGATCATGTCAATTATGAGCATTGCACCACCATGGTACTGTAGTTTTCTTGCCTGTATTGTGGATGTATCCTAATGTTATTATACTATGTACGTGTATCTTCGATCTATCATCTAAATATTATTGGATCCCTCGCAAATATTATCCCAATTATCTTTTTTGTAAAATTCTCAAAACATATTTGTAAATATTTTAAAATGGAAACGCGCAACACGGTGATAAAGTTTGCGTCATTCTATGTTGCTAGGCAGTCGAGCCACCCTGTTGACTCTAAACGTGATACCTACGCCTTTAACCTATAATGTTTTTAATGGTCTCTTTAAAAAAAAATTAAACAAGGTTTCACTGTTTGTAAATCATCAAAAAATCATGAAATTAATTTTTTTTTGTATTGTTTTCGCTCGCAGATGAAAAGGAGAAGTATGATCCGACGGGGTTCCGCGATCTGGTCATCGCGGGGCTGGACAAGGCAGGACATGACCCGGAGGCCATCTTCAAGTTCCTAGATGGGTTCGGATCCAAGCAGGACTATCGGCGCTATGGGGAGGCACTTTTTGACATTCTCATAGCCGGGGGCCTGCTGGGTAAGCTACTGCTCTATAAATTAATAAAACGGAACGGCAAAAAAGCTGACGTTTTATGAATACTTGAGATTACATCAAACCTTCAGATCTTTTTTAGAAAAAATCCGACTGTTTGATTACTTGGGATTACAGAAAACCGTCAGCATTTTTGCCGCTCCCTGTATATTCTGAAATTAAATTTGTTTCCTTACTAGGCATGTGCATTTTTATTTCTTAATTGTAAAAAGTATTATTTTATAGGAACTATTAACTTTCGCATCTCAATATATGACTATAAGATTACAGCATTTACGGGTATCAAATGATTTCACATTAATACATACAAATATATTACAAAATATAATGCTTTACATACATGTGAGACACTTGTAATTTTTTCTGCACAAAACAAATTATGAAAAGTTGGAAGCAAATATTTCAAATAAATTTAAATGATGAAAACAAGGCTAGAGTCCTGACTCCAATGACGACACAACCTTTCGTTCGTTTTATTCTGATCGCTCCACTCTGGACTAGTGACAAGCTACAAGAGAAGGATCACAAGTGCTGATGGTTTCTGTTTCTTTGCTTCCAGTTCCGGGCGGATCTATTGCGTTAGATGGGGAAAAACCACACACAGAAACCTGCATATTCTGCTCCAGTGCAGATATGGAGGCTATGAAAAATTTTGAACAGGTTTGTAAATATTTAATTTGTTGCACCTTTATTTTCTATACAGCTGTCTGAAGAGTTGAATATGCTTTACGCATTTATAAATAATATTCTGTATTTAGCCAATCATTAACTGTTTAACACACAGATTACCTGATATGTGCTAAATTATAATACAGTGGCACCTTGATTTATGAGTTTTTTGAGATACGAGCAATTGGCTTAGCGTGTCAGCCGGCTGCACACGAACCGCGTGTCATGCTTTCCTTCGTGAATCCCCCAGCCACGGTCAGAGAATCAGTTATCAGTGTGCTCTCGCTGCCAAAGCATCTTTAGCAAGTTGTGCTCGCGTTTTGTGACTTTTGTTCATTTTGCTATATGAGGATTTTGAAGTACGAGCAAGGTTGTGGAATGAATTAAACTCGTAAGTGGAGGTACAACTGTAATTAAAATACATAATTTTATCCCTTCTCAAATATCACTTATTCCTAAAGAATTCAAAGTGTTTTTTTTTTATCTGCTGCTGACATAAGATAATTGTGTTGACTTGATAAGATGTCCATTACACCTAGCAATAAAAGGTCTATTTATATTATTATTTTTATACAATTTATGCTGACAATTATTAATTTTATTTAAATAATATTATTTTTATTAGGATTGGTGTGGCACTTAATTAGAACTGGTTGTGTTCCTTAATAATACAATCAGTGTCGTAAAGATGCTAAAGTAAAGTGGAACAAATCCTTTTGGGCGCATCTTATGTGATGCTCTCAATTCCTAACGTTCCAAACATTTACAATCACTTCAATTATTTTCACAAGAATATAAATAGATGTGTAATTATTATCATTTAATAATGTTATTTTAGTTTTTCTGAGAAAATGAGGATTTTCAATATTGCACGGCATATTTCATTTGCCTTGATTCATACACAAGATATGTCATTTCGATATTCATTCTTTTGAGTTACTTATTATATGCAGTGAAACTTTTATAATAATTTAAAATTTCATATTTCAAAGAATTATTATAACTCTCGAAATTAATTATTTACAAATATAATTTAGTCTTTAATTTCATGAGTGACTGAAGCATATTATGGTCACTACAATCATGATTTGGTTAGCTACTAGGAAGTCCGACCCCAGGTTACCATTGCCAACTTATGAATTTTTTGTATTTGTTTTAGGTATTCGTTAAAGTGATGCGGCGGTACAAATATTTAGAGAAGATGTTCGAAGATGAGATGAAGAAGGTGCTGGTGTTCATCAAGGGCTTTGACACGGAACAGAGAATCAAGCTGGCGCGCATGACATCTCTGTGGATAGGTGAGGAACCCTTCAAAAGCTCTCTGACTAAAGGAAGAATTGTTGCCAATCATTATCTGGTTATCATCAGTTTTGCAGCATTCCCCATGTCAGGCTTAGACATGTTTTTTGTTAATATTTGATTGAGAAAACCTCTTATTTTTGGTAAACCGATGGAGCTTAAATTTATTCAGAGAAAATATTTAAAAAATAATGACTAATTTATATTTTTTTGTCTCCAGTAGAGAAGTGGCACTTAATTAGAACTGGTTGTATTCTTCAATAGTCCAATCAGTGTCGTAAAGATGCTAAAGTAAAGTGGAACAAATCCTTTTGGGCGCATCTTATGTGATGTTCTCAATTCCTAACGTTCCAAACATTTATTTTAACAAGTTTTCCATGTATTTAAATTATTAATTAATGTAACATTTATGGTCATTACGATTAGTCTTGCAATAAACATTCTCCTAATCCATACTGTCGCACCTGAAAGCCAAACAGTTCAGAATTCAGCAAAAAACAATTATCTATATTTACAGTAGAACTCTGATCAACTGTTGTTCTATTATCTTATGTTTTCCCGCAAAGATCATTAGTTTTTTGTAGTTCCGGCATACACGCATAACAATGTTAAGTAATCATGTATTAACTGTCCCCTGTTTTATCGATTTTCTTGTTCATTTGTGTAAATTTAAGGGTCCCATCACAAATAAAATCCAACGTTTGTTTTTGTGCAGGAAACGGTTCAGTTCCGCCGTCAGTGCTGCTGGTGCTCATTAACGAGCATCTCATCAAGGACAACATGGCATTGGAGTTCCTCATCGAGGTCTTCATAACCTACAAGCAGGAGAAGGGCATGCCCAGTCTCATGACCGCGCTGAAGAAGGGACAGATTGAAGGACGGTAAGTGACCGCCCACGTGCGCAGCTCATACCAGCCCTCTAACACATGAAGCAATATGTATTCCTGTAGTATTGAGCGATGTTCGGGGGTAGACCAAACTGTGACTATACTGGCGTTCGTTTTAATCTGAAGGGAACGTTATCTAAAGTCACTACAATTCAACCGATTGAGAAAAATTTAATTTTAATTTTTGAATAAACACTTTGCTTTCTTTCATAATTTTAAAATTTGTGATTATTTTGGTGAACTTACAAATCACAAGTGCTCAATTCAAAAATATTAAGAATCTGTGCTGGATTATTGGGAAACCATACTGTTTTAGTGTCTGCTTTGTTCTGATGGACGATGTTTGTTATTGCAGACTGATGGAGTTTGTGCCGGCTAACAAGCGAACCGAGGAATACTTCAGCACTTTGCTGTCGGAGAAAGGCCTGGGGGAGGTGGTGAGGCTGCACAAGGCGCAGGCCAGCCAGGAGGCGCGCAAGGACCTCACGCAGGTAACATTCACATCTCTGCTAATTTAAAAATATACAAGATAAGCTGTATATAGTAACATTTATACTTCTATTGCAATAAACATTAGTAGGACTACAGACTATCTCTTGATGTCATATTCTCTTGTAAATGAAACGGGTAATATCACCATGTTATTCTTCAAACAATATTTATCACTGATGTAAGTCTCTCTAAGTTCAGAAAGAATGATGAACATATTTTTGGTAACGTACTGAGATTATTATCACTTTGTAACGCTAGTATGTCTTCTGGGGCACTCAATTATAACTGGTTGAAATCAGTGTCTTGATGTGAAATAGTAACGTTGGAACAATCCTTCGGGAACCGTCTCATGAGGATCTCGGTTCCTAATGTTTCACACGACAACCTCAGCTTATATATAAATATTTACATATACAGTGTAATTAATACAGGAAGGTTTTTTATGCAACTTGAACATGAAGCTTTATTCAATTTTTGAAGTTCACTTTTTTATTATTTAACGGGTTTCTATTGATATTTTAGAAGTTAATTATTCTGCGATATTACTTAGGAGAAGGTGTTTTTTATTATTGAAGTGAAAATTGTTCTTTGTAGTAAGCTATCAAAATGTTTGCATTCAATTATCCAAATTCTAATTTAAATATTTTGGTTTCCAGGTTCTGATTGACGATCTTGCAGACAATAAACCTCTCCGAGACACAATTGTCGATCTTAAGGACATGGCACAGAAGAGTAACATTCCGGAACATGAGGTCGTCGCAGTGGTAAGAATAATTCATTTCTAAGTATAAATTTTAAATAGTGTTCCAACATGGCACTCCCAGTTCTCTTGCAATGTTTTATAATTGAACATATTTTTGATATCAGAAAGCTTGAAAGTGTTTACCTAAATTATGTCTATTTTGAACTGCAGTAAGTTTATTGACATATAAAATTCTTTCTGCTGACTTATGTTTTCAACCAATTTTTATGGATGAATACTTTTAGTAAATTGTATGTTTAGTTATGGATTTGAAATGATGAAACTGATGACGAGACTGAGCTCCTTGCTGCAGTGCTAGGCTGAGGAAGTCGAGAGTCTTTCACGACTTTCCTTGGACCGGCACAATGTCAGCAAGGAGCCGCAGATGATCTGGCAATCTGATCTATATCCAACCTATCATACAATGCTAAAAATGTCTTCTATGTTGATAAAAGAAGTCACATACAAAATTCATAATCTACCCATAATTTTAAACTTAAAACACTTGATTAATGAAGGTAGTCTTTCTATTTTCTCTCCTTCGCTAATTACAAAAAAACTACGAATGTGAAAATTAATCATTCAGCTTTTGTAAGCAGCCAATCAAGCTGTTAGAAAACATTTTGGATATTCATGATTTCTCTGATATTTTGATGTCTGCCATGGTGGCAATATTTAATGCAAATTGTGTTGTGAAAACCTACAAAATTAGACATTCAGTTACATAAGGCTTAAAATAAGACATTCAGTTATAGTCTATCCAGCATATGAAGAACCCTGTGACACATTTATTGCCCCTTGTAAAAGGGATGGGACAAAAATATTTATTTCGATTGGGTCGATTTTTTTTCTCTTCGAAAAAAAATCGAATTTGAATTCGAAGTGAATCGTATATAAACATCTCTATTTTTAAATAATAGAATTTAAAGTGCAGCGAATATTATATTTGTGGAGTTTTAGCTTGATACATATGGCACTTTTATTGCTCTGTGTAAAAGAGATGGGGGGGACATTTTTATTCTATTATATCGATTTTTCTTCTCTTCTTATAATTATATTTTAGTATCATTTTTTTCCGCGACGCGGCGTGTGGATCAGTACAAATGTCCGACTTTTAGTAGCGAGTTGTTCTTTGATCGATTCGTGTTTTTTTGTTGTAATTATTATATTTATTGTTAGTATTGTTAAAGTTGTTTCATTGAATCATATTTTTGTGTTTTTACAATGCCGTCCAGAAAGAAAAGAACAATTCTCAGCAGTGAATCACGTGAATTTGTCGTACGTTTGCGTGATTATTTTAATCGAGAAAATCAAAATGGTGGACCATTGCTGTCTGTTGAAAGTGTTCGAGATTGAGTCGCGGATGCCCTAAGAATCGGTAAATCTACAGTATCTCGGATCACAGAGGAGAAATACGGTGAATCTTCATTAGAAGAGAAAAAATATTAACTCATTCGCATCGGGTGACATTCGCGCTCGGTTGATACTCTAATACGGGCGATAAATCGATGTCACACGTAAAAACTATGTTTCTACATAAACTGCCATAACTTTTAAAATATCCAACATAACTACGTATTTTTTTCAAAATGATACTCAACAATTATAGCACCACCAGCAAAATCATCGAAAAGTTGTAGAACATCTAACAATAATTTTAAATTATGTCCACAACTTACTGTTACTGAAAATACACATTAAAACTTTTAAGGGTACGTTTTTTAGATTTATAAATATTTTTTAAGCTAGAGAAGTACAATATTCATGGTAATAATAACCTTATACAGGGTATTATCACAAAAAATATACATAAAATACTAGCGATTATACAATAAAATTTAAAATATATGTTTTTTTTACAAAATAAACAAACATTATTTTTCTAAAAATTGAATCTAATTTGTAGTGACCCTATGTCTTAAATATTCATTTAATTTTGTAAAATTGATAATGTCGAACTTTATAAGTAAGAAAAAGTCAAATGCTTGTAGAAAAAAACAAGTATTAATACCCTACCCGACTTTAAAGATCAGAGTGCGTAAAAGGTAAAAATACCCTTCCCGTATTTAACCGTCAGTCGAGGTAACGGGTAATAATACCTTTCCGATGCAAATGTGTTAACAGCAAATAAGAAACGACAGAGGAAATTCTCAATTACAAAACCCGATCTTTAATTTGGCGGCAATTCGGAATCACGTGTATGCATACTATGCAACGAAATACCAACACTTCTTAAACTTGTAGGTTCTCTAAAGCTAGTCGGATTATTTCAAGGCAGTGCGAGGTCTCTTAGTAAGTGCTAAGTTTAGCTTAGTTATGTGCTAATATTTATCTCTACACTGGCTTTTCTTCATAATTTTCATATTACTAATATTATTATTTATAGTTTGTTTTACATGTCTTAACTGCTTCTGTGCCAAGAGCGAGATTACTCGCATTCTTGGCCGTGCCCAGCATTCCGGCTATAGAAAAAGAGCGAGTATTCTCGCTCTGGTTTGAGCCTCTGTGTCATCATATGTCACGTTTTTTTGGTTAATTTAAAATGTAGAACACACAGTGACATCTCTTGCTGCCATGTTGAAATAATTAGCTACTATGTATTGTCAAGAATTATCGATAATACATCGATTTTAAAAATACCTTTCATTTTTCAAAAAAATGACGGCCCTCGGGGTCTCCCCATACGAAAACCGCTTGGCATAGAAAAGGTTTAAAACCTGTCAATATTCACTTATAATTGATAATTATTCTAATATTTCATTTTAGTAGGTATTTACAAAAACAATCGAAAATACGATTATCTATACCCCAACACTGGTTTTCGCAGTAATGTGAGATGGCCTTCTACATGCGTCAGACATTGTATTATTATAGTTATAAATTGCCGTATTTTTCTAATTTGTAACAATATGTATAATTTTTATTATTTTGTTTTTATTGTGATATATTTACCTAAACAACTTATTATATATGAGAAGAGAGGCTTTTGTTTATGTTGATAAAATTAATATAGGTAGCGAACGTTTTTACAATGTTATATCGGACAATATTTAGCACAGGGCAATAAATGTGTCACACGGTTCTTCATACGCTGGATGGACTATAGGTTTGGTCTAAAATTAGGCACTCAGTTATGTTAGGTTATGTTTAAAATTAGGCATTCAGTTAGGTCATCATGTCGGCGTGTTGTAGATCTGGACGACCGTGATGTCCCACACGGAGTGGAACAAGAAGGAGGAGCTGGTGGCCGAGCAGGCGGTGAAGCACCTCGCGCCGTGACGCCGCTGCTGGCTGCCTTCGCCTCCACGCCGCTGGCCGAGCTGCAGCTGCTGCTCAAGGTGCAGGAGTTCTGCTACGAGAACATGAACTTCATGAAAGCCTTCCAGAAGATCGTTATGCTGCTCTACAAGAGTGAGTACACCACACAATACATATCTTAACCTTTTAACTGCCGGCAGGTACATGTATGGCCGTATTCAGCACACCGCGAATTTTACGACAAAAATAAAACCTTCTAAACATATTGTTGAAAGTGTAATAAAGCTTATTTATAAAACTTACCAAATAAATGAAGAGTGCACCAGTCGTGCAGTCATTTATCCAAAATCATAAAATTAATTGTTGATTGTTCATTTAAAACGGCGCGTCTTAAGACATAATTTTTGTGTGAGCCACGCTCCATTCACAGAAAATTATGCGTCTTAACGACGCTTTTGGCAGTTAACTGGTTAAAGCAAAAAATATTGTCTTATAAAATCTCAAATCAGTAGTATTGATTTTTAATGGTTATTATATATCCGTAAAAATTGGATGACCTAACACTAACTATCACTGGGAGGAGCAGGTATGGGATAAGATGAGTTTAACTTTTTAAATGAATTCATTTTGTGACAGTTGAGGAAGAATCAGAGAAAATGGTTGAGTTTTTGATATGATGAAACCGATGACGAGACTGAGTGGCGTGTTGCCATGCTGCGGTGGTTGCTTGAGGAGTCATTCCTTTTGCAGCTGACAAAGCATAACTGCAGCACTTCCATACAAGACGATCTGGCAATCTGATCAATACTCAAACTCTTGTGTAGTTATCAATTTTTCAAAAATGCAAAAAATCTATACTTGCCACACAAAAAGAAAAATCTTTATTGTTGATATTAGCATGTCATAAAATTTTCAAATTCTAATATCTTCAACATTAAATGAATTGGGGTTTAGCAACATCAGTAGTCTTTAGGTCATGGGTGAAGCAGCTATATTTGGGTTAGGTCTTCGATTCAATGCGTTCAGTTGGTTTCTGCAATTGCATGATTTTCATCATTTTACCTCTGGTGTATGTTGAAGTAAACATTGTAGTATTTGTTGTTTTCCAGCTGACGTAGTTTCCGAGGAGGTGATCCTGAAGTGGTACAAGGAGGCGCACTCGGCTAAGGGCAAGATGATGTTTGTGGAGCAGATGAAGAAGTTCGTAGAGTGGCTGCAGAATGCTGAAGAAGAATCTGAGAGTGGAGAGGAGGAGGACTAGAGAGTCAGCTCAGGACCAAGACTAAGCTCGGCTGAGTCCACCATTGTTCACGAGCAGCACCTCCGGCTGAAATTTATATCTTATTTTTTTATACCTAAAATTAATTTAATTCGTAATCAGCATTTACAAATAAAAATATTTAATTTGTTATTTATAACTACTTTATTATTTAAAAAAACATTTCCCCGATCTGGAGATGATTGATTATATTTAACAACAAAAACTATGCAAGTCGGTCCGAGAACAGACTCGGATCTTGCAATACAAATTTTGTGAGCAATATTGAATGTTTTGAGATACTTATTACGCAGTAAAGTATGTATATAGTTAGCCATTCTGTTTATAATGAAGCTGACGTCTATCAGGTGAAATCTCATCAAGGGAATGTACAATGAATGTTCTCGATTTGTTTTTGAACAGAAATATTTGTGAATATTTCAACAGCAGTATTAGGCGGAAATCTGATGTTCTTCCAATAAAAAATGTCATTTAAACATGTATCGAATATTTTTTTGTAAACCAATGTGAAAATGTGATAATAATTATTTTTGTGTTTGTCTGTCTTCCTAATGGATTAAACAAGACTGATCTTCAACACTGAACGAGATAAATCACAATTTGAATTAATTTTTACACGTTTTTATGATCCTAGTATAAATGTTAAAGATTGTTGAATTTTGTTACATTTTATTGATGAAATGTTTAATAATTGGATTTCTTTTGTTTAATCCGTTTGTGAATTTAGACATCAGTCATTCCCTTGTACGTATAATTGAAAGTTATTGATTTTCATGGAATTTAAAATGTAATGATATAATAATAACTGGACAGAAGTCCCTTTCTATTGCTCTTGTTTGCTGAACTACGAAAGGAGTCATTGAATAAATAAATTATTGTATAAAATATATATTTCCTAGTAACCTCTTGAATGATGTAATACGAAACATGGATTTTTTTAAGTTTTTGAAAGCATTACCGGCGGCAGTATGACCTGGAATAGGTTGCTCCTTTTCTTCATTAGTTTTAGGAGTATCCATTTCACCATCAGTGTACTGTGATATGCAAGAAATGGGAGCAAAAGGAAGATGAATTTGATATGAGCTATCAAAAAGGTATTTGCGAGAAAGGGAGTAGTTATCTAACCAATCAGAGAAGGAGCAATTTGATCTTTTCATTTAAATACCATACTTTTGAACATTTGTACCTACTTTTTTTGATATAAAGAATAATGAGAAACAAATGGATGAGTGCAAATTGAGATCCTACAGATCAATTATAGGTCAACCAAGAATACAAAATTCTACAAGTCATGAGAATATCCATCATAAGTAAGAGACCTCGAGTGGTTAAAAAAGTGAGACTAGTGAGGACATTGTTCAGGAGAGTTCAGCAAGGCAGCTATCTCAAGGTTGACATTGTCCATGGTCTCTGTTATCTTGACCATGAACTGATTTCTCTATCAGTTATGTCTCAGTGTGGAGGTCCAAGGCCTCATTGAGAGATTCATGTTTTGTAACTGTTTCCAGAAGACTATCCTTTAGTTCTCTTACAGTGGCCCTTGTCTGCTTTTCTCCTGTAGTTTTTGCTAAATCCACCCAATCTGACAATTTGTCAGACACAGAATCTGCCATGTTTCTAGCAAATATAGATGTGCTTAGAGAATAATTTTCAAATATCACATAATTGAGGAAGAGAAGCTGGCGAGCATGACCATTGAGAGAATAAACTGGGTAACCAACTTTGGATGAGAATGAGATATTATCTATGAAGGTAACCAACTTTGGATGAGAATGAGATATTATCTATGAAGATAGCATACAACTCGTCTGTATGAACATCGTTAATTTCAATTTCTCTGGCAGTCACCAAATTGATGGTTTTAGTGGTAGATATAAAATCCCTTGGACTGATGGGGGTTCCTTACTCAAACCAATGCTCTGGGGCCTAATATTTCTAATAGATTCCCTAACACCAGTCGCAAGAATGAACTGAGATAGGTGAATGGAAATATTGGAATTCTCTGATGAAGGAGTAAACATAGACAACAGGTAGCCTAAATGTTCCTGACATCTCAAAAGGTTCTGCTCATTAATTTCCTTGTATTCTGTTGATACATTAAATTAATTTATTTCATCATTTTTATAATAAAGTTGAATGACAAATGAAACCTGAACCCACATCTTTTATTTACATTTTATTGAATAAACAGTTAATGGTAATAGTTTTCATAACAAGGTCGAGTTAATTACGCTACAATAACTACAAACCCTTACAAGATGTTTGATTTATATGGATGAGAATTTATGTAGTAAAAAGACAAGGTCCTTAATACTTCAGTTCATGATACATTACTTGACCACACGGCTCAAATCTAGATACTTGAGGCCACCCTACGGCTGAGCATGTGAAGAAGCACAAATGAAGGGAATACTTGGATTGCCCTGAAAGAGAATGTAGCCCCTGGACACGACCAGGGGTGGAATATATTGAGGTTCCTTAACAGACTTCGGACCAAAGAATGCAAGACGAGGACACAGATGAAAGCTTGGCAGTTTTACAGTGAAGGAACTGAATGTCACTGCGGCGTGGAGCAGACCCTGTCCCACCTTCTGGAGTGTGCGCTGTGTTTGAGTAGCTGCACCCAAGAGGACCTGATGATGGCCGGGAGTAATGCCATTGACGTCGCCCAATTCTGGGCAGATATTATCTGACCCTGATGTTTCCGACACGATTATATAAATATTAAAATTACTTCCAAAACTACCTATAAAGAAATTCTTTCTTCCTTATATTCTTACCTATTACTCTGTCTCGCTCGTATTAAAGCTCTTGGTAATAAAATCATCATAGAAAAACGTACCACTGAAGACACCTAGTCAAAAAATATAATTCAATATTTGTGAAGTATCCAATATCCACGATACATATGACCTCAAATGACCACCACTTCGAACCTATGCCAGCTGTAGGATTCTTTGCCTCTACCTTGATATTTTAATGTATAAAAAAAGGAAGAGCCAATAACATTTATTTTGAAATATACCCATTAATGCAGGACATCTGACTTCTACTATTGTGATACTTCGCCCAAGACTTCAGTTTAAGCTCTAAGAATAACGTCTATTATCTGCCCTAGTTAGTGAGATGAGAGTTGTTGTTACACATATTAAGGAACTTAGCAACAGTGTATGAAATATGTACACATTCGGTATGAAATATCAATACAAAATAATTAATAGAGTTGCTTTTATTACATAATTACATACCCTAGATATTGTTAATTTCATTCAAGAGCCCTTGATAATTTTCTGTAACGTCTATGAACCACAAAATTTGTAGTATGCGTTAGTATTATTAAAATTTACTTATTCGTTTTTTATTCTGATTTAAAATACTATAAATGAAAGTACATACATACCTACATACATAATAAGATCAAGCGCTCTATATCTATCACGTATGCATAACGATTTCTCTTTTGAAGGACCCTCTTTCATTGAAGAAGCTAAAGAATTCAAATCCCATTATAGTATTTACTTGTATTTACGAGTAGTTCTTCATTATTATAAATTTATAACCTTGGATCTCGATAGGTATTCATGATACCCTGTAATTTTTAGCATGTCTTTAACACTTTGAGAGCCGTGTTGTGTTACTAATAACCGAAGAATCGGTCGTTGTCGATCATTTTTGTCCAAAAGACGACGTAAGTTTTCGACCAAAGCAAGTTTCAGCTGAAAATCAAGTTTTCTGATAAGTATTGTGGGCTGTAGTTTCGTTTCGAATATTTAGCTACAAAACGAGTTTATAAAAAATAACGGAATTCTATAGAAATTCGTTTAAAATCTAAATTCGCTCGGGTACTATATATTGTTAAAAAGTATCAGAAACTTAGTGTGTAACTGACATGTTAGAACTCGAAATATGTCTAAATTCCGTATCGGATCAGAATTCGGAAAATGAACCTCTTTAATTTAATTCTTTACCTATGTCATTTGCCATATTTTTTCTACTTGTAATTGCGATCTGAATTCCAAAGTTTTATCGAATATTTATTTAATAAAAATAATAGCAGGGGCAATCTTATCCCCATAATTTATTTTACTTTAATTCAGCCTTGATAAAAAACTTCCAGCATATACTGTGTGCAAAGGATAATTTAAAAAATAAGTCTAAAAATAATATTTGCATGATACGTACATAGATACGTGCAGTGAACATGAAACCATGGTAACCGTATAAAAATTACAATATGTATTTACTTATATTTAATTGTAAAATATTCAGATGTCATGCAAAAAAGGAACAGGATTTTTTGTTCATTTGAAATTGAATGCTGTGCAAATGCATGAAAATGGTCGGATTTGAGGTGTTAACACACTAAAAAAAATCAAGTAGCAACAAGTTCTTCGCATTATTTTCAGTTAACTGGATTCAGTGTGGTTTTTATTTACAATCTAGTTTCGATTATAATAATGTAATGTGAAGGCAATAAGAAACGTACGACCGGTCCAGATTCGCTTACAAAATGTTTTCATTCGGGACGTTGTGTGTGTGTGGCCATTTTCAAATAACGGCCATTAAAAACGTGCAAAAAGAAAAACCGGACTACGGCTGTAAAGTTTATGATATAATGTTACTGAATGCAATTATCTAATCGCGCAATGCAAATTATTAAGCGGTTGATATCCTATTAGAGAGGCACTAAAATATGATCATTACAATCAGCCTCTGTATGTCCGCTTTTGAATCTAGGCTTCTCGCATGAGTCTCCGTACGTATCTTCTGCCTACCACATCTAGCCTCCTCAGTATTTTAAATTGGGGACTGACCTTTTTGATTTATTAAACGTTTACACTATGATCTTGCCAATATAAGAAGAGCTGAAGAAGTCTCGAGGATAGCCAATAATAATACTACTTCTCCTTCTTCATGTCAGCGAAGTCAAAAGGATTCCGCCCAAATGACAACCATGATTGTCTGTATGTTGCCCAATATACATATTTCCCGGGAGATGCGAGTTTGCTACAATATGGGTAAAACTCTTGTCATGTCGTAAAACTATATGAAATTCGTAATTACATAACAGTGACCGTTCAGCACTCCTAATCGATTTTTTAGTAGTTTTTTTCCTTTCCTCGGAGCGGAATGTGAGAGATTATACGGAGCTCAGGAACAAGCTGGGGAGCAAGAAAATAACGTCCTCATGGTGTTCCCTGGAAATGGAAATGTTACAGGCAGTCGTATCCATCTAGCGACACAGAAACCAAGGTAAAAAGATAGAGTATGTAGACATGATGCATCGACCGCGCGTTTGAGACCTCTGTCCCATCTGTTGTGGAGATTCTGCCAGATTCGCGCGTTCTGCGTCGGTTGCGAATTATTTTGTGGCCCGGCGACTTCGCCGAGAGGATAATGCGAGGATTTTTTTGCCCCGTCCCGAATAATGCACGTTTCGCCAAAACAATTACTTTGCCTGAAATGCACGAAAGTTTACGCTCCGGGGAGCGCGCGGCTTTCAAATTTGCCAATTTCTACCTGGAAACGAGCGAAGGGACGGTGTGGAGAATTTTGCCGTATTTGTGTAAAGAGGAAATGCACAATTACGACATTGTTCTGACATACTCTTTAAAATTGAAACCTTTGCCTTTTTGCTGCTTATGAAAATAATTATATTTCATAAAATTAACGGGTTCGAATATAAGCGAAACATAGATTCTTATAAAATTATTTGTAATCTTAAACTTAAACTACAAATTACTATAAATATTCCGGTTGATGACAATGTGTTTCCTTGCACAACTCGTCGTTTTTCGTTTAACTAGGTGGTTGATAAAATACAACTCGTGAACGAGTCCCTTAATAAGCTGTCAATGTGGACGATGCGTAAATGACAGCCTGAACAACAAAAGTGTCTAATGTTATACGTAAAATCCACGGACCAAATCGCCGCATGACAGCCTCTTAATGTATTCTCTTGAAAATATGCATAATAAAAAGGTTCACTCCTTAGCTTCATGATCATTTGGACATTTATCATTTGTTGATGCCACATTTGTCGGAAGGATCTATTTAATTTGATTTTGCTGAGTACCCTTTTATTGTTGAATTAAATATGTAAAAAATATCAGGATAATGCGCAACGTTTGAGGGTTACCCATAAGATTAAGATCGTCCATCTTCCGTCTGTTCGCACCATGTGTATAACCATAAAATGAAAAAGTCGTCATCTTTTGCCTTCCATCCCTTCAGGTCGTGGGATGAAAGTTGACTGCTCAGTTAAAGTTGGTAACGTCTAGTTTGCTTTAAATTTATGATTTCTTATAATACCTTGAGCGTTCCGCCGGTATTCGATATTAATATAGCTAATCGTATTCGTACGTAATACATTTCCAGTGAAGATTTTAGATAACAAATTATTCAGATTCGATTTTCATATGTTCCCTTATCATCTGGAGACTAAAATGTACTATTTACTTTGTGCACGTGCTTATATTATGCGATTATCTTTCACAATCGTTCTTGGTTGACACATATATAAATATTAGCTTCAGTTTATTTCGTACTTGTGGCGACCGTTCTTCATTATTGAGATGTAAGACATCACATAATCATCTTCGAGAACCTGTCTGTAAACGATAATAGTTCTTAAAAGATTTCTTAAAAATTCTTCTTCTTAGAAGTCTTCGCCAAAGTTAGTTACTTTTAGACTAGTTTTCTTACTTATAAAATGTAATTATCGATTGCGGATGAGAATTGTTGATAAGGCTACTGATAAATCCATCGAAATAAATTTGCCTAGCATTTAATCGAGATGCAAGATTTTGTTGCTACAAACCAATCCACCGGATTGATACTACGAAGAAGAAGCATTTAATACATCAATTAAAATATGTAATACCCTTAATTGTTAAGTAAGGATGTTTAGGTAATCTAACTAATAAAGAGGTTGGGAGGAAACTCTCTGATAATTCATCGGAAATCATTTTTTTCACAAGTTCCCAACACGTCAAAATGTAGAAAACGTCTCCCAACATTATAATGGTATGTTGATGTAAAAATAGAAACGAATCTTACCATTTAAAGTTTGGCATGTAATATTCTGATTCGACCCATCGTTTTAAGTTTGTTTCTTTTCGTTTGGTTAGGTTGGCCCACCTTTGAATGGAAGTTTCAAGGCACCAGGTGGCGCTGCAGCTGCTGCCCCCGCCCCTCGCTTCCTGCTCCTCATCAGGGAGAGCCACAGAGATAGCGAACCCAAACACAACTCTTACACGTGATTTAAGTGTCATATTATTACTAAAGCATAATATTACCTAGCAAACACTTCAATGCGACATACGCTCCCGTTCTGATTATATTGACTAGCCGGCGGTCATAGCTCAATGGTCAAAGCGTTTGCTTTGCAAGCCATAGGTCGTGGGTTCGATCCCCGACGGAGATTAAAAAAACAGGATTTTTAATCGATTTCTGAGCTCTAAAATACCCCCGGTCGGTGTGAATTTGATCTATCACCCGTAAAATGTCAGTCATAGCCTATTAATTAAAATTGGTGGTAGACGAAAGTCGTCCCGTGAAGACCACCCATTCATAGTAAATTCCTGTAATAATAAAGGATGATGCGTGAATCTCGGGCTGTAGTCTATGACGTTGGCGGATCAAAACTCCACATGCAGCGTTTAGCCACATACACCATGGTAAGCGTCATAGAATTCCACAGATGAGACTTCAGAATTACTATCACCATCTGTCGGTATTCACCTGTATGTGTTTACATATAAAAAAAAATTAAAAATATTACCACCACAAGCTGGAGCAAAGTTATTTGTATTTTTGAATTCTCATAAAAAAGATCTTTTGTTAATTTTGAAATTTCGTTGGTTTAGTTTTATATGAATCATTTATGGTTTTCCTGAATGAATGTTCGGTATTAACAGAAAATATGGGTTTTGTATAATTTTTACGAAAATAAAATTCATTCCTGAGTGGCACGTATTTTATAATAGAATATGGTGGAGGCATTTTGAGGGCCCGTTATGACAATCCATTATCCATATTATTATCATCTCGATTAATATTAAGATAAAAAGTATTTTTTATTTATAAGTTTCATAACAATAATGTTATCATTGCCTGTGAATGTCTATTGCTGGAAGTAAACACCCCGCTGCACCTCCTGACATTCTGTTTTCCGCTAAGAGCCTCCTCCCGGTATTCGATAAATGTCGTCACTCCAAGTTACTGGAAGTCTGCTGGCAATTCGTTGACAGTTACCCTTTCCTACCATTCGATCTCATCTGCAACTAATACTTTACATTATTTGCGTCTACTTATCGGTTTTTCATCAAATAAAGTTAAAATGTATCTTAATATGAAGCGCATGCACATCAAAAGCTGTTGTACTCAACAGTCCTTCAGTATAACGTTCAAACCATTTAGAAAGTAATTTTGTAGTTTTTTTTTCAAATATATTAACTGTTTTTGAGTTGACAAACAGACGGGAGTATTTGCAGCAAGTGTTCGAGGACATGAGTTGCAGCTTTTATGCTGAGCTGAAGAGGGTTGCGGAGGACCGAGAATAATAGAGATCGAGATTCTGTTGCAGCAAACCAATCCACCTGATTGATACTACGAAGAAGAAGAGTTGACGAATTGTATAGTAAAGATCGCAAACTAAACAATGTTAAATTGACTAGTCTTCTCTGAAAATATGTTTTTATTAAAAGAAATGGACTTGTGATTAGTCTTCCAAATAACAGTTTCACCATCTGTGTCCGGCCTGTGCTCGTCCACTGCTGAAAAGAGTCTCCATCGCTCTCAATCCTCCAGTCACTGCCTGTTATTATTCTGATGTCGTTATTCCAGTTATTTTTTTAATGCGTCCATTATATCCAAATTCACCCCTGTGCTTGTTGGGGCACGTGCCCGAGTTTATATTATAAAATCCTAGCGATTTATCCAGACAGGGAGCTAAAAATTCATTAAAATTTTATTGCCAATTTTATTTGTAAGGTTATTACCAAATGTGCCGACTCTCAAAGAGGATTAGAGACAAGACACTTTAATGACCCATAAATCTCTTCTCATCGTCGAGATATCGGATAATGCTAGAAGTGACTCAACTGGTCATAATGGCATAATGTCATAATGCCATAATGCACAATGTTAATAACTCTTTGGCTTTTATGCCATTCTTAAATTGTCCATTCTATTCTGCAATAAAATTATATTACTGTCTACAAAAAATGAATTGAAACAAAAACTTTACCTTACATATTTATTACATGAACTATAATATGTCACTGTCATTAATGAAGCTTCATTTTAATCACCTAGCTGCCTAATTAAGGTGTATATTATATTATTCGTAGTCTGACATAAAGAACTAAATCGGAGAGTATTTTCTATGCATTTTTTATTTGTATAGTGTGGCAATTACGGAATTGTTGTCTAAAGAAAGTAGTATAATACGAAACAGCCTTTTTCATAATTTCACTTCATCGTGATTAGTAATTCTGACTTTGTTAAACATAATGAATTTCACGAAGCTTTAGAACGACAGTATATATTCAGTATATACAGCGTTACCTAACTAAGTGACTTGCCTAATTTTAGACGACCATTTAAATACACACATACAATTATAAAATATAGAAAACATATCGGCAGACGCGGGATTCGAACCACGAGCCTTGCAACCTTTGCTCTATTCTACACACCGCGCTACCCACACAACCATTCTTCGCCTGTATTATTATTATTACTATTATATTAGTATATATTATATAGTAGTATTATTAGTATTATTTAACAAATAATGCAGTGAAACAGTGCTCCAGAATCAATCTAAGGAAGTATATGCTACAATGGTTGCATGTAGGCACAATAAACATTTTGTATGTATATGGATTTTTTTAAATTTTTATTAGAATATTATTTTATTATTTCAATATTCTAATCTACTTTTATAGATCATTTACTATATTATAATATTATTAATAATTAAATATACATATACTAAACATAAAATTCTTTTTTCAACGCGTCAATCCAAGCACAAAAATAACGGCAGAAGCGGGATGCGAACCGCGGACCTTGGAAACCAACTATGCCCAGGTATTCACCAGCCGACTGGGCTATTACTGTGCCTGGACCGACTCACGTTGAAACTAGTATTCATGTCATTGTTATCATCGTATGATAGATGTCGCTATAGTATATATTCAAAGTATGTATATTTTTATTTTTTATTATTCAATCAGTCTTCATTTATTCACAAGCTTAATATTATTACTTTGCGACAGTCTATTTATTTTAGTAAGTACCACTCGGGTCTCGAACCAAACTATAGACTGAATGGATGAGAAACGACTACTTATAGTTCCGACTTGGACTTTATAACCAATCCTGGGCATAGTTGGTTTCCAAGGTCCGCGGTTCGCATCCCGCTTCTGCCGTTATTTTTGTGTTTGGATTGACGCGTTGAAAAAAGAATTTTATGTATAGTATATGTATATTTAATTATTAATAATTTTGTATGTAATTTAAAAATTAAATTTGGTGTTCTTACGCACCGGAAAAAGCTTTCAAAGGTAATGATCCTCTGCACTTTATAAAACACAATGAATTGTTAACATTTTATTACGGAAATATTGTTAATCGAGTAGTTTTTAACACACTTATACCATCGAAGATTTATTATTTTATATCAAACGTGTGAGTATGGATGCTATATTATTCAATTTAAACTTTATTCAATTTCATTTTTTTTACCCTTACAGAAACATTACAAACTTTAACAACTCAATTCATTTCTGAAGTATAATAAGAATTAATCCTTAAAAAAAATTACAATATATAAAAATGAAGGTACTAGTAAAGGTATGATTAAGTACTAAGAACAAAGTAATAAAGACAAGCAACAGAAGGTCCCGATGCTCATCAAACAGATGACGCCAACAAATTATTCTTACAAAGAAACTCGTGGAGTTGATGCCTGAATTGGGCCTCCCTTACGTGAAATATATCAACATCCGAGGCGATTTGGTTAAACAATATCATTAGTTATATATAAAAAAATTAGTACCGACCTGTATTATAAAAATTCAATTTTATAATTATAAAGATTCAATTATAATTGATATATTCTAAACACTGTTAGTTGTTCTACTTTCTACCTTATTTTAAAATAAGAAACTTAACAATTGCCATATTAAGGGTATTATTTATTGTAATGGATAGATTAAATGCTTGGCAAATGTATTCCGATGGCCTTATCAACAAATCTCATCCACAAACGATAATTACAACTTATAAGTAAGAAAACGAGTCTCGAATCGTTATTAATTACACTTTGTAAGCTAAAGCTTCGCCACTAAGCCATACCGTCCGGTTTAGAACAAGCATAGAGTGTTAATGTTTCATCGCTCCTTTTATCGAATCAGTAACGTCTTGCTCAGAATGCTTAAACCCTTAAACCCTACATGCGTGAATTTCCTCAAAGACAACCCGTATATTTATTTACAACCACACATCAACAATACTACGAAGGTTGGTTATTAAGTCTGCGTGATGTTAACTGTCATTTATCGATTATAGTAATCTATAAATCATTGCAATACTAATTGATAAGTAATTAAATATACACATACAATTATACATCATTTTTTTTACACGCATCAATTCATTCAGAAAAAATATCAGCAGATGCGGGACTCGAACCAACTTGCAACTATGCTCTATTCTTTTACACCGCGCAGTCCACTCGACTATTTACTCTGCCTGAACTGATACGCGAAAGATGGTGTATTTATGCCATTGTTACCATCGTATAACGATAGATGTGTATATAGTATATATTCAGAGTATGTATTTTATTATTTTTTATTATTCAATCAGTCAATATTTATTCACAAGCTTTTTATATTGTTACTTACTAATTGATAAGATTCGTTGTTTCAGATTAATGTCAATTATTTTCACATCGAAACTGACAATTTAATGCGGGTCCTTCGTAGTCATAATATGAGTATCTTCATTGACAACTTTTACCTCGACTAAGCTCTTTCAATTTCGATTGTATCCTAATTAATATCTATCAGAGATCTCAAAACTGTATTATATATATAAAACTAAACATCCCAGCGAATGCAGTTCGTGTTCTTTATTTCAGTGATTCTTATTCTTTGTGATTTAAAGGATAGGTTTGCAGAGCACCAAAATTAAAATTAAATAAATTAAATACTGACGGAAAGGGAAATAATGCATCGCTGTCTAAAAATTGGACGTAGTTCAGTTTTTTGCGGAGCACGTGGAACATTCTCGTGGAGCACCAGTGCTCCGGGGTGCACCACTAGTTTAGTTCAATTATTACAAACTAGGGGTATTTTTTTTATTTTATTTATGTTCACCTGTAGTGGCTGTGCCTATTTGAGGCATATGGCTAGCATAAAAATATTTACTTAATTTAAATGAATTCTCACATAGCAAAAAAAAACAAATTAAACGAATTTATTGGTATACTTGCAGTTAACCACATAATTATTTTACTGTTTAATAACCACTTGACTACCACTGATCTGCAGAAAGCATATGAAAATATCTACATCAAAATATGATCAATTAATGATTTTTACAAATTTTCCCAAAATACTACTCAGGTCACTCCTGTATTCTTATGATAGGTTGTTAAGTCTAGACTTTAGTCTAAAAGCTGTTCTCTATTATGTTCTGATAAACGATATATTCGTCCATTGATTCGATCAATGCGATTTTAAATAGAAAGAAGAAAAAGTGATGGAAAGGGAGTTTTAGCCTTGACCCTTCCATTATGGCTCCCTCCAGTTGGCTCCTGCGGAACCCCTGCGGTGGTGTGGAGCTGCACAATGCCACGGAACACGAGGGGGGAGATTCGAGTCCTTTTAAATATCGATAAAAGTGATTCAGGAGAATTTATGGTGAAGCTTTTCAGTGTTTGGCGAAGTATTGAATTGTGTGATGTACGATACTATGCGAGTGAGTGAATTATTAGTATAAGTACATCCAGTGCCAGCTTTAGGGGGTGGCGAAGGGTGTCGGTGCCCCAGGGCGCCGAATAAGGTAGAGGCGTCGAGGGCAACTAACCTTAACATTTTCGGCTTGTATCTTGGGAAACTGACTTCATCATGCTAATGTATATCAAATTAAACACAAAATCTCTTATTCACTATAGATCTTTGCCTTGTTTCTATTCAGCTATGTAACATACGATTATTTTGGGAAAATGTTTGTTGTCGGTTCAGTACCGGCTCTAGACTCTGCGGCGCCCTAGAACATTTTTTTTCTGGTTCCCCATATTTTATCTATTTAAAAAATATAAATGAGATATATTGCTCTCGGCGCCTCTATCGCATTTGACGCCCTGGGCTACCGCTCCACTGCGCCAACCCCTAAAACCGGCGCTGTGTCGGTTGTTTCTTACGCAGAAAGAGCTTTGTTCTGTTTTGTGAAAAAATCATCAAGAAGGATTTAAGAAGAATGGGTTTACTCGCATTATTAGATGATTGATAGTCAATAGAAAAAAAAACTTTTTCTATAAATTTGTAAAAAAATATTAAAGCGCAATTAAGAAAATATATATATGTAGTCCAATTTTTTAGAATTATATTCGTATTGTTCATCTGTAATAGGTGGCCGATTTTTTAAGTTACATAAGGTTTATGGTAGGTAGGTAGGAATTCTTTGTTTTTTTGTGGAAATAGGTAGTTATGCCAGTGGCAACATTCTTCGGTCGAGTTATCAAAGACTGATTAATGGCTTCCAGTATTCTATCGCACACAAAATCAAAGATCCAGTTATTTATTTATCTTAAAATAAACAAAGAGATTCTCCGTTTCTTTGAATTCACATTAAAAACGTCAAAGTAAATTGGAACCGATTCGATATTCATTAATTCATTGAAATTTGAAATACTTATGGAATGCTATAAAATGATCATTAGCTTTACTTCCTAGTTACGTTCATGATTAATTCATTGATAATATAGAATAATAAACTTTGGAATCTTAATTTAAATTTTAAATATATCTTTATCTACCCTTCTCGAGCCCCCATTCAAGTACAGTGGTACCTCGATATACGAGTTTAATTCCTTCCGGAGCCTTGTTCGCATTTCAAATTACTCGTATCTCAAAGAAAACTTCCCTATTCATATTAATAGCGAGCACAACTTATCAAAGATGCTTTGACAGCGAGAGCACACTGATAACTCATTCTATGACCGTGGCCGGAGGATTCGCGGGAAAAGGTAGCGCGTGGTGTGTAACCGGCTGACCTGCTAAGCCGATTGCTCGTATCTCAAATTTTGTTCGTATTTATTGATATCCTCCTCTTCCATTTAGGACATCGGCTTACTGGATGAAGGATGCAGGATCGGGTTCACAATATAAGCACTTGTTTATGTTTCACATACACGTTTATTCGTCAATAACGTCGCCCGTTAAATGGCCGCCATTAGAGGCGGTCCTATCACGATGACGGGCGAGTTGCGACTGCCTGCCCGCTCTCACATTTCGGTGGTACCAACCGCCAAGATGACAGTTGTACCAACTGACAATGGGCCAACTGTCATAACAATTATTTTGGCGTATGCAAACACCGTTTACCATTATATAATTAGACTAACAGGCAAGCGAATAAAACTAATAGACAAAAGATCGTTTGTCGAGGCTTTACGGCATCAGCCTTAAGGAGCTATAACAAGCTGATATCATTATATTATTCGCAAAGCGAAAATTCGCTCGCTTGACGGCTTGTATCTCAAAAAACTAGTATGTTGGGGCACTCGTATGTAATAGCATACAACAGCAGTTGTGTACAGTCAACACTACAATAGCGAATCCTTCTTTATTTATAACGGAGTTTTTTCCGATAGTTTTTACGGTGATTTTTCACATGAAGCCCCATCTACTAGTATTAGTTATTTTGGTTTGAACCACCTCTTAGAACTAAATGGTCCAAGCCCCGCATTTCCTCTAAACATCGTACAATTTTTTTAAAGCCTCCAGTGAATTCGTCGCTGATGCATTGTATTCAGGCTTCCTTATTCTAATGAGTTTTTTTTTGTATAATTTGGTAAATATTATTTGCTTTATAAGCTTGTGATATATCATCACATAACAACAGTATTGAGATTTGAACTCAAATTTGTTAATTCAAAAAAACAAACGGTTTCGTTCGCTACAAAGCGGTTTATAATAATTACGTTTCACGTCTGTTAAAAATACAACTGTTTTTCTATAATGAAGCGATGTTGAATTGTTATGCAACATTAGAATAATGATCGTGGGAAAACACCAAGATGCCGGACAAAAGATGGCGATATATTCGTAACATTTGCACATAAATTACGAAGATGTTTAACTCGAGAAGAAAAAACCACTATCTCCGGATAAAAAAAAACATGTGTTTCGTTTAAGAACTGTGCCACCTACTGGACCTAACACAGAAACACCAAAAATAAGAAGCACAATGTTTAATGTTTTAAATGTTTTCATTGTTGACCTTTGCTGTTCAACTACTGGATTGCTATACTGGCATTAATGATCTATATTTTACCGCGTTTTCGCAATCACTTTCCTTCATATATGCACGTGATATCGTCAGTCCTTCGTATTTGTAGTTAAACCGTCATCAAATCAGCTGATTCTTTAACTCAATTTCATAATTTTCCTTTTACTGTTTCTTCCCGATACGTTTTATTAACATTATAAGTGTTAAACAATTTAGGATCCTACTATATAGTTGATGGTGAATACACTGGAAGGAGTTGAGCAGATTATAAGAGAGGTTCACAAATTTGTAGCACGTGTTGCACTTTCTTTATTCATGAAATGGTAAAGCATAATATTTTGAATAAATTCCTCATTCGGTACAAGGCTCTCTATTGTATATAGGGTTGTATTTTTTTTGTTTAAAAGTCCTAGTACACTCCAGGTATACGTAGTAAGAGATACAACACAGAAAGCGTTGTAAAAGTTCGACTGCCGAAGCACAACTGACCACTCAAAAGCGGTAACAAAAAAAACGACATTCTTTTCCGGTACACCTATTATATACGTATTTTAGGAAAAATGTAACTAAAAATGTTTAAAAAATAGTCCTTTAAAATAAATGTAGGTAACATTGTTTTCTGCTTATATTTTTTATGTATAGATTTTTTATTAAAAAGTTATTTTTGCTCTACTCTGTACCGCGTATAATACGTATAAGCATCTATCCTCTGCGATAAAAGATTATCTGGAAGTCACAAATTTCAATTCATGAGACTTATAACATTTTGCTTCTCGTGAACAAAATTGTTGACATACAAAACAGACATGCGATCAAAGGCGCCGAGTTGTGTTTATGTAAACACACACGGGAAAATGCCGCTAAAGATGAAGAAGAAATTTCATCTCTTCTACCTATGCTGTTTATCACCTTGGTTAATCGCTGAATTTAAAGCACGAGTATAATTAGACCAAAAATAAAAAAATTAAAACATGTAAGTAATAAACATAGTGAATTGATTTATTGGAAAGGTTTCCAACTGGTGATACCTGAGGCTGAACATGTGGAGAGGCGCAACTGAGGACAAACCTAGCCCCTGTACACGAGCAGGGGTGGAATATATGGAGGTCCCTTAACAGACTTCGGACCGGAGTATGCAAGGCAAGGACACAAATGAAAGCTTGACAGTTTTACAGCGGACGAACTGAATGTGACTGCGGCGTGGAGCAGACCCTGCCCCACCTTCTGGAGTGTGCGCTGTGTCCTAGGAGGACCTGATGATGGCCGGGAGTAATCCCATCGACGTCGTCCACTTCTGGACAGACAGGATCTAACCCTGATGTTTCCGACACGATTATATATATTACCTATGAAGAAATTCTTTCTTCCTTATATTATTACCTATTACTGTCGCGCTCGTACTCTTTGGTGCCGAACCCAATTGCTAACATTAGTGGTACAGGTGTCCATTTGAACACGTATTTATAGTAATTTATTTTTAATTTCCGTTTATCAGTCGTCATAATTACTTTGCTTCGCTTAGATGTCATTTTGTTATGCTGGTTAATTCAATCAAAATAATATCTGATTTCAAAGTAACGAGAAGATTTTGCCGACGAAAAACATGGACACAAATTTTACGTGAGTATTTTTTGTTGATAACATTGATTCAGAGAATAATGTTTCTTTCATTAAATTAATTGTAAACATGCATAGTTTATGTTAACGTAATCAACGATGGTGATAATTTTGTTTATGCTTGCTTTATTGATCATTCAAATCCATTGTGTCCATTTGGACACTTGTGCCACTAAACATTACAAATTTATTTACATATATTTTTGAAATTTATTTTTTATTGATTTATTATTATTAATTTTTAGGGATATGTCTAATGATGTTGCAAGAGAGACACTAATAAATAATGCATTAGATGCACTATATAAAAATAGCGATGATAAACACGTTTCCGAATATGATCTATTCATTGCACCACCAGATCCTGCAGTTTTAACAGATGCAGATTCGGGAGATGAAGATTATGGCGGAACTATTGACAATTTAAATCATCGACAATTACAAGCAACTGCACATGTAAGAGTTAGACAACAAACAGAAGATAATATAGAGGAAATCAATATGGATTTTAATTTTGTCTGGATATAATACAGTTCCTAGTAAAAGGTTATATTGGAGTTCGAAGTTAGATACTAGAAATGAACTGAACTGTCAAGCTATGAAACGACACCGTTTTAATGAAATATTACGCTTTAAACATTGTGTAGATAACAAAAACCTCAATTTGACGGATAAGATGTGGAAAATAAGACCAGTGATGAACATTATCAAGAATTTTTTTATAAAATACTTTGTACCTGAACAAAAATTATCATATGACGAATCAATGGTGAAGTATTACGGAGAACATTCATGCAAACAATTTATAAAAGGCAAACCAATACGATTTGGCTATAAAGTATGGTATTTATGCACAACCAATGGTTATCTCATTAATTTTGATGTATATCAAGGAAAAGATCCATTTACAAATTCGATTTTTGACATAAACTTTGGAAAATCAACTGCACCGCTTATAAAAATGATAGGCGAATTTGAAATCAATGTGAAAAAAATGTCATTTCATTTCACATTCGATAATTTATTTACAGGATTCAATCTATTGAATTTTCTCAGAAATCAAGGATATGGAGGTACAGGAACTATTCGAGAAAATCGTATTCCAAAGAATGATTTATTAACACCAAATAACATAAAAAAAAAAACAAAAAGAGGATATTTTGAATCTGTGATTTGCAAAGAGGATGGAGTATTGGTTTGTAAATGGGTTGACAATTCAGTTGTATTATTAGCTTTTTATGTATATGGAGTTTCTCCTGTTGGACCAGTAAAGCGATATTCACGAAAAGATAAGAAAGTATCAAAATTCAAAGACCGTTTATTGTTGCCAAATACAACAAAACTATGTTTGGTGTTGACAGAATGGACGAGAACATAGGAACTTATAGAATACATATTAGAAATAAAAAATGGTACTGGGCTTTATTATCTTGGATGATAGATATTTGCATACAAAATGCATGGCAACTGAAACGAAATAGTGGAAGTAAAGTATCACTTGACTTCCGGAGGGAAATTGTAGAAGTATATTTAAATAAATATAAAAACAACTCGATTGGAAGTAATTTGAAAGTACGTAAATCAAAATCAAAGATTCTGAATGATTTACACTGTGATGGAATGAAACATTTCATCCAAAAAACTGAAAAAATAGCGACGATGTGCTGGGTTCTACTGTAACGGCAGTAAGAACTCAATGTGGAAAAATGGAATATTGTAAATATTTGAAAAAATAAAGAATTAGGAATATAACAACATTTTATTATATTTTAATATATATATAATCGTGTCGGAAACAACAGGGTCAGATCCTGTCTGCCCAGAAGTGGGCGACGTCGATGGCGTTACTTCTGGCCATCATCAGGTCTTCCTGGGTGCAGCCACTCGGGCACAGCGCACACTCCAGAAGGTGTGATATGTGTATATTTTAATGATTTATGGTAAAAATTTAAAACAAACCTTAAGTGGCAATTTGCTAAGAAAGTAAAAGTAATATTTTAATTTAATGTTCAGTTATTGTGTTAATTTACCATGCTGAAAATATTAAAAGAAAATAAATTATTTTTAAAACAAAAAAAATAAACCGTGTCACAAAAACAACAAAAAATTTGTGTGTCCATGTGGACACCTGTGCCACTAATGAGTTTTAAAGATGAAATCATGTAAATATTTTGAGATATCGGTAAAAACATTAGAATTTTATTAAATGTAGTGGAAGTTTTTATAGGTCTGAAATAAATCTCATACTAAGCGTGATATTAGTTAATTATGGGTTCATTGGAGATTTTTACAACCGAAATGTGATTCTATAACATTTTGGATGGCAGTCGTGTGCTTTATTCACCACTGCGGGAATTTTCGTTTGACTCTTTGTTTGATATTTTTTTAAATTTGAATATTTGTCGATGTATGTTTTATGTGTTTTCTTTGTCTACTTTAAGGCTATTAGCCAATTCCGTTTATGGTCAGTTCATTGAGTCGGGTTAAATTATGTTTGGCACGATAATAAAAAATATACCTACCGCATATTCATTTATTATGCAATTTACTATGTACAAAAAAAAAACATAACAGGTTATCAAACAGAATCTAAATCTAATCTTAAAAAATAATAATTTCAGCATTTAGGTTTTGACATTTCTGAAAGGTGAAGTGTAACGTAAATTGACAAAAAAAACTGAATTAAAAGTAAATAATTTAAATCTAATATTTAATAATGTAAACATTAACATCCTCCTCTCTCTCAAAAGGAGTTATTCAGTCGCGGAAGGGCATGATGAGGGGCAGGTCAGCAAAACAAAGACTTTTTCAGAAGCACATTGAGATATACTTACGATAAAACTTTACAAATTTATGGCTCGACCTAGCATTCGGCCGATTCACAATACAATATCTCTCACCAAAGGGCGGGACATCAATGGCTCCGCGCTCGGGATGGGCTCTCGCCCGCGCCACGAGCGGCGGTGTATATAACTAAAACACCCGTGAGCGGACTTGTCCAAAAATGCCAATATGGCGACACATAAATGTATGACAAGCGAACAGAAATAAGAGACGAAAGATAGTCTATCGAGGTTATCGGTACCAGTCAGCAAGGGCTACATCATGCTGATGTCAATCTAAATCACGGGTCGTCAACCCTTGTGATGATGACGAAATATTGGAAGAAGATAATTCGCCACACACGGCTAAACCCAAAAGCCCCAATACCAAATCTGGCCGTGAAAACCTAAGATGGTGTTGATTGTTCTTGTACTTTCGAAAATAGCGCACGTATTTTTTAATCTGACTAGATTGGATATTATAATAATAATCATATGTAATATTTGAAACATCGGAAACGCGATTTTGGCGGGAACTGACTTCACGTCAGCTTTAGAGGTGAACTAGTCATAAGTGTTGTGAACGGCGCTGGGCTATTGTTCTTTTGGTTCTTTTTGTGTTGTTTTTATGGCCGTTGTTCTCGCGAGCTGTTTTTTTCTCGAAGAATGTGTCGGCGCCTGTGTTGTGTCTTGTTGTGTTCGGAGGATCGGGTTACCTTATGGCCGAGTTTCGGATCTATCGGTCAGCTGAGGGTGATGTTATTGCAGAAATACGAACATGAAGTAACAAAGCAAAAACTTATGACGATAAAAATCCCGGGGAGAATGACATAGCAATTATCAATCTATCTGTAGAGAAGAAAGTAATTCGGAAAGGTGATAGTGTCTGAAAATGTGGATTATGGAATGCTAGATATGGATGGTAAGATTCCAGACAAGGATATCGATGATACGAGTACAGAGATTACCCTCTTAACGAGCACCTCGCATAACGAGTAATTCACATAACAAGCAAAAAAAAAAGTGAAAAAAATCTCCCTTAACGAGCGACATTTCGCATAACGAGTGTCGTAGAAAGGAGAAGTCACATAATTTATGACGCACTTGTGAGCTGGGACTCCGCGTCATTGCGTCAGTCAGTGTTTAGCATTCATACCGTTGGCACGTCAGTGTCGCATGTGATCACACATTTTCTAAATTTATATTCAGACATTATTTGTATTTTTTTGTGTTTTTTGTGTAAGTTTAATATCCCTTGCAAAAATGTACTCGAAGAAAAAGATACAAGAAGACAGTCATAATAGAATAAAAGGAACTGTAGAAATAAAACGTAAAATCATTGAAAAGTGAGAAGATGGTGTAAGCGTAGCTGATCTAGCGCTCTCATACAATCGATCTACATCAACGATTTGCACTATGCCACTATCCTCAAGAACAAGGACAAAATTAAGGAGATTAATGCTTCAAAGGGAGTGTCAAGAATGTTTTCAAAACGCTTATGTATTCTTGATGATGTTGAAAAGTTGATTCTCATGTGGATAAACGAAAAGGGATTGCAATGATCGCATGGAACGCATTATCGTGTTATACATTGGAAAATTTAAATGAGAAAATTAGTTTCGCTTAACGAGTGTTTCACATAACGAGCAAGATTCTAGAACGAAATATGCTCGTTATGAGCGGTTCCACTGTATATAAAGATACAAGGAGTCATTTACAATTGATGATTGTGAAAGTAATAATACTCTTCACTTTATTGAAAAAATAACGTTCTTAAATTAATATGTCGCATTTTATGGTTGTGTTGATGGTGCAACACACTGTATCTAATAATTAATGGTTTACGTACATAACTGATAACAGTTTTTACCTAATAATCAGGACTTACATATTACACATTATTAAACGTAAAAGCAATTAGATGATTGGTTTTCATTCGTCTCTGTATACCGCTGTTTAAGCTCCGCAAAGTAGTATATATTATATTTATCAGAAAACCTCGATGTACAATCTTTCGTCTCTTATTTCTGTTCGCTTGTCGAACATGAATGTGTCCGCCATATTGGCATTTGGCACTAGTAATATAGACCGCCGATTGTGGCGCTGGGCGAGAGCCATCACGAGCGCATCAGTCGGGTCCCGCCCGTCGGCAAAGGCATATTGTATAGTGGCTCGGCCTAATGCTGTGAATAGGTCGAGCCCTAAATTTGTAAAGTTTTATCGTAAATATATGTCAATGTGCTTCTGAAAAAGTCTTGGTTTTGTAGACTTGCTCCTCATCATGCCCTCACGCGACGGTATAACACCTTTTTGAGAGATGAGGTTGTTAGTATATTTACGACTTTCATAAAAGGTGTGACCCCTAGAAGCTCTAAGAAAAGCCAGCTTAGTGCAAAAACATGTACGAGTTTCACATATTGCGCATGGAATTAAAAGAGGCTTCAGCGTTCCCAAGTCGTATAGAGAGCTCTCTCTATATGGCACTTCTGTCCCTACAAATCCTTCCCACGTACAGCAATGCTAGGTACTCTTTAGTGTTCTTAATTAACAATATATATAAATACTTTGTTTTAATATAGATCACATTAAGTGTCCTTGATTATTACCGATTTTTTAATTACTGCAAAGTGAAAGATAGTCGGGTCCATTTCCTAACTCCAAATTCATCTCCTTCTCCGTATATCAAAATTACCTCGACTTGTTTTTGTTGTCGCTTGGTTGAAAAGATTGGCCGGAGGAGGAAGTCCGAAATTCCGTTTCCAGGGAGCACCGCTTGGAGGTTCTTTTCATGCTCCCCCTACATGCATGCCCAACAAGCTGTACATCTCAGGACCTAATGCTGGGCAACACACGAGCTATCGCTGACACGAAGAAGAAGACCTCGAATTTATTACTAAAAATATTTCTTAAGCTTCCCTATATCATAAATATAAGTCCCATTGTAAAATGTAGTATTTCTGACAGATGAAAAAAAAAACAATCGCCGTGGGATTCATCCGATACAAAGTACTAATTATTCTAATAGTCAAAAAGCGGTTTTAATCGCCGTTTTTATTATGGTAACGCATACAGATGAATGCCTCCAAAGTGTGAAGAAGATATCTTATCCATAGATTACGTTTGCCATTTTGAGGAATGCTAAACACTACATGATACTGTCATGTGCTAATCTGCCAATATCTTTAGAGACGGTTGGCAAAAAAAAAAGCGTTTTTACGACGAATAGTTGCGTTGAAAATATCGCTTTTCTCTATCGACTTTTTTATATCATATCCATGTACTTCCAAGTTGAAGCTTATAGTCATCACGGGCATCAGCAACCTGTCGACTGCCAGATCCTTCAAGTGAACTCAGTATCCCAAATTTAACTCATAAAATCTTCTTCTTCGTGTCAGCGACGTCAAATTATATCTGCCCAGTGTCTGGCTGCATCGATAGCCCGTGTTTTGCCGAGCATTAGATCTTAAGTGTTGAGCATTAAGTGTGGAGCTTGTTGGGCACATGGAGCAGGATCTTAGGTATGAAGCGATCTGCAGGTCTCCGCAGTCACACAATAGTGGTTCTTCCTGCCGAAGAATTCTCCACCGCTCGAGGTTGCCCTTTGTTCTACCAACTTCGGCTCAGGTCCGCCAGTCAAGGTTCTTGCCAGTTGGGAGGCCTTCCTTTGGAGTAATGAAATCCTATGATGTGCCTTGTTAGCAGAGCTGAAGACTTGTCGCCAGAGCTGGAATCTCTCATTTTCAGGGCCGGATGTGAGAGGTTGTGTGGATCTCAGAAAACTGCTTCGCGACTTGGTGTTGGGGGTATCTGATTATACAAGCAGTGAGACGGTTGGTTGATTGCCTAACGCATTTCTTCGGCGCAAATGACCTTGCGTCATGTTTAGTGGTGAGATACGATAACAGCAAAGGGGTATAGTTTTGAATTTTTGTGAATGGATCTGTCTGACAAGAGTCTATTTATAGCATTTCTATATTTAGTTTAGGTTTTTATTTTTTAGGCAATTGTTTTTTGGATTTAAACTCAGGGCTTGATTATGACAGCCAAACGGCCTCCATTCCCGTTGGCGGTTCTAATGTCTGTAAATTAGTTCTGATCCGCGGTTGTCCGTCTCTCTAATTGGCCGCCGAATAAACGAATGCACGGATAAAAAATCACAGCCGTTTAGATTAGGGGTTTGCAAACTTTTGTTGTAACAGACAACAGTATGTGACCTCGTGTCTATCGCCTAAGATTAAGTAGAAGATCGTTGCCAGCTTTACAATGTCGCTCTTATGAACAATTATCATTATATCAAGTGTATACGAAAGATAAAATCTACTTGGTTTTGAAATTATACTCTTACTTTTACTAAAATGTCAAGTCGTGTCAACATAAAACCCAATGTTAAAAAAATAGACTTTAAACAAGAAGATGTTTGACATCTACGGTAGGAAATTGGAAGTGCAGTCATTCCCTTTATCAACCTACATGTATTATTTACAGGAATATGTAAAGCATGTAAATAAATATCGTTAGGTTTCGTCACAAGAGCGATTTTTTTGTAAACCACATGTGTCAATGCCACCACATGTATGGACTTACATAATGAAAGCTTATTAAATTTAATAGTTTTTCATGCATCATCTGATAGCTAAAGGATAGAAGAACCAATTTGATATATGAAAATAGGTCAGATATAATTTGTATTCCACGGAGCCGTAACGAAAGGGTTAAATCCACACTGTAAAATTAAGTCAGATGTATTATGAATTGCGAATATTTTAAATACTCTCCCTAAATTATAATTTTAGAATTATTTTAATTAAAAAATTTAATAAATTAAAAATATTTACTTTTGATTCACAATTTATTTTAATGATTACATGTTTCGGCCTTTCTGAAGACCATCTTCAAAAATGAAAAAATAAAAACAGGCAGTGGCTTATATAGGTATGGACAAGTTCCTATATTAGTGCACACATATTTAGAGGTTGTATATGTGTGCGAATACAACAATTGAAAAGGTAATTATAAAAATTTATGGGTATGTGATTATTCTAATGTAATAAGACATTATACAATAATATTTTTTTTTGCTTTCAAATTTAAAAGATATTATAAAATACTACTCTCCCTAAACACAACGGCGAAGAATGATATAGTATTATCGAGTACAGCTGTTAATAAAGTTAGTTGAAAAATCATTCTTATTACTATTTGCCTAGATTTGGCTCGCTGACCACGGATTGTCGATGCTTAGTGTAGTTCGTGATGCGATGATGAGATGAATAAATGCAAAATAAGCAAGATGTGGAGGACGATGCAGAACATGGAATGCCAACTGGACCTGTAATTATTCTGTCAGGTAAAAACTGAAAGTGGTGCTCAACTGAGCATCGAAATAAACGTGTAAATTGTGATATTCTAGAACGCTATCTGGTTGCGACGGGCAAGGATCTTTCTTGTGATTAGCGGCAAAATATTGACCATTACATTGTCCAAAACATTTGTTTGGAGCATCTTGATGTACGGCTGTGAGACATGGTGCTTATCTGAAAGTGATAAAAAACGACTAGAGGCCTTTGAGATGTGGTCATACAGAAGAATTCTCGGAATTTCCTGGAGAGACCACGTCACGAACAATGAGGTTCTCAGGATAATCAAGGAAGATATGCACCTAATAAGAACCATCTCAGAGAGGCGAGCCCGATGGTTCGGTCACATCATGCGCCGCGATGGTCTTCTTCACGACATTGTAGAGGAATGGTTGAGGGTAGAAACTGTAGAGGGCGCCCTAGACGGGAATATTTGCAGCAAATGTTCGAGGACATGATTGTAGCTCTTATGCTGAGCTAAAGTGGGTTGTGAAGTACCGAGAGGAATGGAGATCGAGATGCAAGATTCTGTTGCTGCAAACCAATCCACCGGATTGATACTACGAAGAAGATTGACCATTATAAAGCAGCTAATCACTATAAAGATCGTTGTCGGCTTTGACAGATCACATTCTGTGTGCCGGAGCATTAAAGTTGATTGAAAATCAAGAATCTTTGATGTTGGAACCTCCCAACCTATTGGGAAAATGAAAAGACACGTTTTAGGCGTAGTTCTGAAGAAGAATGTTCGGATATCACGTGAAACATTTTATCATACACCTCAGGTAAGTATCAAAAGAAACCATACATATTGTAGACGAGAGCTATGATTCATTAGATTTATAGTCAGTCGAAAAGTGAATACGTTCTTCTTTACCCTCGCCATTTCCCATCATCTGGGGTCAGCTCTCCTTTTGAACATTCGCCATGTCTGTCTGTCCTGCGTTGCATTCTCTGTCAAACCCAGAGTTTTCACATCCTTGTTTACAGTTGCAGTCTAGGTTGCCTGTGGTCTTCCAGGTCTTCTTCTCAGCGTGGGTATGTTGATGGCTCTCTTCAACATGTGGTCCTCATCTCTCCGTGTCACATGCCCATACCATCTTAGGCGGTTTTCCCTTATCTTTTCAGGTATGTGGGCCACCCGAAATGAACTCCAAATATGCTCGTTTCGAACTCTGTCCACTCTAGTCAAAAAGTAGATAAGCTGAAAAAAAATATTTTATATAATTTCTAATGATAGAGTTGAAAGAAAGCTCATAATTTCGGAGAAATTCAACGCGTTGGACTGACCTTATCGAATAAGCTACATAACTTCCTACTGTTATCTACTGTTATTTTATTACTCGTTGATATAGAAAAAAAAACAATTTTTCTTAAGATGAAGTACAAAATTTGAATTTTTTGTTTTATAAATGTAAATAATATAATGATTATTAATCTAGCTTTTAACTAATTTAGTATTGTAATATAAGTTCTGTAAGAAAAATCTAAATTGAAAAACGAAAAATAAAAAGGTTGGCTTTGGCAGAACATTACCGGCAAAGGGAATGCTAAAAATAGTGGTAATTTTGGCATTTTAAATTAGACAGGGACCTTCGCGTGTTGCTATTATTTTGAAATGGCATTTTCCGACATGTATCCTGAAGAATATCGCAATTGAACAAAGACTATAAAAAATATTTAACAGTTTTTTTTAAATACTAGTATATATTTTGTTGTTTTTTTATTAATAAAGATACTACACAAGAATATCAAAATAGTGTTGATTTAAAGTTGTAGTTCATTTATAGTTTTTCATCTGGCGCGTGCTCTTCTTCTTTGTGTCAGCGACGTCAAATTATTTCTGCTCAGTATCTGGCAACATCGATAGGCCGTGTGTTGTCCAGCATTAGGTCTTGAGATGTGCAGCTTGTTAGGCACATGGAGCAGGATCTCAAGTGTGAGGCGGTCTGCAGGTTTCCACAGTCACACAATAGTGACTCTCCCTGCCGCAGCATTCCCCACCGCTCGAGGTTGTCCTTTATTCTACCAACTCCGGTTCTTAATCTGTTCAGAGATTTCCAGGTCCGCCAGTCAAGGTTCTTGCCAGTTGGGAGGCCTTCCTTTGGAGTAATGAAATCCTATGATGTGCCTTGTTAGTAGAGCTGAAGTCTCTCATTTTCAGGGCCGGATGTGATAGGTTCTGTTGATCTGCTTCGTGACTTCAGTCTGGGTGTTGGGGGTATCTGATTATACAAGCAGTGGGACGGTTGGTTGATTGCCTTACGCATTTCTTCGGCGCATATGACTTTGCGTCTTATGTTTGGTAGTGCGATACCAGTCAAGGAGTATAATTTTGAAATGGGTGTTGGTTTGAGGCAGCCTGTGATGACTCTGCATGCATCATTCAGGGCAGTATCTACTTGATTACAATGGGCTGATCAATCATGGGGATCATGAAAAGAACCTCAACGCGGTGCCACCTAGAAACGGAATTTCCGACTTCCTCCTCCGTCCAATCTTTTCAACTCCAGCGATAACAAAACGATTATTAGATGATTCGTTGTGAATAGGTGGTATACACGGGATGTCATTCGTCCAAAACCTATTTTGATTATAAATTCTCGATAAACTTTTTTACGGCTAAAGGTTTAATTTCACACTAATCGGAAATATATATTGACATTAATTTAAAGCTTAATTATTTTTATTTTAAAAAAAGTTGGGATTCGATCATAGACTGCTGGCGTAACAGTCAATTAACATTAATTTTTTTTGGAGCAAGACATAAATGAGCGAGGTTTTTTTGCATCAAATAAAAATGCAATAATTTTAGAATTATATAAAAGTATCCACAGTACCGGCTTTAGACCCTTCGGCGCCTTAGAGCATTTTTTTATGGCGCCCCATATTGTTTATATTTAAAAAAATCTAAGCAAGATCGGTTGCCCTCGGAGCCCCTGGCTTATTCGACGCCCTGGGGCACCAGCCCACTTCGCCACCCCCTAAAATCGGCACTGATCAAAATATAATATAATTTGGACCCCGATAAGCTAGTTACTAGTGCCTAATAAGTATGGTTTTATAGTTTATCTTTTTTTTATGTAAGTCTAATTTGTATGTGCACGATTCATAATTATGTATGTATTTTCCTTTGTGCATCAGGCAGACAACATAATATAGATTGTCTGCGGAACACAATCATAATTAGTGGTGTTAGAAATAAGAATACTCGTGTTTACAATAAACAAGGTTAAGTGTAACAAAAACACTCAGGTCGAGTCAAACCGATGAGGCAAGCCTTTAATAATCTCTTATCCGACATCTTGTTTATACAAATTTTAAACACGAATGTTTAAGAACAATTGGATATTTATCTTAAAAGATAAAGCATATTTATTTTAGTATAAATGAATAAAGTAATTTCAAATTAAATTTTTGAATAATAGTATTTGCATTATAGAACATATTGTATTTTGTAAGACCGCAATACATTGAATTGTTACAATATTTGCCGACGGGTATAGCTCAATGGTCAAAACGTTTTCTTTGCAAGCCAAAGGTCGTGGGTTAGATCTCAGACGGTTTTTTTTTTTAACGATTTCTGAGCTCTAAAATACCTCCGGCTGGTGTGAATTTGATCCCCCACCCGTTAAATGACAGTCATAGCCTATAATTAAAATTGGTGGTAGATGAAAGTCGTTCCGTAAAGACAACCCATTCATAGTAAATTCCTGTAATAATAAAGGATGATGCGCGAATCTCGGGCTGTAGTCTATGACGTTGGCGGATCAACACTCCACATACAGCGCTTTTCCATCTGTAGAATGGTAAGCGTCATAGAATCCACAGATGAAACTTCAGAACCACTATCACCATCTGTCGGTATTCTTCTGTGTTTTAAAATATTATTATATATGTATCGACTTATTACTTAAAACAATTATTCATATTCAGATTCAATTTTATTGTAGATACTCTTAAATGTGTTTTTCTTAACAATGTCAAGATTGGATGAGGGAAGATGTTTCCAAATCTTATTTGTCCTTTATGGAGCAGTAGCTTGTAGATACCGACGTACATACTCTGTAATGTATTGATATCTTTATTTTTTCTTCAAGTCTAGCTTTGAACTGATAATAATCAGAAATTGCGCATCTAGAAACTTCATCTTATTCTTGTGCAATACGAAAGCAAAAATCTCAAGCCCAACCCATCAAATCTGCTGTTTCCACTTAAGAAACAGGGAAGCTAACAAAAAGCTTCGTGTCACATGGGAAGGTTGAGTATTGGAACATAGCGACCATCCAAAATACCTCGAAGTCGAAAGTTGCAACAAGAAACAACCTCAGCACTTTGTTTCTCAGCCGGAGAATATGCGGCACCAGTATGGGGTCGATCAGCCCATTTTAATCAAGTGGATAATGCCCTGAATAATGCAAGCAGAGTCGTCACAGGCTGCCTCAAGCCATCACCCATTTCAAAACTATATCCCTTGGCTGGCATCGCACCACCAAACATAAGACGCAAAGTCATATGCGCCGAAGAAATGCGTAAGGCAATCAACCAATCGTCCCACTGCTTGTAAAATCATATACCCCCAACACCCAGACTGAAGTCGCGAAGCAGCTTTCTGAGATCCACAACCTCTCACATCCGGCCCTTAAAATGAGTGATTCCAGCTCTAGCGAAAAATCGCATCAGAGGATTTCATTACTCCAAAGGAAGGCCTCCCAACTGGACCTGGAAATCCCTGAACAAAATGAGAACCGGAGTTGGTAGAACAAAGGACAACCTCGAGCGGTGGGGAATCCTTCAGCAGGGAGAGTCACTGCTGTGCGACTATAGAGATCTGCAGAACGCCTCACGTCGAAGATCCTGCCCCATGTGCCCAACAAGCTACACATCCCAAAACCTAATGTTGAGCAAACACACGACGGTGTATCGATGTTGCCAGAATTGGGCAGAAATAATTTTACGTCGCTGACACGAAGAAGAAGAAGAAGTCCGATACAGGCGTGTGGCCGGAAAACTTTAGTTCAGCCATATGTAAAACTCCTCCATTAGTGACAGTACTGAAGTTCAAAACTCCACTGCAGTAAATTTCTTTTTTTTATTCATCCTTCCATCATACAAAAATTGTATGAAAACAATGTTGCAAGAAATAAGAGATGGACCACAGTAAGTTGCGTTATTAGGGTCATATTTATGCTCGGGGTCCATCTGCCCAAAAGGTTTTATTACATCACTACTAACGCGGATTCCTTTGATTGGATCTCCATATATATACAAAAAAACGTTGTTCTCATTGACTTTTTTTACGGTACGTCCGGCACTCTCAGGCCTGTTTTACAGCTGGTAAGTGCCAGTGTTTATTATGTCAAATAATTTATGACCCAGTTCTCGGGGATCGCACACATGGTGACAAGAATCGAGGACGCCTTTGTCAACATGTCATCATGTACCCATATATAATACAGAGCAGTGACACCCGCCGATAGTTTTATTTCAATTAGTGTATTTTTTATTTCAGCATTGTCATTACGGAAAGCTAAGGAAACGTTTATTTAGAACTCTACAAAATATTCTTCTGCTTATCAACCTTTTTTTGTATTATGACAAATAATAATATAATATAACGTTGAAAAGAGCAAAAATGGATTTTCAAAAGTTAAATAAAATAAGAAAAAATGGTATATTATGTCATTAAGTAAAGTCTAATGTTTCAAAAAAAGGAAAATTAAATGATTAGATATTCATAATTGCGATTGATATGAATAGTTACTTTTGTTTCGTAACTCCTTTTTTGATTTTGAAATATCGAACTAATATTTCGTTACGAATTACGTCTCATATTTTATAGGATAGGAGAATACGGACAGATAGTGATAGTGATTCTAAAGATTCATCTGTGGATTTTATGACGCATACCATTCTACAGATGGAAAAGCACCGCATGTGACTGTTGATCCGCCAACGTCGTAGACTACAGCCCGAGATTCACACATCCTTTTTATTAGAGGAATTCACTATGAATGGGTGGTCTTTATGGGACGACTTTCGTCTACCACCAATTCGTGATTAATAGGCTGTGAATCGCATTTTACGGGTGAGTGATCAAATTGACACCAACCGAGGATATTTTTAAAGATCAGAAATCGATTAAATATATATTTTTTTAATCTCCGGCGGGGATCGAACCAACGACCTTCGGCTTGCCAAGCAAACGCTTAAATCACTGAGCTATACCCGCCGGCAAGTGACAAAAAGCTAATGAAGTTGTCAGTTTTAGGCATTATATTCGAAGCTCATGCTCTGTATCTGGTGGGTCCAGCTCGGAGTAATATATTATGAGCTGCTTAAACCGAACGAGACGATTACAGTAGACCGTTACCGACGACAATTGATCAAGCTGAGCCAAGCATTGAAGGATAAAAGGCGGCAATACGCCGAAAGACATGACAAGGCTATTCTTCAACATGACAACGTACGACCCCATGTTGCAAATGTTGTACAAAAACTACCTGGAGAACTTTAAATGGGAAGTCCTAACCCACCCACCGTATTCACCAGACATTGCCCCCTGCGATTACCAACTGTTCCGGTCGATGACACATGACCTGGCTAAGCAACGATTTTCTTCTTATGACAATACCAAAAAATGTGTCGATGACTGGATTACCTAAAAAGACCTAGACTTTTTCCAGCGTGGAATCTGCACACTACCTGAAAGATGGGAGAAGGACGTAGCTGCCGATTGACAGTATTTTGAATGATCTGTGTCTGAAATTCTTCTGAAAGTAAACTGTAGATTTTTATAAAAAAAAAAGCTAAGCAATACTTTGTGCAAAATGAAATAAGTTTAATTGTTTTGTTATTAATTTCATAAGTGCGTCACTGACGAATATAATGCTCATAGACAATACTGAAATTCATGGACAGTGGTGGCTTCAAAGAATAAGGAAACATATTATTATAATTGATGTTTTAACGATGCTGTAAAATCACTGTGTTGGCATTTGTCACGCAATACCAGCTTTTACACGATTTAATGGTGATTGAATGGTGCATCAAATACGCGTAAGAATACAAAGCTTTTTCTGAAAATGCGAGAATGTTCAACACAAACAGGAGAATCCTGCGATGTAGAAAAATATCATATTTAGAATTTATTTATTACACAGAACCGAAGTTCCAAGGCACAAAATGATAAGAAACAGAGCATACATACATATACAATACAAAAGATAATAAAATATAAAAATAACATAAAAGAAGAAGAAGATGACACGTGTCAAAGATCATAGAGATCTAGGAGAACAATACCATCGACAAAAGAGGAAAAGGATGTAAGAAAAGCATCGAGGTGTGCTGGTAGGCCATTTAGGAGCGCAATTGCCGTTGTAGCAAATCGAGTGCTTGAAGCTCCACAAACATCAACTAGGATAAAAAAAAATGGATGGCTACGAGCATGGGTGTACTTATCTGGAACATAGAGGTTAATACATTCAAGAATCTCTGGGTTGTGAATTGTATATTGTTTGAGAGCAGCAATTTTCCTCCCGAACTAATGGAAGCACATATCTTAAACAAGATGAAGATCTGTTTATGCGGATTTATAAATCAACGGAATATATTTGTCATTATGATGAGGTTAGGTAGAGGACAAGGTAGCCTTACATACAGTCGGTAAGGACTGTTACGAGACCAACGTGGAACTGGCTGAACTTGTTTTGGAATGCCACAGGAGAGAATAAACTAAATCTGTGTTTTTCCTAGAAATGATGATGCATTTTTTTATTTAATTTATCCTTCAAAACATTACAAAACATTTTACATTTTAATTCGTTTTTGAAGTGCTAACATAAGTGTGGCGTTGTAAATGTATTGACACATTTAGTGTCAATGACCTCACACTCGGAACAAGTGTCGGGATACTCAACGCAAATAGTTGGACTTGAAACAACAAAAACAATGTCATGAGTATATCATGGTTGACACACAAATAACACGGTATTATTGTTTCAAAATCAAACGTCCAACATTTTTTATCTGTCAACACCAGCACTAAATCTGAAGCAATATTACACTAAATATGTCAATATCTTCACTCAAGTTGGTTTCAACCACTGTTCACTGCGATTCTTTCGTCTTACACGTATCTACGGTTGAACGATGGTTCTTTCAGGCCACACTTCAGGCAACATGAGAGACTCCAGCGAAGTCGCGATGACCCCGACTTTAAAAGATGTTGAGATCTTCAAGTGCTCGGTGTAACTCCTGCAGGCAGAGCTGAAATGGTATGTGGACCATGGCGGCAAACAGAGCTTTGTGGCGATATTTTGTGACGACCATACCAGTTACGGGAGTGGATATGGAATTATGATGTCATTAGGGTTACAATAGGAGATTTATAAAACGAAAATTTGCAAGTTAAAGTTAATTTTTGCGTGACAGACAAGCTCCGAGTATTGTACGCTGAGATAAAACAAAGGTTCTGACGTCACATCCTGCCGGCGATGGGTGCGGTACTCATGACTCCCATGGTATATCTCTAACAACTTTGTCAAAATAATAATAAAAAAATAAATCGCTCAAATGGAAAAGATGGACTTTCGACGAGAAAACTAAGCAATGGAATTATTGGATAGAACCTAAGAAGTTATTTATTAAATTATTGGATATTTTACCAATAGCCATCTCTGTATAATACACAAAGGCGCTCTTATTTAGACAAGTTACAAATAAATAATTTAAATATTATGCCATGACAAAATTTTCAAAGTCACTTCCACAATACGTATTTGTAACATACTCGTAGTACTGAATACTTCTTATTCGTAGTATCAATCCGGTGGATTGGTTTGCAGCAACAAAATCTTGCATCTCGATCTCCACTCCTCTCGATCCTCTGTAATCCTCTTCAGCTCAGCATAAGAGCTACAACTCATGTCCTCGAACACTTGCTGCAAATACTCTCGTATACAGCGCCCTCTACAGTTTCTAACCTAAACAACCTCAATTAGTGAATACGAACCATTGTAAATAAGACCCTCTTTCATCGTCATTTGTGAACGATCATTGAATGCCCAAATGTACATACTTATTGTCTAATTAGTAATGTCTAATGGCGTAATGTAGTAATGTAAATGTAGTAATGTCTAATGGCTAAAATAAAATTACTCCATATTCAGCACTTTACCGTTTTTATATGGTAATCATCGTAAAATCTAAATATAATTCTCTGATGATTTTTTAAGTACATATTCGCTAGCAAAAAAAAATGTTTCCACTTTTACAATAAGAATACTATCTATTTATATGTTTGTATCCTACTCGTTCATCGATAGCATATATATGTATTAATTTATTGTGTAATACACCGAATAGATGCTGTTTAAGCATGCTGATGAGGTGATGTGCAGTGCCGGTTTTAGGGGGTGGCGAAGTGGGTCGGTGCCCCAGGGCGTCGAATAAGCTAGGGGCGCCGAGTGCAACCAATCTTGCTTAGATTTTTTTAATGTATACAATATGGGGCGCCAGAAAAAAAAATCCCTAGGGCGCCGCAGAGTCTAAAGTCGGTACTGGTGATGTGACGTTTCCCAGCACGATGGCCGCATCAGACTCAGAAGTGGGCTCTGTTCCGCACCAAGGCTCGCGTATTGTCGCGCCGCACCTTCTACTCCATCAGCGGAAATTGGAGACGCATGCCATGGACAGTCAACAAGTCACAGCACAGAAACCTTCAGCAATAACCAGAACGATTTATGTATATGGACATCAACTATAACCATAGAATTCCTGCTAGAAGACTTATATTGAAGAATAAGAATAACATAGTGAGAGAAATGAGAGTTATGCTCCTAGGTTATATGCAATGCATGTACAGTAAGGCCCCGCTTAACGCGGGGAATACGTTCCATCAAAGTAGTGCGTAATGCGAAACAGCGCTAAACGAGGCTATCTTAACATGTAAATAATGGGGTTAGGTATTAAATTTAATAGTTAAGTTTTTTTTAATAAAAATAAAACCAAACTTTTATTATTTAATAATATATATATTTCTTACAAAAATAAAAACAATATAAACGAATATACTTATAAAAACAAATAAAATTCTAAGTCAGTTAGATCATTCAGTCTATTCTGTGTTTCCAATTTTTTGCCTTTTGTCAAGAAGGCATCTAATGTAGTTTGCGTTTTCCTTTTGAGTTCTGTTAGAAGTGGTTGATAAGTTAATAAAGCATCTTTAACACCCCGTCTTGCTTTTGACCTCCTGTCAAAATTTGGATCATTTTCAACAAATTGGTCCATAATTTCAGTTACAGTGGTCAAACTCTTTTTTACAAACGCCATCGAAAGTTCTTTTTGCTCTTCTTCGAAATCACTAATATCAATATTTTTGTTTTCTTCTTGCTCAGTTAATTCCTTGAGCTCATCATTAGAAAGACTAGCTGCTGTTTCTTGAACTATATCTTCAACGTCTTCCACATTTACCTCATCTAAACCGGTTTATTTCGCTAATTCCACTATTTTTTCCACTATTAATGCACAATTTCGCGGAATAACCCCGGGTTGAAATAAAAGAGCGCTAAACCGAAACAGCGCTAAACAAGACAGCGTTAAGCGGGGCCTCACTGTATGTTCAAATGGAAATTGGAAATCATCATAAAATTGGTTACAAACTATCTAGTAATACTACTACCGCGAGTTGTTTCACACTAGTCTTCTCCATTTGTTTCTATGTAGCCATTCAGACGATCACCATTAGACATCTTGTAGTAATGAAGATCTATAATGTATAATAAATATATATAATCTGATAATGCTGAGCTGAAAAGGGTTGCGGAGGACCGAGAGGAATGGAGATCGAGATGCAAGATTCTGTTGCTGCAAACCAATCCACCGGATTGATACTACGAAGAAGAAGTAATGAAGTTCCCTTGGTCAAGTTGATCCAACTCATTAGAGTTATTCTCATTGTGTTATTTTACTCTGCAAAGCTACTTATTTTCGACTATGTTTTATTCTCAACAGTGTGTGTCCATAAAAGTTGAAGTACTCGTTGTTGATCTACGATGCTCAGGCTTATCCTCATATTTAGCTCACCCAATGAGATGTTCGAAAATAGCGAAAATTCCGCAATGTCTTAAAAGGCGTTTAACCAATGCATCCTCCCTGTATTAACTTATGGCTCAGAGACGTGGAATCTGACAGAAAATCTTACCCATAAAATAAAGGTCACCAAGCGTGCTATGGAGAGATCCGAGAGGAGTGTCGCTATAACATAGAATCCGAAACGAGGAAATATGCAGAATAACTCAAGTAGTGGATGCTACCTAACGAATAGGCACACTCAAGTGGCAATGGGCAGGACATATCTGTCGAAGAGACGACGGTCGATGGCGAAGAAAAGTATTGGATATAAGAGTGGCGCCCAGGAACTGGCAAACGAAGCATTGACTGATCCCCTGCAAGATGTACTGACGACATAAAAAGAATAGCAGGAGTGACCTAGATGCGGCAGGAGGATCAAAGAGGATGGAGACTCATACGGGAGGCTTACTAGTGGACGGATATAGGCTGATGATGATGAATGAGATGTTCTGTCCATAAGATTCGTATTTTTTTTCCTTTAGCAGATGTAAATTGGTTTATTTTATCACTTTCTCGGGGAATTATGCTTTCCAAGAATATTCAAATATTAGTTTGTTTATTCCTGAAAAACGTATTAGAGGAAGCTAACAATTATGTTTTACACACATGCATTTTACACACACATACAAAATTAAAATATATATTATAAATAATATTACATTTTTACTGAACAAGCTTTCAATAGCAATTATAATGGTGTTTAAGGAATCACAAAGTTACCTTCAATTCTGCTTTCAATTAGGGACCGTTTGTTATATCACAGATGTATCATAAATAAGAAAATGACACTCGAGAGAGACAATGTTTCATTATAGTGTAAAACGACGAGCATAAATCCTAAACTCAATATTGCAAAGATTACTTTACATAAAATTGAGAGTAGAAATGAAGTTATTTATTACTTAGACAGAATTGTAAAAATGCCAACGCCGAAAACAAAGAGATTTTCAAAGAAGGATTTGTTTCGAGGACTTGACTAAGTTAGGTAAGCACTAAAGCTCTGTCATAAATATTATGACAAGGGATGGTGATTTATGTATTTATTGCAGTTGCTCTGTGACAGCTTTCGTTGATACTTAGATTATTTTTAATAAATTGTGGCAACTTTAAGTTGTGCAAATTATATGCATTAAAATATAAATTTAAAATATTGAATATCAATTAATGAATATTAATTTCCTTTTCTCTTTTACATTTAATTTTTTTAAATTTTAAAACGTTAGTTTGTTGCATTCATAAATAATGAAATAATCAATATAAATCAATCCAAAAAACAAACACAAAAAATAAAATCTAAGGTACAAGAAAGTAGAAGAAACAATGCTTAAAATATAGTATATATGTACTTATGATTAAGTACTAAAGTAATAGAAAAGAAGAAAGTCAACAAAAATTATTAAAAAGTCCCGAAGCTCGCTAAACAAGAAGACTCCACGAATTACTTTGATGAATAAATTCGTGGAGCTCATGTCGAAACTGGGCTTCTCTCAAGTGGAATATATCAATATTCGAGGCGATATTGTTGAACAGTCTGATCACTCTCTCAAGATGCATAGTCTCTGGCAGGTTAGTATTACCTCTAGAGTCTAGGAAGAACAAATAATCTGTGCCTCCTTATCCTTACCTTAAATAATTGTCAGGGACAAACAAACCGATTTCTAACAAAATATCAGGATTTCTGAATGGTGTTTAAAGAATCACAAAGTTACCTTCAAGTCTGCTTTCAATTAGGGGCCGTTTGTTATAAATATATTTAGATTGTTGACTACTTCTGACATAAACAAATCTATTAATAACACATTAGAAATCACCCAATCATCTGTTAGCAACACCGATGCAATATTATCAAATATTTATTCAAGTCAAAGCTTATCTGAAGGCAAACATTCGGAGCATTCATGAACATTACTTTGGAGGCCCTTCAATCATAACCAAATGAGACTTATGTGATCCGTAAAAGTAACATGCATGACACGAGTATTGTATACATATTAAAATAATAAAATTAACAATCACAGAATGAGCGTCTGGCTAATCAAGAACATTGTTTATATTTCTACATGAACAGCATAGGTAAAATAAGTGTTTTAGATCTAATTAATCTGAAGATATAATAATACTCTAATCTAATATCAAAATATTCAATCAAAAGATCAAACCACACGACTCAAATCGAGAAGATGTTTCCCACAGTCAACAACGGAACTGGTGATACCTGAGGCCACCCTGCGGCTGAGCATGTGTAGAAGTGCAACTGAGGAGAGTACTTGGATTGCTGCGAAAGAGGGCCTAGCCTCTGGACACGACCAGGGTTGGAATATATGGAGGTCCTTTAATAGACTTTGGACATACAAATGAAAGCCTGGCAGTTTTACAGCGGACCGAATGAATGTGACTGCGTCGTGGAGCAGATTATCTCCCACCTTCTAGAGTGTGCGCTGTTCGAATAGCTGCACCCAGGAAGACCTGAGGATGGCCGGGAGTAACGCCATCGACGTCGCCCACTTCTGGGCATACAGGATTTGACCCTGTTGTTTGCGACACGATTATACATATATATATAATACACTAAAATGCTTGCGATGGTATGATTTTGTGAATACCGTCGAAGTAAGGAAACAGCCTTTAATCCTACATTTTTAAACTACAGCTGTTATTTATTAAAATCCCAGAGAACTGGGAATAAATATTATCGATGAAACTAACTCAATTAAATCATCATCAGCCTGTGTCTGGGGTTTTCTTGCAGAGGGTCGGCAAACGCTCTGTTTGACAGTTCATAGACGCCACTCCAAAACTTTCCTTCCCCACCGACCTTCGATAGATATATCCTGCTCATTACCACTTGAGGGTGCCAAATCGTTGTGTAGCCTCCACCACTGAGTTCTCCTTTGGATATCTTCGTTTCGGATTATATATTTTAGAGACACTCCGAGAATGGATCTCTCCATGGCACGTTGGATGATCTTTACTTTATAGGTAAGAGACCTGTTGTTAGATTCCACGTCTCTGCGCATTAAGTCAACACTGGGAGGATGTATTGGTTAATCGTCTTAGATTTAGGACATTGCAGAATTTTCGCTTTAAAATTGTACTTAAGTTTTCCAATTGAATCACACCCACGTAAAGTATCACCTTTTGGATTCGGTCCATATATGAGGCGTGTGGAAGTTTCCAATCAATATTATCATTAAAATAAAGTGTTTATTACATTCGGCTTTTATGATATCTCAATTGAAATCTTCCTTCAATAGAAACAAGTTCGCAATTGCAAAGATAAATATCAGAATGTTTTGCAAATTGCAAATTTACTGATAAGCTCTTGCACGCGGAAGGCAATAGAAAAAGTGCGAGATAATCAAGACATAATGTATTAAATGTAAATTGATTATTACTGAATTACGGAATTTATATTTATTTCAGCTCGAAGATAAAACAAACTATTTCAATAAACTAAAGAACCCTTGATGGCTGTGAGACATGGTGCTTATCTGAAAGTTATAAAAAAAGACTAGAGGCCTTAGAGATGTGGTCATACGGAGAGACTACGTCTCGAACAATGAGGTTCTTAGTACAATATGTGCCCATAATTATAAAAGTGGCGTAAGTCAAGAAATTGTAAAAAACGAGTTATTCGTTTATTTCAGTTCCCAATGTTGTGAATTTATATAATCTTCTTCCAACATTAATTTTAAAAAATCTAAGTACGGCATTTTATGCAACATGAAGTTGTCACTTTCATTGGTTTTCTACCAACATCAAAACACAAGCCTTTTAATATCTCATAACGAATAAAGCATGACTTACGCCACTTTCATAATCATGGGTACAATTAAGGAGGATAGGCACCTAGTAAGAACCATCTCAGAGAGGCGAGCCCGATTGATCGGTCACATCATGCGCCACGACGGTTTTCTTCACGACATTGTGGAAGGAATGGTTGAGGGTAGAAACTGTAGAGGGCGCCCTAGACGGGAATATTCGCAGCAAGTGTTCGAGGACATGAGTTGCAGCTCTTATGCTGAGCTGAAGAGGACTGCAGAGGATCGAGAGGAGTGGAAATCGATATGCAAGATTTTGTTGCTGCAAACCGATCCACCGGATTGATACTACGAAGAAGAAAGAACCCTGATTTGTCGCAGGACAAGGAGTTATAGAGAATAATCATGTTACAAATTTCTATATTATTTTAGTTTGAGACCTCAATTTTAAGCAGTAACCTCAATGACGAAAAAATATATTCAGCGTTTAAAACAACGAAGCGTATTTAACTTTGGGATTTTTTTAAAACCTCGCTTTACTCCGCATTTCCCCGTTCTTTTACTCAGTACCGGCTTTAAACCCTACGGCGCCCTAGAGCATTTTTTTTCTAGCGCCTCATATTATTTATATTCGAAGATTTGTTGCACCGACCCACTTCGCCACCCCCTTAAACTGGCACTGATTTTACTTTTGCATATTTGAACATTATATCACCAGTCTTTCAAACTATGAATTTGCCAATCTTTTCGGACTTCATTATTAAGTTTTCCTTCTCCGTCTCTTCAATGAAATGTAAATTTATTTTGTTAGTGTGTTTCACTTAAGAACTCCTTTATCTCTGTTGCATCAGTCCATATTTAATATAAGGTGCATAATTTAATCATCTCCCAGGTCCCTGGTGCCAGTTAAGCCTTCTTTGCAAGTTACGATCTTCATCTAGAGTTAAACCTGCCTCAAGCCTTTATTATTCATCAGCCGCAGAGGTGAAGTATCACATTTTGAAAATAATACTAAAGGGTCCGCCAAATAACTTTTTTTTTTAAAACGGGGCGCAAAACATCGAGTGTAGCTTCGGCTGTGTGGCACGTAGCGCCGTTTTGTTGAAACCAAATGTTGCCAATATCCTCCTCTTCAATTTTTGTGAACAAAAATTCGTTCAATATGGCCGCGCTGCATGGAAGCGCCATCGATGGCGCTTCACGCACACTTTCTGCCACTGCAGCAATATTCTCGGGTGTACGCACTGTTTTTGGCTTTTCACGCTTTGGTTTATCGATGAGGATGCCAGTTTCTTTTACTTTTTTCACAAGATAACGAACATACGGAGCTGACGGTGATTCTCTTCTTTCAAAATCCGTACGCAATTTTCGCACACATTCTGCAACATTACCATGAATTACAAAGTAATGTCGCAATATTTTCCAGCGTTGTTCAAGCGTATACACAACCATATTCGTTCAGCGGAAGGATAAAACTAATTATCTGTCAAATCAGACATGAGCTAACTGTTACCATTAACGAAAAAAGCACTAGTTAAAAAAAAACGTTAGATGGCGGACCCTATACATACTCTCATATTCATTTTCAACGATTTTATTTGTTAGGAAATCAGACTGATATATATGTATAATAGATGGTAGATGAGTTGAGCTTAAGTTGTAATTTTTAGGATGTATTAATTGTGAACTGTATGCTAAAAGCATTTGTGAATCTAAAAAGGCTTGCATCAGAAAATTTAATACATTTATTTCTTCTTCATCTAGCATTGTTTTCAGGAAGGTGTCAACATGAAACTATAGAAATATTTAATTTATTAATCATGTTAGAGTGAAAACCACTTATATTTTGTTTCGTTGCCTGTGTCATCATTGTGAAACTAAATTCAGACAGCAACTGTGTACCAGGCTGATAATATATAAATGATATAGATCCCTTGCTGACTGGTACCGAAAACCTCGATATACAATAATTCGTCTCTTATTTCTCTTCGCTTGTCGTACATGTATGTGTCGCCATATTGGCATTTTGGACTAGTTACTTAGATCGCAGACACGGCGCCGTAGGTAGTCAGTTGTGTGCTGACGGCCGAGAAGGTCGTGTTATGGCCAGCCCGGCATGTCATTCCGCCTGGGTCGGAAGTTTGTAAAGTTATCGAAATATGTCAATGTGCTTCAGAAAAAATCTGTGTGTTATTAATCTGCTCTCCATACTGCCACCACGCGACTGAATAATAACCTTTTAAAGAGAGCAGGATATTAATGCATTGTCTAATTTAAGAACATTTTTGAGCGACGTTATGATTTGTTCCTCATAAAATATGAATAGTCTTCTTGTAGAAGAGTTTCATTAAATTATCAGCAATTTGTAGAATCCCTAACAAACCTTCCTATATAAAGTATATCTATCTTTTCTCTTTTCCACATCAACTACAACTTATCTGGATGGATCAAACGAATACACCCACTAAAAAAAATACAATAAATTGTCAAGACTTTTGCTTCGACTCAACCCAACTACACACTCCCAAGTTATGAAAAATATAAAATGTAATCCACGGTATATAAGAATGATGAGAGTTTTGAAGTTTAGACAGAAAAACAAACATTTTCTGATGGTGATAATAATCCAAAAAATATAAGATTATTTCAGTGCCGGTTTTACGGGGTGGCGAAGTGGATCGGTGCCCCTGGGCGTCGAATAATCTAGAGGCGCCGAGGGCAAATAAACCTTGGTAACATCTTTTAGATATAAGCGACATGGGGCGCCAGAAAAATAAATACCCTAGGGCGCCGCAGGGTCTAAAGTCGGTACTGGATTATTTCAATCATGTTCAGGTATTAAACCATATATACTTTTAAGAAAGCCTGACATTTTAACTGACGCTCATTGCAGCGTCTATCTGACATAATTAAACTAATCAAAAGCTAGTTTCTTTTGTACGATTCAGTCTCGGGAGGATCATCTTTATCGGTTGCGTCAGTTGTCCAGTCTCGGTATACTTGCTCTCTGTGCAGAATCAATGGTCCATTCTAACACTCGCCTTATTCGCAATCGTCTCCATCGCCCGCGGAAGGCTGCTGAGGTTAATTTTAATGGACGAGCGCTTAGAATGTGACTTGGCTTTGTAACGGTAGGCCGCTGCCCGTTACTCTGCTGGCTGGTGAACAGTCACGTCCTAACGGGTAACCCTGCCACACCGACTTATAATACCATCGCTGTGATTGACGAAATAATTCATTCGAGACCAGACATGTGTTTTTTAACGAAATAACTAATCACCCGGTCTCCTGACAAAAATAATGAAGACGTTATCTTCAGAGCACTCTCTTATGTCATCAACCATAGCCATCCATAATTATGTAATTTATTTCAAAATTTCAATGGATCAACTGAAAAGATAGTCGACAGCATTCGATGGAACATGCATCTTACAATCAATGGAACTCAGGCGTAAGATTGGTTCTCTTAGTCTTTTCTACCGTTATTACCACGGTCGGTGCTCTTCGGAACTTAAAGAACTAATTCCTCCTGCACCCACCCACAACCGACAAACTCGTATTACACTTGCCGAACATCCATATACGGTTAATATATGTCGACCAAGAACTGGCAGTTTCCAAAGCTCCTTCCTTAATGCCACCGGTAAGCTATGGAATGCTCTTCCAGTCTGTGTTTCCTCCTTCCTACAATCTGGATCTCTTCAAGAAACAAATAAATATACACTTGCAATCTCCCAAACCCACACACAAACACGAAAACAACACACATCTCCCGCATGCAGCGCCCAGATACCCTGGCTGAGCGCCATAGAGTGCACTAGTCTTGACCGGGTGTGCTCTCCTACATGCGATTACATAAAAAAAAACTTGGGACGAATTAAAGGTGGCTGCTAAATGTTATGGTCCACATGCTCTTAGAGAAATCATGATGTGAATAAAAAGAGATAGAAAGACAAACCAGAATTTAACTCAACCAGACAGTGATGCTGAGATTCCATCTGTCAAATTTGGAGGAAAGGAAGGATCTGATATGACTATTGATTTGTTTATAAGGTGACTCATCAAGGAGGTCATCTACTACCTATTTGGGTGAATATACTGTTACACACCACACATGAATAGCGCTTTTACAGACGAGGGATCAGTCTCATAATCAACTACTCATACTACATTTAATAATAGCTGAGAACCAATTATATCATAAAATAAAAAGTTTACCTTTTAAGTACATTGTTAAGAAGAAAATAATCGAGAGAGTGAGGGCTTTCTACATAATTTCTTAAGCTGTTCTAAAGATTTAGATTCGATCAATTCAATAAGATTATCAGATCCAGGTTGACAATTTTTCCGGCTGTAATACTCACATACAATAATGTTTTCCACAAAGATTTTTTTTACAGTAAGAAGGTTTTCTTTTGTGCTAATACAATCATCTGGGGCGATTTTCATCCAGATCTAAAGTCTCTCAATCTCAGGGTCAGACATTAGTATTTATATGCATTTCATATTATATAAATCGTGTCGGAAACAACAGGGTCAGATCCTGTCTGCCCAGAAGTGGACGACGTCGATGGCGTTACTCCCGGCCATCATCAGGTCTTCCTGGGTGAAGCTACTCGGACACAGCGCACACTCCAGAAGGTGTGACAGTGTCTGCTCCACGCCGCAGTCACATTCAGTCGGTCCGCTGTAAGACTTCATTTCTGTCGTCGTCTTGCATACTCCGGTTCGAATTCTGTTAAGGGACCTCCATATATTCCACCCCTGGTCATGTCCAGGGGCTAGGTCCTCTTCTGGGGCAATCCAAGTATTCCCCTCAGTTGCGCCTCTCCACATGCTGAGTGGCCTCATGTATCACCAGTTCCGTTGTCGACTGTAAGAAACTTCTTCTAGATTTGAGCCGTGTGGTTATCTTTATATTTCATATTAATAATGATATACTCGTATTTCAATTTTTATCAATGTTAGGAGATGATTTAATTGATCACTGCGGTCCAGTTACTCCACATTCTCACGGGTCGCAACAGTTATAGTCCTAACCAGATGGATTCACGGGTGATGCAGAAGGAAGGTAGAATGTGCGCGTGTTCACAATTCACTATTATTGTGAACAAGCTATAAATAAAGTCGCATTTCCGTTGCCGTCATAGTCAGAGTGCTAAATCATCCGGAACGGATAAAGCAGTTGAGGCGATGCCAGGCGACGAATCGACTCACTTGTGTTTTTTTCTAGTGTTTAACACACGCTCGAGAATTATAACATGATAGCAAATTCAAAGAAATACTTCATTAGATGATTCCTATTAAAAATGTAACTGTCTTTCCTTGGACACCTTGTGAGTCCGCAATAGTCTATTATGTGTTTGTAGATAATATGTAAATTCTGGGTTTTAGACTAATGACTATTGCGTATAAACACACTACTTATAAAAAATAATGTGCTCAAAAATGGCAAGAAGACAATTTTTTATACTGCTATGCCGACGACAGCACTGTCCATGTGATTACAGGTATAATCTTCCATAAACCTCCGAAACATTCGGAACTATCTGCTGCTAGGGAATCTCTGGTGGAGAAGATGAACATGTCTCTTGAAAGGGTTTCACGATGGGGCGACCTCAACCTCGTCAGTTTCAACATTTCCAAAACCCAATCATGTATTTTCTCCACCAAGAAGACTGCTATGGATCCGGTATCTTTCAACGGTTGTTCTCTTCCAAAAGCAAGCTCCATCAACATTCTTCGATTATCAATCTCGAATAATGTCAAATATTACGAGTCAATTAAGTATAAAGCCAGTTTCGCTTCCAAAAAACTAGATTTATTATATAGATCACGTCGGTATTTCAACGATAAACAACTTCTTCTTCTATATAAAGGACAAATCCGACCTATCCTTGAATACAGCAGTCACCTTTAGATTGGAACCCCAAAATACCTTCTAAACTTAATTGACTGAGTTCAAAGAAGAGCAATACGTTTGATAAACAATGACACTCTTACGTCTAAACTGCCATAAATGGAACACAGGAATAAGATTGGTTCACTAAATCTTTTCTACCGTTTTACCACGGTCGTTGCTCTTCGGAACTTAAAGAACTAATTCCTCCTTCACCCACCCACAACCGACAAACTCGTCTCACACTTGCCGAATACACGGTTAATGTGTGTTGACCAAGAACTAGCAGTTTCAAAAGTTTATTTCTTAATGCCACCGGTAAGCTATGGAATGCTCTTTCTAGCGTCTGTGTTTCCACCTTCCTACAATCTGCATCTCTTCAAGAAACATTTAAATATACACTTGCAATCTCCCCAACCCACACACAAACACGATCACAACACACGTTTCCAGCATGCAGCGTCCAGCCTCCCTGGCTGAGCATAGAGTGCACTGGTCTTGACCGGGTGTGCTCTTCTGCATGCGATTACATAAAAAAAGGGTTATACAATTGATAGGCGGTATTCACAAGCTCATATATCCGTCATGGATTCAACATATTTGCCGAGTATTAATTGCAAGCTAACGAATTTTGAAGTCGGTTCTTGGAGCAGCTTTTGGAAATTTCCGATGACTCTCCCAGTCTATTACATGAATATCTAAATGTGTGAAGTAAATACCATACAACATGAATCCATGTATGTGCGAGTACTCAGTTACAGCTGTAGGATTGTAGGAACAAGTTTCAATTCAATAAATTTGCCAGGGTCTTAGATGAATAGATTGTTCCCGCCTCTATCCTGTTTCTCGCAAGCAGAAGAATGCCACAAAGGAATGATCTGATTTTAAAGACGGCCCGCAATGGCAAAAAGCAGCTCAGCATCCTGAGGGGCCCTTAGAATGCACGGGATGGGATTTTAATGTATTACTGTCAACACACTACACGTGTATTTCGATGCATAAGACCCAAAGATGCGCAGATCATAATGGTGACATACTCTAGAAACTTGTTCGTTTTAGATTTATCTCTCTGTGGCAGTGATTCTCAATTATTGCCACACAATTATGGATCATTGGTATTTTTGGCTAATTTTTTGGCGCAAATGACTAAACTTATCCCTGAATTTATGTATATTTTCGACAGAAGAAAAATGAAAAAGTAGTCACTTGAAGATTAGGATATTTTAACCACCTTAATAAAACATGATTATAGAACTCATTATAAAATAATGTTAAGAAATAAATATACATATTTATATATTTTGTGATGGCATTTTAAAGACATAGTTTAATTTTAACCCTTCCATTACGGCTCGGTTTGAATACAAATTATACTGTCAATTATAAAACTAGTATTTGAAGCATAAATGTACTTATCTGGTCTATTTTCATATATCACATTGGTTCTTGTATCCTTCAGCTATCAGATTCAGATCAGAAAAACTATTCTAAGAAAGTAGCAAAACGATATATCACGTCAACCGTTGTCAACGGTCGGAGAATCTTATGACGGCATATGCCGACAACCGATGCGAAAGGGCTTACAGGTACTAGCAATAGATAACAACTTGTATATCGTTGGTATTTTTTATGTTAAGGCGAACGATAAAGTGAAACTAACAAAGATGATGGTTTGTCGGCGTAAATCTCGTTATGAGGAAATCGTATCGGATATAGCGGTGGTCGGGTGGTTACAGTTACATTTTACAACTAAGTGATAGCCCATCCTGCTAAGTTGTTCATTTATTGCTTGTTACCGTCACTGGAAATGTGAAAAAACAAAGAGGCGTATCTGTGGCACAGCAGTTGCGTGATCGACAACCATGCGCCCTGGTTCGACTCCCAGTAAAGTATTAAATATAAAATATCTTGTAAATAAATAACAGTGGTTTATGGGAGACCGATCCGTGAAATCTGTAAAATAAACTGTCGTAGAAAATAAAAACAAGCAATTGAATTCCGTGTTGTTTTTATAATAGAATCCTAATACAAGTAAGTTAAGGCATGCTTATAAAAAATTCAATTATGTCCTTATCATACAGCCTTTCATTTCATGTATATAAATTATTTCTTACAACGTTTATTTCTCTTTTTGGACTCTCTTGTAAACATGTCACCAAGCTTTTACATTTAAATTAATTCAACCCTCCAAAACAATATTTCTTATATGATACTTTGAGTTACATGAACGAATTTCAGAACTTTCGAATAATCCCTTCTCGATAATTGGATAGGGTTTGCCAAATAACTTTTTTTTTTTTTGAAAAACATCGCAAAACATCGAGTGTAGCTTCGGCTGTGTAGCACATAGCGCCGTCCTGTTGAAACCAAATGTTGCCAATATCCTCCTCTTCAATTTTTATGAACAAAAATGGCCCGATAACGTTCGCCATTGACTGTAACGGCCACTCCTTGCTCATTTTCGAAGAAAAATAGCCTGATTTTCAAAGTAATGTCGCAATATTTCCCAGCGTTGTTCAAGCGTATACACAACCACATTCGTTTAGCGGAAGGATAAAACTAATTATCTGTCAAATCAGACATGAGCTAAATGTTACCATTCACGAAATAAGCACTAGTTGAAAAAAAAAACGTTAGATGTTGGACCCTATATCTACATTAGCCATATCTGACAACATGCTGCTCCAGTCTCCGATTTACATGCAATAGGATGTTCTCTGAATTCGAGTGCCATAAGTATACCATTATACGCTATTGTAGAAAGCTGTTTTATAAGGTATCTTTCTCTCTCTCATCATCTTAGATATATAGTAGATAAGTTCTACAATGTATTCTGTTAAACTTCAGGATGCCCATATAGTGAATGTTCAGCCAACTGATTGATTTCAACTAATATAGTTTTTCTTAAAATGACAAGCTTCATAAATTTTAATGATAAAATCTTTTCCTCTGAAAAAAAGTAATAAACAAATACAAAATAATACTCTAATTTTTCTCAATGGAAGATAATCAAATCATTTAAGAAATAGCAAATCTGAAGCTGTCGTCAAGAGATCACGATCCTCATTATTTAGCTCCTGATGAAGAAGGATATACCTAAACGAGTATAAACCTTTTTTTGCATTTATGTACTACCGGTCGTCCCGCGGATGTTGATTGTTGGTGCTGCAGATTCCACTATCTCACCTAAAGCCATTACAGCTGTCGTCACAAACTTTGAACTTCCTCGTTCGATGGTCATCTTAGCCGTTTTATAGCTTTTTATGATGTTATTATGCTCTTCTTGCATCACAGGAAGTCTTTAAAAAATATTACGAACAAGAGCCTATAAAATATTTTAATTTGCGTAAATACATACAGTGAAATTACCGCATAAAGGTGAAGAGTAATCTGTGAATCAGTGAATCTGTGAATTTTCCCATTGCTATTTTAGAGATGTATTTCTTCTTCACTACGTTTGCAATATTGATGCGTATCAAGAATCAACCTCGGGTGGAATAACCAAGTCTTTCTTTCCATCCATCAAACATTTACTGACGTGGAAAAAGAAGAACTCCGTGGACTTTCATCTCACTCAAGTGTCTCTCTTCTTGCGACGCATGTCCATGTGATCCAGGCATGCAACAGACGGTGAGACTCTCTCGTTGAGTGAATCATCCATGGGAACAGGAGACGCATTCTGTGTTGTCGCCTGGCAGTCTCTACCATTTCATGGGAGGATTTACCTAAATTGCTGCTTAGTTCTGACGGTCCCTTGCTGTTGAACGTCATCAGGGAAATTGTCGGGGCTACAAGAGCGGTTGACGAGGCTGACATGGAATAGGCTCCTACGTTCTTCAACTATTTCTCAGACGTATATTCTAACCTTGTGTGTAACTTGCAGGGTACAATACGCAACTTTATATTTTTTTCTACATTTTTTTAATTGATTACGTTGGGTACATATATAAGCGTAGTTGTTGCAACAGAAAATAATTAAAATCTTCAGGCCCCAGACTCTTGTATCCTAAATGATCGTTCATTACATATTATATTTGACACAGCTTTTTTTTTCACTTAAATTTATTATTAGAAAAAATATATATCGTCTTTTTCCACGTCAATAAGTGTTCGATGGATGGAAAGAAAGACTTGGTTATTCCTCCCGAGGTTGATTCTTAATATGCTGTATTCTAGGCAGTTAGCGAATCATGCATTAAATTCAAGGCGTAGCAGAGCTTCATGAGAGACTTACTTAACACTCAGGCATAATAAATTGATGATTTTAAATTAATCATTTTCGAAAATTGTGTTTGGTGGCCATAGGTTCTAATATATTTTGGATAGTGAGAGACTTTATGGGAGAAGCAAGGATGGATACGTGTGTCCCGGATGTGTCCGTGTATTATGGAGGTCTATCTACGGTAGTTCCATTTTGGGTACACTTGGTAGGATGGCAGGACGGACACGTGGTCCCGGCGGTGGTTGTGTGCTCTGAGATAACATTACGCGAAGTTACGCCACACCGGCGAGCCGCGCGCAGGGTCAAGAGAGAAACCGGTAAAGTAACTGTACCGGCTGACTCGGTACAGGCAGAGGTTCCAGGGGAGGCCAAACTGTGGCACGAGGGGGACATCCAGTGCGAGCAATGGCACTGTATATGTGTGTGAAAGGTTGGGTTAAACACCTTCTTCTTCTTCTCTTTCCATATGACATCAGCACGATGTGTAGCCCTTGCCACCTGGTACCGAAAACCTCGATAAACAATCTTTCGACTCTTATTTTTGTCGCCATTATTTTTGCCATACATTTATGTGTCCGCCATATTGGGACTAGTTATATAGTTTAGCCGACCACGGGCCGCACATGTCTAAGCGCCGACGAGAGCGTCGGTTATGCGTTGACAATCGAGAAGATAGCATTACAGCCACAGCGGCATGTCATCCCGCTTGGCCGGAAGCTTGTAAATTTTAAGTAAACATAATCAATGTGATTCTAAAAGAAAGTGTTTGTTTGCTGACCTGCTCCTCATTCTGCCCTCACGCGACGGAATAACACCACTTTTGAGAGAGAGGAGGATGTTACATATTATTCATACATTAGTCACCAAAAATTGCTGATAGTTAAATAGATATATAAATAAATAGACAATCTATCAGCTGTCGAGGTTATTGTTACGTCATCATCATTTCAAAAAAATATATTCAAAATATAAATGTAGAAAAAATAGTAGCGTATTACGTTTCAAATTTCACACAAGGTTTGACTATATTAAAGGAAAAAAGTGTAGAATACATTTCAACCGCGTAATCCTGACGAAGTCCTTGATGTAGTTCAACAACGAGGGACCATCAAGATCAAGGAAAAGCTCAAGAAGGTCATTAAAGGCCAAACAGCATTAAGAATTATTTAAATATGAAGCTTCTAGTAAACGTCTGTTAAGTTAGAGTGAAATCCAAGAAGTGTTCCTTTTTCATCTCAAGATTTGCTCAACAAAGCGAAAGAAAGACTTGCTCTGCACACGTTCAGCCGTGTACTTCCATGTAAAGTTCCCGATGGGTTTCAATGGCGATAGTCAAGGGGCTTGTCGAGAAGGCGCAACTAATATCCGAAGAATCAGAAGGTAATCAGATGATTAGTCCAACGCTTCTGAGACCTGTAATATTTGTTCTTAATAAGAGAGGCTCAACCTTTATATTTCAAATTCTTATGTTACGTAATAAATTTGTTTTTTTGTTTTTATTTTCATTTTAAAATGATCTAAGAATTAAAAAAAACTCAATTAACACAATCCATTCCGTATCACATCACATCGATAGCCCGTGTATTGCCCAGATTTAGGTTTTGAGATGTGCAGCTTGTTTGACACATGGGGCAGGATCTTAGGTGTGATGTCAGCTTTCTGAGAGATCTCAGAAAGCTGCTTCTGAGATATCCAATAAAACTGCTTCGCGACTTCAGTCTGAGTGTTGGGTGTATCTGTTTATACAAGCAGTGGGACGTTTGGTTGATTGCCTTACGCGTTTCTTCGGCGCATATGACTTTGCGTCTTATGTTTGGTGGTGCGATGCCAGCCAAGGCGTGTAGTTTTGAAATGGGTGTTGGTTTTCAGGCGATTCTACAAGCATCATTCAGGGCAGTATCCACTTGATTGCAATGGGCTGATCGACCCCATACTGGTGCAGCTTGTTCTCCGGCTGCTGAGAAACAAACACGCCGCGTGCTGAAGATTTAGAAACGCTGCCTCTATACAACACGTTACTTCGCTTGGTGAGCTGTTGAAGCATTAACAGAACTGATATATTCTCAACTGAACCCTGAGACGGCTACTCCGAGACCAAAATCTCGGTGCATATAAGAATGAACCGAACCAAACTGTACACCAATTACGATCAGAAAAATCGAGATATCTTTATCGCATATATACAGTATCTCTTTATTATTTCCCCTCCCATTATAATCAACTATACAACAGATACTCATTTCAACCTCCACGACCTTCACCTTGTCCAAATTAAACATCCTGAAACTTCGATAATGTGACCCCGGGGGCTTAAAAAACAAGAGTAAATTACATTGTCTTTATTTTTTAAAGAAAGCACATAATTAGTTATGTTTTTATAACGTTTGCCGAATGAAGAATGACTAAGCGACAGAACTACATTTACGCATCTTCAACAAATACATATATATATATATAATCGTGTCGGAAACAACAGGGTCCTGTCAGATCCTGTCTGCCCAGAAGTGGGTGACGTCGATGGCGTTACTCCCGGCCATCATCAGGTCTTCCTGGGTGCAATTACTCGGACACATTCAGTCGGTCCGCTGTAGAACTGTCGGGCTTTCATTTGTGTTCTCGTCTTGCATGCTTCGGTCCGAAGTCTGTTAAGAGACCATATATTCCACGCCTGGTCATGTCCAGTGACTAGGTCCTCTTTCGGGGCAATCCAAGTATTCCCCACATGTTCAGCCGCAGGGTGGCCTCAGATATCACCATTTCCGTTGTCGACTGTGACAATAATTGATTAAGTGGTGCAGTGTAAATGTTCACGGAATTACATTCTTCTAACACTATTTTATAAGCTGAAGTTTTGTGTGGAGAGATCGGTTTGACTTCAAGAGAGGCTTCTTACAGATTTGAGTCGTTTGATGAATAGTTTAAGCGTTAATTAAAGAGATTTAGGGGTAGGCGGCTTTTAAAGACCGAATATTCTTTACCTCTGGAGTATTGGGATAATAGCCCGACCCCCCATGGAACCTAATGGAAACAACACAATTAAAGTATTTAGAAATACTCGGATGGATATGTTCACGTATTTGGCTACATTCATTGTCCCGAAATTTCGTTTTTATTGCATTCAGTATATTTTTATGCATTCATTGTTCGCTGGTTTATATTATTGAAAGGTTTACTCTGTGTAGACATAACTCATGAGATAATTTGCTTTTGTAAGTCAGCCCAGTTTCGGGTTGCGTTGACAAGGTGCCATTATTCCACAGAGAATTATTGATAATTTTACTTCGCACTCGGGCGGATATTAGATTTCATAAACAATAAAACATGTGGAAAGAATAACAGAAATAATGCGGCCCACACATTTGCGTGCCCTGGGTGGCCGAGGCCCTCAAAACATAAGATCTGAAACTCATACCCCAGTGATTTTGAATCTTTATTAAAAAGCCTACAATGAGAAAAATTTTAGTTACGTATTCACTCCCAATTTAGAGGTTATATTCTTTTCGATTCATTCGGCATATATTTAATCTAGAAACAATCTCGTTTTTAAATGAGAATGGTCATCATTATTAGTTGGTCACTTGATCATAGGCTTCCTGCACGAGTCTCCAGCTGCACTTTTTTCTCATTAAGCCTTCTTCTCATATCCGTTTCATATGTAGTGATATCCTCCTCTTCCATTTAGGAGATCGATTAACTGTATGAAGGATGCAGGATCAGGTTCACATTATAAACAGCTTGTTTCTGTTTCACGATACATGTTTATTTGTCAATAACGTCGCCCGTTAAAGGGCCGCCCTTAGGGACGGTCCTACCACGAGGACGGGCGAGTTGCGACTACTTGCCCGTTCTCACATTTCGGCGGTACCAACCGCCAAGATGACAGTTGTACCAACTGACAATGGGCCAACTGTCATAACAATTATTTTTGGCGTATGCAAACACCGTTTAACATTATATAATTAAACTAACAGGCAAGCGAATAAAAATAATAGACAAAAGATCGTTTGTCGAGGCTTTACGGCATCGGCCTTAAGGAGCTATATCAAGCTGATATCAGTAGGTATAGGCTGTTATATCCTCCTGTTATAGCGTTTCATATAGGCTGTTATACCGTCCCTATTTTCCGGCTTAGTTCCGGTTCTTAGGCCGTTTCAACATCTCTGTACAATACGAGTACATCAAACATTGCCTCTTCAGCATACAATGTTCCACTGTTATATAAATGAATTCATTCAGAAGCATTCATTACCAGTGTTCTTCGAATAATCACTAAGTGATCGCCGAATCCCTAAAAATTTTCAGAGAATTCCTAAAAAGATTTGGCCTCTCTTGCGACGCATGTCCATGTGATCTACGCATGCAAAAGACGGTGAGACAGTCTCTCATGGAGTGCATCATCCATGAGAACAGGAGACGCATTCTGTGTTGTCGCCTGGGAGTCTCTACCATTTCTTGGGGGGATTTTCTTGAATTGCTGCTTAGTTCTGACGGTCCCTTGCTGTTAAACTTCATCAGGGAAATCGTCGGGGCTACAAGAGCGGTTAACGAGGCTGACATGGAACAGGCTCCTACATTCTTCAACTATTTCTAAGACGTATATTCTAACCATGTGTGTAACTTGCAACTTGCACAGAACCATATATTTTTTTCTACATTTTTTTTAAGTGAAAAAAAAGAATACATTTTTTTTTTTAAAGTGCCGAATCCCTAAATTAATGAAGTTAAAAAGGCTTTAAATTTCTTCAACCTAAACTAATAAAGACCAATTTATTTTCTGGTATTAGATTTGACAACCGCAGTCCTTATGTTCAAATCCAGCTCTTTCGTTTAAAGTTTAAACAATACGTTTGATTATTGTGTGGCATTCTTTCGCGAGACCTCATAAAGAAATGATTAAGTGTTTTCAAAACATATAGGTGTCGATTTTCAAAGATTTTGCTTAGGCTTTAGTGTTCAAAGATGTACGCCGCAAACCATGAATGAAACAATAACAATGACTCGTTTTGATGTACATACGAGTACGTATAGGGGGTCAAGCTTTGCGATTAGTGGCATGGTTTACTGGCACTTGCCGAACTCAGCACACCCACGTAGAGTTATGTCAAAAATACTTGCATAACTAAAAATTAACCCTTTCGCATCGGTTGTCGATATATGCTGTCAAAGATTCCCCGTTGACATCGGTTGACGTAATATATCGCTTTGCTACTTTCAGTACGGTAGGAAATTGGAAGTGCGTCATTCACTTTATCGACCTACGTGTATTCTTTACAGGAATCTGTGAAGCATGTAAATAAATATCGTAAGGTTTCGTCACAGTAGTGATTTTTTTGTAAGCCACGTGTGTCAATTCCACCACATTTATGGAATTACATAATGAACGTTTGTTAAATATAATAGTTTTTTATGCATCATCTGATAGCTAAAGGATAGAATGTGATATATGAAAATAGATCAGATAAGTACATTTATGCTTCAAATACTAGTTTTAAGCAAAAAAAATGATTTGAAAAATTCACGCCGTATTGACAGTATAATTTGTATTCCACCGAGCCGCAACGAAAGGGTTAAGCGGATTACTGCGGTGTGAAAAGCATTGACAAACCAAAAGTATTGAAGAGAATTGAGCATTCCAAAGGACGCATATGCTACTTTTACTATTTATGTAAATTCATGCTTGATTATTAAAAAATATATAATCAAAGTATCGATAAGGTTTTCTCTTGTAAATTATTTGTAAATCGATTCTCAGGTGTAATTGCAGCTTGTAGGTTTGAAAAAAATACTATTTTAAAACATCGAGTTGTCATGTAAACCGCATATCCAGAAAATTTTACTGCTAACTGTTCTCTCACCTAAAGATATAAAAAGTTACCTTAACACGCCTGATTCTTTAATTTTACAGGTAATAAAAATATACCGTTTCAATACGGCTAAATGAAAGGCATGAATGACGAAAGTAAGTATTTCTTATAATATTAATCATCATTATGTAAACACATACAGGAGAATACCGACAGATGGTGATAGTAATTCTGAAGTCTCACCTGTGAAATTCTATGACACTTACCAAAGTGTATATGGCTATGCGCTGCATGTGGAGTGTTGATCCGCCAACGCCATAGACTACAGCCCGAGATTCGCGCATCATCCTTATTATTACAGGAGTTTACTATAAATGGGTGGTTTTCACGGGACGACTTTCGTCTAGCACCAATTTCAATTAATAGGCTATGACTGGGCATTTTACGGGCGAGGGATCAAATTCAACCAACCGAGGTATTTTAGAGCTCAGAAATCGATTAATAATCCTTTGTTTTTTTATTAATTAAATATACATATACTATACACAAAATTCTTTTTTCAACGCGTCAATTCAAGCACAAAAATAATGGCAGAAGCGGGATGCGAACCGCGGACCTTGGAAACCAACTATGCCCAAGTATTCATACCGCTCAGCCGACTTGGCTATTGCTATGCCTAGACCGACTGATGTTGAAACTTTGTTTTTTTAATCTCCGTCGGGGATCAAACAAACGCTTTGACCATTGAACTATACCCGGCATGCGTGTAGTGTGTCTCCACTGCTGGACGTAGGCCTACCGCGTAGGCTCTGGACGTAGGCTCGCTCTTAATCCGGAAAAGACGGAAATACTCTTTATGGCCACAGCTCGAAGACAACATCTATTGGACTTACAACCCTTGGCCATTTGTGGTAATGATGTCAACCCTTCTACAAGCGTCAAGCTGCTGGGAGTAGAAATTGACCAGTTCCTCAATCTTAGCGGTAATATTACAAAAACGGTGAAATCTGGATTTTTTAACCTGCGGCAGATACGGTCGGTAAAAAGATGCTTACCCAGAGACGCTACAAAGAGTTTGGTAAATGCGTTTATAGTCTCCAAAATGGACTACTGCAACGCACTGCACGCAGGCCAGCCAGCCAAACAATTAAATCGATTGCAGTCGTTACAAAACGCAGCGGCACGACTAGTCTACAACGCGCCCAAATTCTGTCACATTACTCCAATACTACACCGACTGCACTGGTTGAGAGTTTCGGCTAGAATCCAGTATAAATTATGCCTCTTAGCTTACAAGGCACTCAACGGAACTGCACCGGGCTATCTGACAGAACTTATTAAGCCTTCAGAAATAAGCACGCGTGGAGAGACACTCAGATCGGCTACAGCAAATAGAAGCACCCTGCAGCTGACGGGAGGTAGTCCTAGCACGGTCTTTGGCAATCGGGCTTTCAGCTACGCTGCGTCAATGGCCTGGAACTCACTACCGGAAAGTATAAGAGAGCTTAAAGCAGAGGCATCCTTCAGAAGCAGACTCAAGACCCACCTTTTTACTCAGAGAGGCAAAGAAGCGCTTTTGGAATGATCATTCGGTCATAAAAGAGCGCTATACAAATACTAATATAATAATAATAATACCGCATGATCTACACTAGGATTACCGAACATCCCGATTATTACATCCAGCTTAGGACGTATTTGCAATCAAATTCACGCTATTTAGTGATGGAAAAATAAAAAAGGTCACTAAATTTTTCACGATGAGAAAAATATAAGTTTTGAAGGGCGCCAAATCTGCGAAGTGGAAAAATATTACGTAGGTGTAATGTAAAAGTTTCAATAAAATTATATTATTTTCTTAATTTTTAAAATATATAAACCCCTCTAGAAGATTATCAGCAGAGGGGTCTGCTCTTCAGTTAGTTCTGTGACTAGGTGTAAGAAGAATGTGTAGTGGTTATGTGCTTGTAGGAATTGTGGAAATTGCAAGTTCTTATTAATCCGCTTCTTGAACAGATTATGGAAACACAGTAATGCAAGAAGGATCAATGTTCACAATAATTCATCTTCACAAAAATTCTTCGTATTAAACAGTGTGCTAAGTCATTCACAATAAAACAAGGTATTTCCATATATTTAATAAGATGATTTTGCTTCAATCTGCTTCTAAAGAGATTTGGATTATGGGAAATACGCAGATGAAGGATAGCAGCCTACACCTCGTTTGTCGGTTTTCGATCGTTATTCCAAGATCCCCGCCAATCTTGTTAGCAATCACTTAGATCGAATGATCTGAAATTTGCATGACATTTGATACTTCTACGTAAATGCGTCAAGAAGGATGTTCATAATACCTTGCATGCAATAAATGCAATAATAAAAAAGAAAAATTATCACATGGCCCATGGGGAAATCGGGTTTATGGCAGGGGGAGGGCATGGCACACAGCTGGCACACGGCACGCGTGCCAACTGCACAGTCAGGTGATCGATGCAATTCTTCGTGCTTTTATTTAATTTTTTCGTCCGTGCGGCGGCATCCATGGGATGAATTATTAATGAGATAACTTTTTATGGGGTGATACCTCCCCCTGTGGATGAACCACGGGTGTAAGCACCATAACCATGGGGTCGGTTTCAAGGTCGATTTTATTAAATTTATGGCTTACTTGATGTGAAATGCGATGCTAGCAAGTGACCGTGTAATGGATTACATAAATTATTAATTTACTGTGGGAGTTAAACTACAGCTAACACAATATTTTTAAAAGCAGGAATCTACTCGTATCTCTCGAAGTTTTGTTAAAGTAATACATTCTTGATCACATGTATTATTTTATTGTTTACGATCTGTGTTCTTGATATTCAGTGTATGTAATTGAAACAGCTCTTTAAATATATTTGGCAAAACGTTCAATGGTTGGAGTATTTACCTGTAGTCTTTTAACTTGCAAAGCTTACCTTAAACATCTCTATGAGTGCGGTTGAGGCGGTAAGGTTAGAAGTCAGTCTTGATATCATATTTAACCACTTCTGACGTTATTACCCATGATTTTAAGTCTATTTTAGGAGAATATGCGGCACTTTTATGGGGTCGATTAGCCCATTGTAATCAAGTGGATACTGCCCTGAATGATGCATACAGAGTCGTCGCAAGCTGCCTCAAACCAACACCCATTTCAAAACTATACCCCTTGGCTGGTATCGCACCACCAAACATAAGACGCAAAGTCATATGCGCCGAAGAAATGCGTAAGGCAATCAACCAACCGTCCTACTGCTTGTATAATCAGATACCCCCAACACCCAGACCGAAGTCGCAAAGCAGCTTTCTGAAATCCACACAACCTCTCACATCCGGCCCTGAAAATGAGAGACTTCAACTCTAGTAACAAGTCGCATCGCAGGATTTCATTGACCCCAAGGAAGGCCTCCCAACTTTGCAAGAACCTTGATTGGTGGACCTGCAGACCGCCTCACACCTAAGATCCTGCTCCATGTGCCCATGAAGCTGCACATCTCAAGACCTAATGCTGGGCAACACACGGGCTATCGATGTTGCCAGATACTGGGAAAAAATAATTTGACGTCATTGACACGAAGAAGAAGAAGAGTCTATTTTAAACATCTCAATAAAAATTACAATAATATTTTTAGTGTAGGTACGAGTATACCTGTATGTTAATTTTATGCGTTGTGTGTTTAACAGGGAAGTGCTATTATTAACGTATTTACATAATTAACATTACTAAAGTATTTATCTAAATTCTAGAAGTTTATACATATTTTAAGCATCGACAAGTGATGTTTATATTTTTTGTGTCATTTTGATATCCCTGACTTTTTCAAATTATTAATTATAATATCAAATGGAAATGTTTTAAGAAAGTAAAATACAATTATTTGGAATGGTTATCATTATATTCAATTTTTGGATCTTTGAAACTTACGTTTACCCATCCGATGAACAGATGTTCCTCCGTTTTGAGTATTTAAGGATGTTGTGTAATGGATGTCTGCTGCGACCTTAGTGCAGCTGCCGATGAGATGGGAGATGCATTACCTGCGGAACAATGGGAGCAGCGGGATCCAGGTAAAGAGGCCTACCTGGGAAGAAGCTGACGAGAGGACAGAGACGTGGAAATAGACTAAATGTGGACAATTCTAGAACCACACAAGAATAAGATTTGTATCTCAAGCCACAGAGTGAGGTAATAACTCTTAACTTTACACTTATAAATACACATAAAACGGTCGATTTTAAAGACGAAATAATATTTATGATTTACTTATACGCAGATAGTACGTAACAATAGTACCGCTTACAAGAAACAAAAAGAGTTTTTTCTTTTTTATGCAATTTAAAAAAAAATTAACGCAGGAAGTAGTTAAAATGTGTAGCTTTCACTGGTAAGCAGATTACGTTACCACCACAATGGTAGGTATCCATTTGATGACTAGTAGTGATCTCTGGTTATGGTTATAATTGCTATATAAAAATTGGAATTATTTTCAATCTTGAGATTTATTAAGTGGCATTTTACGGAAAGCCAATACCACTGTAGATTTTAAAAATACGTCTCTGCGTAGAAAATCAGACTCAGTAAGACTTGGTTAGAATTTTTGAGGTGTCTTGACCGACTACCAAATGGAAACTGAAAAACTGCCAAAAGGAAACTGAATCTGGCTGAACTTTTAGAGAGCAAAAAATACAACATCCTTTTCTTTAAACCTTCGAACTCTCGACGTTATGGAAGGGCGTCGGGAATTATGCATAGTAGGAATTCCGTAAGTCAAAACAGAAGTAAAATTTAAGTTCAAATTGCCAGCATAAAGTTCTCTAAGGGTGGCGATTTGCGATGATTATGTGCAATACCTAAGATTATTATATCAGTATTTGTATAGCGCTTTTTATGACCGAATGGTCATTCCAAAAGCGCTTCTTTGCCTCTCTTAGTAAAAAGGTGGGTCTTGAGTCTGCTTCAGAAGGATGCCTCCGTATTAAGTTCTCTTATGCATTCCTGTAGTGAGTTCCAGGCCATTGGTTCCACGTAGCAGAAAGCACGATTTCCAAAGACCGTGCTAGTACTACCTCCCGTCAGCTGCAGGGTGCTTCTATTTGCTCTGGCTGATCTGAGTGCCTCTCCACGCGCGCTTATCTCCGAAAACTTGATCAGTTCTGTCAAATAGCCCGGTGCAGTTCCGTTGAGTGCCTTATAAGCTAAGAGGCATAGTTTGTACTGAATTCTAGCCGGAACTCTCAACCAATGCGTCATTAAGGTTTGATTAAGATAAGGAAATATTATATAGCTTGTTATTAGTGGAGTTTTTGTCGTGTAGACCAGGTGTATGTAATATATGGAGCGAATATGGATGATAAATAGAAAAAGAAAGCAGAGCATGGTTAACTGAAGAAGGTAAACATGATCTATATTAAAATAAGGCATTATTAAATTATTCACGCCACTGGAATGAGCAGCTAGAGCTAGGCTTTAGTGTTAGGTTGCATGTGTGTGCCCCAGAATGCATGAATGCATTTATGATTTCATTATATCCAAGGAATTGGTTATGATTGAATAGGAAACTTTTTACGGCCATTTTTTACTGCCGCTTCCGGGGACGCAACATCCATTGCGAGCGCCACGAGGAGACAAGAAGGATGTTCACTGTTCACAAATGAAATAAGAAAATGGTAGAAATTAACAAACGTAATTCTACATTATATAATTATTGTATCTTACTGTTAAAATAATATAACCATGCGAAGGTAATAACAATATATTCTGACCCGTGTATAATATTACTATTGACATATTTAGTGTTATATTGCTTTAAATTCAGTACTGGTGTTTATGGAGGCGAAATGTTACACGTTTTGTTTTGTGACAATAATGCCTTGTTATTTGTGAGTCAATCATGATATACTTATGACAGGGTTTTTGTTGTTACAAGTCAAACTGTTTATCTTGAGTCTCCTGACGCTAGTTCTGAGTGTGAGGTCAGTGATACTAAATGTGTCAATAAATTTACATCACCACATTTATGTTACCTATTGTATTTTATATTTTATATTATACTATTGTATTTATATTATTGTACTTCAGAAATGCATTGAATTGATAAAATTTGTAATGTTTCTGCAAGGAAAAAAATAAAATTGAAATTGAAATTGAAAATTGAATTACGCTTGCCATTTTAGGATGGCTAATCAATACTTGCAGAATGTTCTTCTTCTTCTTCGTGTCAGCGACGTCAAATTATTTCATCGCAGTATCTGGCAACATCGATAGCCCGTGTGTTGCCTAGCATTAGGTCTTGAGGTGTGCAGCTTGTTAGGCATATGGAGCAGGATCTTAGGTGTGAGGTGGTCTGCAGGTCTCCGCAGACGCACAATAGTGTCTCTCCCTGCCGTAGAATTCCCCATCGCTCGAGGTTGTCCTTTGTTCTACCTTTGTAGCCTCCACGCGGTGCCCCCTGGAAACGGAATCTCGGACTTCCTCCTCCGGACAATCTTTTCAACCCAGCGACGAAAACAAAAGAAATGCAGAATTTTGACTTGTCAACGATAATATAGCTATATATATATTATGGATTATCAATTTACAGAAATATGCAAAAAATATGTATTTAATATTAATTTTAATTAGATGTTCGGGTATTTATGTAATGATACAAAATAATATAATTTAAAAAATCTAATTAAAAAACAAACAACAAAAATAAGGTAAGCAGTTCATTTTAATTTTGAACGAGATACTGGAAAAACATTCCAAAGCTTACATGTAGGTTAAGTTTGAAAATTTTTGATACAAATTATTCGACAAAGACTGATGATTCTGATGATTACGACGCAAATAAATTAATCAAAGCGTCTTTAAAGGAATCGCACCCGTGAGTCCAATCACTTACTATACCCATCGCTTATTTCAAGTCTTCGGCAACCAGTTTAAAGACCGATGGAATTAATGAGCCATGGTCTGCTGAGGTGGAGATGGAAGTAACTGGACACCGGCAGCTGCTGCAGCATCAGCTTCCAGCTGGACCAGATCGGCTTCCGGAGATGAAAAAGCTTCAAGGAATTCCCGTCCGAGGCGGATGGAGCTTCACGCGAAGAAAGAACTGAATAAGAGCTCCATTCAGTGTGATAAAGAGACGTTGACGCACAGAGAAGAAACCATTATATAAAAAGATTAAATCAATAATTATAATGTCAATAAAGCGACGATAAAACTAAAATACCGACAGTAAAAATAAAAAGTTTTTGGTACTACTTATTGGCTGTATAATCTTTGAAATTGAATTTTTAGTATAGAAAAATGACGAAGTACAAAAGTTGCATAAATCATCATCATCATCATCAGCCTGTGTCCGTCCACTGTTGAACGTAGGCCTCCCGCATGAGTCTCCATCCTCTAAATAGGGTACATAAATAATAAAACCAATAATATTTTTTCCATCGTGAAGTAGAATTTAATGCTGCATTTCTTATTTATTCAAAAACCCAAAACATCTGACTGCAATCGTTTTTTATTAGGGTTTAATAAATGTGTCCGTATGCATAATTCATGAACCTCGAAAAAAAAATTTAAAAATAAATTATTTAGCAGCTGTTACTTAAAATCAAGAAATTCGCCATTTTGATATGAATAAATGTTTGGCGTTCAATCAAGTGCACCGAAATTCAAATTCAAGACCTTCGAATAATGTTGATACTTTATTTCAATTATCGCAAGGCTGATGGGTGATTAACTTATGCGGCGTATCATATTACACTTACCTACCTATGATATTTTTCAGGGGGAAAATAATTCAGTAACTCACTCGTATTATCGAGTCTCACAAAAAAAAAACTTCTTTCATTTCCGATTCATGGCTGGTTCATATGGTAGACAAAAAATGATATCATAAAGTCATGTCAGCTCCTATGACCCATGCCTCTTAGCTTATAAGGCACTCAACGAAACTGCACAGGGCTATTTGACAGAACTGATCAAGTCTACAGAAATAAGCGTTCGTGGAGATACACTCAGAAGCACCCTGCAGCTGACGGGAGGTAGTCCTAGCACAGTAATTGGTAATCGTGGTTTCAGCTACGCGACACCAATGGCCTGGAACTCGCTACCTAAAAGCATAAGAGAGCTTAAAATGCAGGGATCCTTCAGAAGCAGACTCAAGACCCACCTTTTTACTCAAGAGAGGCAAAGAAGCGCTTTTTGTGAATGACCATTTGGTCATAAAAAAAGTGCTATACAAATACTAATATGATAATAATAATAATAATTACAATCCCTAAATTATCTGACGGCTTCAAAGATGAGACCAGAAGGTCTCGATAGAAGATAGAAGGTCTCCAAAACATATTTGTTTTTTTTTAAGAAATAATGTAATTAGCCTTAAGGCTAGTAAAAGGAGGTTAATTATAGGAGATTTTACTCTAAATAACAATCATGATAATTTATTATTCAAACTAAATAGTAGACGAAAGCCATGTCGGTACAACATAAACTGTTTTGGTTGTATTTCACGTGTATGTAAAATCCAGAAAGTTGTCTAATCCTGTTAGCGGATCAAATGCATGCAGAGTCGTCACAGGCTGCCTCAAACCAACACCCATTTCAAAACTATACCCCTTTGCTGGTATCGCACCACCAAACATAAGACGCAAAGTCATATGCGCCGAAGTAATGCGTAAAGCAATCAACCAACCGTCCCACTGCTTGTATTATCAGATACCCCCAACACCCAGACTGAAGACGAGAAACAGCTTTCTGAGATCCACACAATCTCTCACATCCGGCCCTGAAAATGAGAGACTGCAGCTCTGGCAACAAGTCGCATCAGAGGATTTCATTACTCCAAAGGAAGGCCTCCCAACTGGCAAGAACCTTGACTGGCGGACCTGGAAATCCCCGAACAGATTAAGAACCGGAGTTGGTAGAACAAAGGACAACCTTGAGCGTTGGGGAATGCTTCGGCAGTGAGAGTCACTATTGTGCGACTCTGGAGACCTGCAGACCGCTTCACACCTAAGATCCTGCTCCATGTGCCCAACAGGATGCACATCCCAGGACCTAATGTTGGGCAACACACGAGCTGTCGATGTTGCCAGATACTGGGCAAAAATTGTTTGACGTCGCTGATAAGAAGAAGAAGAAGAGCGGATCAAAATTTGTTTATCGTAAAACATGCTAATTTATAAAAATATCTTATCCGATATAAATAAATCAAACAAAACAGTAATACAGCAAGATTGTTGTCATCATCATCATCAGCCTGTGTCCGTCCACTGTTGAACGTAAGCCTCCCGCATGAGTCTCCATCCTCTTCGATCCTCCGCCTTCCGCATCCATGTCACTCCCGCTATTCTTCTAATGTCGTCAGTCCATCTAGCAGGGGGTCTGCCAATGCTTCGTTTGCCAGTTATTGGGCGCCATTCCAAAACATTTCTTCCCCATTGACCGTCATCTCTTCGACAGATATGTCCTGCCCATTGCCACTTGAGTGCGCCTATTCGTTGGGTAGCATCCATTACTTGAGTTCTTATGCGTATTTCCTCGTTTCGGATTCTATCTTTTAGCGACACTCCGAGCATGGATCTCTCCATAGCACGCTGAATGACCTTTATTTATGGGTAAGACTTGCTGTTAGATTCCACGTCTCTGCGCCATAAGTTAAAACAGGGATGATGCACTGGTTAAACGCCATAGTTTTAAGACATTGCGGATTTTTCGCTTTAAAAATGTACTTTACTTTTCCAAATGCTGCCCACCCCAGTTGTATACGCCTGTCGATAATAATAATAGTTTTCATCAATTGCACAATATTATAAGGCATAGTATTTTATTAACAATCGAAGATTCGAAGTAGAAGCTCATCGAGGAAGAAGTCCGTGAGGCACGCGGACTCTTCCTGTCGCATCAGTATGCATGACATCTTCCATAGAATCCATTCTTAAGTAACTGTCTACCTACTAGGTAAATAATTCATTTTCAAATTTAAAAATAACCTAACTGTGAACACTACTAAAAGTAAATTCATTGACTCAATATTACCAAGCTCTTGTGAAGACCATTTATTTTCTTCATATGATATTGTATCTGTAATTTCAAGGTAAACTAGTGTTGAAAGCATCTCTGTAATTTATAGAGGTTATAATAAAGGGTCCGCCAAATAACTTTTTTTTTTAAATGGGGCGCAAAACATCGAGTGTAGCTTCGACTGTGTGGCACGTAGCGCCGTCCTGTTGAAACCAAATGTTGCCAATATCCTCATCTTCAATTTTTGTGAACAAAAATGGCCCGATAACGATCGCCATTGACTGCAACGGCCACTCCTTGCTCATTTTCGAAGAAAAATGGCCTGATTTTCAAAGTAATGTCGCAGTATTTTCCAGCGTTGTTCAAGCGTATACACAACCATATTCGTTCAGCGGAAGGATAAAACTAATTATCTGTCAAATCAGACATGAGCTAAGTGTTACCATTCACGAAATAAGCACTAGTTGAAAAAAAAACGTTAGATGGCGGACCCTTTATATGGGGTGCGGACCAACATTAGACATGCAATGCTTAGCCATTCTCTGAATACGCGTAGTAAGCGGGATTGAGAATCCTCAGATCTCTTAAGCAGCGTCCCTTAAGATACCATCCTAATTTAACAGTATCATTTCTTAACCCAGTCTTTTAGTTTTAAATATATAAACATTTAATTTGATTTTCTTCTGCCGGTAACACTACTACATGAAAGGTATACGCCCATTTATTCAAAGGTTAGTAGCCATTAAAATCTATGAATTTTAACGTTATGCAATTGAAAGGTATATATGATAGAGACCATTATAGAAATAACAACTAGTAAGCGCGCGAATTCATCCTGAATTCTAGTTGTTATAATGCCTTTTGCGGCCAGGGATGAAGTCTGAAGTCCCTTGCACGAAAATAATATTGCTTTTAATAATCAAGTGCTGCAAGATGCTGAAGATTTCTTGTATGAATTCTGAAATAGAAATAAAGTAGAGAGATATAGATAGACAATTATGGTTGCACCGCGATTAACACACAGCTCCTTCTACAGAATACACCCGTAAAACAAGGAGATAGGGTTCATGTGGCAGACATGAAGATGCTGAGGTGGGCGGGCGGTGTGACTAGAGTGGACAGAGTTCGAAATGAGCATATTCGGGAATCATTTCGGGTGGCCCCCATACCTGAAAAGATAAGGAAAAACCGCCTAAGATGGTATGGGCACGTGACATGGAGAGATGAGGATCACATGGTGAAGAAAGCGTTCAACATACCCACGCTGAGAAGAAGACCTGGAAGACCACAGGCAACCTGGACTGCAACTGTAAACAAGGATCTAAAAACCCTGGGTTTGACCGAGAATGCAACGCAGGACAGACAGACATGGCGAATGTGGACAAGTAGAGCCGACCCCAGATGATGGGAAATGGCTACGATAAAGAAGAATAATCAAGTGCTGTGCTTATGATTTATGTTAGTGTCATTGTCATGGTGCTCCTCATCCACCCTGGCCGCCATTGTTCCGGCTTTTGATATCTTGTTGCGCGCGCCTGCACGTGCGTTAGTAACTGTCGAAAGGGTAATTAAAATATGTTTATCTTTCGTTATTACAATGCTTGTGTACGCCATTACGAGACAAACAATTGTGAATGCAAGTTAGAAATTCACGGAGGAATACAAAATACTGACGTGATGGATATGCAATGGAACAAACATAATGCCTGATTTAGACAAATTACACAAATATACATTATTATCTATTTCAATTTCGATGCTCTCAGATTACTTAATTTATATAATAAGGATTTTTTATTAAATAAGTAGGCATACAATGAGCATTTGTTATTTTACTCTTTACTGAGCTAGTCGCGTATTCTTCGATTAATTATTAGTAATTATCTAAACAATACTAAATATATATTTAAAGCCATTAATAAACGCAACTTTCCAAAACAAAACAGGTGGCTTAGTTTTTTTGTGCCGAAAACGTAACCATCCGTAATAGTAATTTTGCCCCCAAACTTTAAAACGTCGAATTAAGAAATGAAAATATATAAATTTATCGACCCTCAATCTAGGCTTCATAATGAATGCCACAGTGCTTTACAAACATTTGCTTATACGTAATAATTCATTGCAAACTTTTAGATAGTTATCTGATGAATAATTACAGGTGAAAATACACAGTAACAATAATAAATTTTCGTTCTCTTTGATAACAGATATATAGATCAATTAAAACACTAAAATACGTTTTTTTAAGGTTGACGGATTATTTATATATTTAGGGTCAAATCGATTTTTAAAAGTAAACTTATATAACTTGTATTATGAAGAAATATGAATATGTACAAAATTCGTATGTGTAAACCATAAACTAATGATAACAGATACAAATATGATCTTCATGCTTTAAACATATTGTCAGGAAAGAAGCTAGACTTCTGGGCAAAATCGTAATTACAGGGTCAGTTGAAGAACTCTAGCGAGATGATGATATATGAGACGATAGACTGAAGTCAAATAAAAGAAGCTACCATATCCACAGTTTCACAGAACCCAATCTGGTAATGCGGAGAACGATTTTTCTTGTGATTAGCTGCAATATAAGAAGCTGGTTAAAAGAGTTATCTGATCAAGAGAGATCGTGTGTGATCAAAAAGGCTCAGCATCAATAAAGGAAAAATACTATGACAATCAGCAATAATAAGGAAATGAAAGGCATTCAGCGTATAATTGTGTTTGCAAGAATTTTATTTAAATCTTTCATATTGTCCGTACCTCCGATTGAAAGACGCACCTTCTTTTTTAATGCCGTGGTCATTAACTTGGACACGAGGCAAGGAAGAGCAGATGTTCTCGTCCAAGTGGTTGGTGAAGGTGAAGCAGAAGGGAATGGGAGAAATAAAGTGGAAGGTGGGCCTGGCATGCTTTTATTTGTGTAAAACACTTACAGTACAACACCGCCAGAGGGTGAAAACACCTAATCTTCGTATAAGCAACATTAATACAAATATAAGAAATAATGTTGGGTTAATACGTAAATTAGATTGTGACCTAATGTTATCATTCATCACATTATTACACATATTGAAAAAATGATTCGAAAAGGGAGATTGTGCTCCAAGAAGGAAGAGTTATTTCAGCGTATAAGAAACCAAAACCAATGAGTTGTTAATTTTCGATCTTTCGTCATCCAGGAACATCGCTGACTACATAACGCACTTTATGGAACTAGAATTAAAGGAGCTTAGAGACTTAAATATATTGATATTCTACTTGAGCATGGTTTCTGGTGGAAATTTATCTCAAAACTGGTTTGAAGTTGGAGTCATTACGAAATTACTATAATATTATAAACGAGTAAAAATATTATTTCTTTCGCTTTACGTAATGATTTATAAATAGTTCGATCAATTGACTGATAGCAGGTATTTTTACAGGTGATGAGATTATTCATATAATGTCAAACATAATAATAAATTATTAGTTTAATTAAGTGTCACTGGGGATGGAACTCAGGCTGCTCTCACTGTAGTCGAGCACTTTATCACTAGGCCCTCCCGCTGTTGATTGAGTCCGTGGCACATGCTGCTCTTCCGGAGCAGGTGGCAGTCGCACACCAGCAGGGACCAGACCTCCTTTGTCTGAGGATCAGAGGTCCACCCCTTTGGACAACCAAAAAGTAAAAATTTCGGACCCTTTGTTTTTGTTAGGCCGTCTTTAATAACTTAGCAAGTTGAATAATTCGAAAATAAAAACATACGAAACAATAATATGACAAGATGGCATCGACAGTCTGGAGTCAAGTAATAAGTGATATGTTTAAAATTAATGTAAATATATGTCAGACATGTCGAACTTACATATTAAATCCAGTCATTCTGATACACCAGAAGATAATAAAGTATTATAGGTTTTGCGTTCACAATGATTACTGTTCGTATATATAAGGCTTATATGAGTATCGAAATGATCTTTGGATCTCTTTAAAATGCTGAATAAAAAAGGCTAAACCTTAGAATCTACAGTAGCTTTCTCTTCAAGCAAGAAGTATGGATACTTTGATTCGTGGAAGCTCAAACCAAAGATATGACTTCAGAAGAAAGCAAGGATACTGACAGGCGACAGAAACCAAATCGCCCCGGATGTTGATATATTTCACGTAAGAGAGGCCCAATTCAGACAAGAACTCCAAGAGTTTCTTTGGAGGGATAATTGGTTGGTGTCGTTTGTCTGATAAGCATTGGGACCTTCTGTTGATTCTCTTTATTGCTTTGTTCATAGTACTTAATCATAAGTACCCATGTTTTTATATATTGTATTTTTATTTTTTATTTTTATTGTATTTCAGAAATGAATTATTTTCATTAATATAATCTGTAATGTTTCTGAAAGGAAAAAATAAACAAAATTGAAAATTTAACTGTGTGGTGCCAATGTGCGAAGACCGTGTACTCCATCTAAAGAGAAAGTGGATTGGAAGAAGATAAGAATATAAATATATGTGGTTAAGGTGCAAAGAAATGGGAATACGTAGTATATTTTACTTTGATGTTTAGTCTTTCACGACGATTTGAAGATTATACTCGTATTAGCTCCCTCAGGGAGAAGTACTCGTATATCTCTGCTTAGAAAGCGGGATCAAAATCGAAATGTCTGGCAAAAGTGATGGATTTCCTTGATTGTTTTGTCGATCGCAAGAGGCTTACGATGGCAGAGATTGCAGATTGCACAAAGGGGATGGTGCATCTGACGTTCCTTGGGCTGCCATTGGTCGCTTCGGCACCAGCCGTGCTGAGGAACAAAGCATCAGCAGTGAGCAGCCGTCTTGGCACGCGACCACGCACCTGGTGTATGGAACTAGCGAGGATAGAGGGCGACCAACTGGTCCAGATCAACCAGGACAAAAACCACAAGAGAATTATATTCTCCTTGCCGAATTCCCTCACAATTAGGAACCAATTGACCACCAAAATACTTCAGAAGGAACATATGCCAGGCTGGCATCTTAATACCAAGTGAGCTTATTTTACTAAATTTCATCGAATACATTCCATAGTTGATGAAATTCTTAAATAATGAGATCGGAGCCTGACGAATATTTAGCTTTCGTTTCTGTTTACCTGTCGAATCCGCCACCTACATACTGTACCCGTAAACCAAAGAACCCATAAAACAACCGCGAAGTCATGGAAAATCAACTTTCTTGTACATTCTGGAGTTAAACCTGCCAGAGACTATGCCTCTTAGGAAAGGGATCAGACTGTTTAACCAAATCGCCTCGGATGTGGATATATTTCACGTAAGGGAGCCCCAATTCAGAAATGAACTCCACGAGTTTTTTTGGAGGAATATTTTGTTGGCGTCGTCTGTTTGATGAGCATTGGGACCTTCTGTTACTTGTCTTTATTCCTTTGTTCTTAGAACATAATCATAAGTATCTCTAATCTATATTTGTATATATTTTATTTTTTTATTTTAGGATTAATTCTTATTGTACTTCAGAAATGAATTGAGTTGTTCAAATTTGTAATGTTTCTGTAAGGGAAAAAATGAAAAATTCAAAATTTAGATTAAATTAATCCAAATTATTATTCCGACTCGTTCCTGGTGAGGAACGACCTCTTAATCTATTATTAAAATTAATGACAGACCAAGTTAATGAAACTGAATTCAAACCTTGACTGCCTCATAAGAGTTTTTTTTTTCAAAATTATTACTAGTAAATTCTCTCTTACAGTCGATGATATGATCAATCTCCCTTCTTTATCCTCTATGAACTCCTTTTGCCGGTAAATCTCAAGCAGTTTTGTCCAATACCCACAATTGTTCAGATTGGATACTTACGTAACTTATTATCGGAAAAGTGACAATTATTAAAGAAATAAACCATAAAAATTAATTGCAATAAAAACTCTTAAGTTTTAAAAACCTTAAAATAGGAACACAAATAAGTGTCCCAGTTTTTATATGCAAACATTTGTCACAGCATAGGAGACACGCCTCGTGGTCACTAATCACTCTTAGTTTGGGAGATTTGTAATGCCCCTGTACACCTCCTTGTTTCGTCTTCCTTGCGCACCCTTTACGTGAAATTAAAGTTGAATTTTTACAACTGTAGGGCCGAAGCTCACCCCTTTTTGACTATCTTCTAACCTTCGGAAGGTCTGTCATGGTTTGGTGATTATCGATGCCTAACTTCATATTATTATTGCACAGTTGTTACGGAAAGCTAATGTTTACTACAATGTGCTTAATGAACATGGTAATTTGATATGGTTGACAGTTAAGGTGTTCAACTGACATGCAAGGAGTCACGAGCTTAAGCACTGACTGACTAATCATGTTTTAAATAATACTTTATAATCTATAAATTAGATCAACAACAGTTTTTTTTATGTAATCGCATGCAGGAGAGCACACCCGGTCAAGACCAAAGCAGTCTATGACGCTCAGCCAGGTTGGCTGGACGCTGCATGCGGGAAACGTGTGTTATGTTCGTGTTTGTGTGTGGGTTGGGGAGATTGCAAGTGTATATTTATCTGTTTTTTGAAGAGATCCAGATTGTAGGAAGGAGGAAACACAGACGCTGGAAGAGCATTCCATAGCTTACCGGTGGCATTAAGGAAGGAATTTTGAAAACTGCCAGTTCTTAGTCGACACACATTTACCGTGTATGGATGGATGTTCGGCAAGTGTAAGACGAGTTTGTCGGATGTGGGTGGGTGCAGGAGGAATTAGTTCTTTAAGTTCCGAAGAGCAGCGACCGTGGTAATAACGGTAGAAAAGACTAAGATAAGTATGTAGCGGTGATCATCCGCAATGTTTTTTATGTTTCGACTAAAGCATGAAAACGTTTGACGGCCGAATTGCAGCAATTCATCAAAAATGACTGCTTAATGAGCTGGATCGCTAAATATTAGAAGATAGTAGTGGTGTGACTTATCATCATTATTATGTAACTGTATATGAATATGCAATGTATAACGAACGATTGGTGCGTAAAAATAGGTTTCGAAGTGACGACCAAGAATCGCAAGCGGGGTGTTAGGCGATGATAGTAACTAGATGGACTGAAGACATCAGAAGAATAAAAGGTGGAGGCTGGATTTGAAAGTCAAAGGATGGAGAAAGGTTGAAGACTCGTCGAGATGTCTACGTTCAGCAGTGGACAGACACAGGTTTATGATGTCAAATAAATAATGATTTTTGTAAGCAGGGTTATAAATAAATCGAAGGAAATAAAAGTTACTGGAACGTACTGGAAATGAAGCGGGCTGTATAGGGGGACGAACTTAAGCAACCCTCAATCGTAAATGAAGGGTTAATGTTTTCATTCTACAAATTTCTAGATTATTGCCGTTTTTTTCACGAATTGAAGAAAATTGTGGATAGAGCTAGTACATGTGATCTCCTTAAATTTTCGGAACAAAAAATCACCCAAAAATGCCTCGAATACTACACATGCCGCCTCTGCAACTCTCCAGGTTATTGCGCTGGAGATTGTTAAGAACCATATATGTTTCCAGGTGAACTTCGGATGCAGAAATATCTAGGCATGGTCAAAGACAATTTAGAGAACTGTACTGCGACAGTTTATGCTAATTATAATAATAATATATTAATTAAGAAAAATAATTTGGTGGCGTTCTCCAGCACGCGTTTTTGCCAAAAATTCGATTTTAAATATTTCGATTGTTAAAATTTCGTCTTCCGCTCGCACATCCCTACAGCTTTTATTGTTATTGGCAATGCCATTTCTTGGAACCGAACGACCGGTATAACTACCGGGTGTTCACTAACTAATGATCACTAACGAAGACACTAAACTATTCAGAACTATTTTTTAGCATTTACAGGATAATATCATAAGACAGTGATAAAAATACCTCATCTATGGATTATATGACGCTTTACATTTTTGCAAATTGTTAATTATTTGACCACAACTCAGATTTCTTCGTAGTATCAATCCGGTGGATTGGTTTGCAGTAACAAAATCTTGCATCTCGATCCACTCTTCTCTATTCTCTGCAATCCTCTTTAGCTCAGCATAAGAGCTACAACTCATATCCTTGAAAACTTGCTGTAAATATTCCCGTCTAAGGCGCTCTCTACAGTTTCTACCCTCAGCCATCTCTTTCACAATGTCGTGAAGAAGACCATCGTGGTACATGATGTGACCGATCTATCGGGCTCGCCTCACTGAGATGGTTCTTACTAGGTGCCTATCTTCCTTGTAGTAAAGTATTCTCCAGAATTTTAACAAACAGGCTGACGGGTCGATTTGATGAATTTCAACCTCGAGAGCAAGCTGGGTTTAGGAAAGGCTTTAGTACAATTGATCATATCCACACGCTAAGACAAATCATTCAGAAAACCGAAGAATATAATCAGCCACTCTGCCTCGCCTTTGTAGACTATGAAAAGGCATTTGACTCAATCGAGACTTGGGCAGTGCTAGATTCACTACAACGCTGCAAAATAGACTATCGGTATATAGAGATAATAAAATCTCTTTACAAATCTGCAACAATGATGGTCCAGCTCCATGATAGCACTAACAATATTTCTATAAACAAAGGTGTTAGACAAGGAGATGTTATATCTCCAAAACTCTTCACAAACGCCCTAGAAGATATTTTTAAACTGCTATCCTGGACAAAATGTGGAGTAAATATTAACGGAGAGTACATTTCTCACCTCCGATTTGCAGATGACATAGTGCTAATAGCCGAATCACCTAACAAGCTCCAAGACATGCTCTACGACCTCAATGAAGCGTCGAACAAAATTGGTCTGAAAATGAACATGGATAAAACAAAAGCCATGATTAATAGTCATATTTCACAGACCTTTGATCCTATTTCCATTGGAGGAACAGAAATAGAGGTTGTAAACGACTATACCTATCTGGGACAAGTAATACAACTAGGACGAAATAACTTCTCAAAAGAAATCGACAGGCGCATACAACTGGGATGGGCAGCATTTGGAAAACTAAAGTACATTTTTAAAGCGAAAATTCCGCAATGCCTTAAAACTAAGGCGTTTAACCAATGCGTCCTCCCTGTATTAACTTATGGCGCAGAGACATGGAATCTGACAGCAAGTCTTACCCATAAAATAAAAGTCACCCAGCGTGCTATGGAGAGATCCATGCTCGGAGTGTCGCTAAAAGATAGAATCCGAAACGAGGAAATACGCAGAAGAACTCAAGTAGTGGATGCTACCCAACGAATAGGCACACTCAAGTGGCAATGGGCAGGTCATATCTGTCGAAGAGACGATGGTCGATGGGGAAGAAAAGTATTGGAATGGCGCCCAAGAACTGGCAAACGAAGCATTGGCCGACCCCCTACAAGATGGACTGACGATATAAGAAGAATAGCGGGAGTGACCTGGATGCGGAAGGCGGAGGATCGAAGAGGATGGAGACTCATGCGGGAGGCCTACGTTCAACAGTGGACGGACACAGGCTGATGATGATGATGATCTTCCTTGATTAAGCTGAGAACCTCGTTGTTCGTGACGTGGTCTCTCATACTCATGGGTTATTTATAAATACTTTTTAAGGGACTCACTGTTAATGGTAGGTTTTCGCGGAACGACTTATTTTGTCAAGCACGTAGTTTGATTCAAATACAGGTAATTACAGACTTTTAAGTGCGACCAATGGTAATCATATGTATATATATGAAGTCACTGCAAAAAATAACGTAGGTAAATAATATTGAGAAAGGATTTCAAAGTCATTATGATTTAAATAAATAAAATTGAAATGTTACAGAAAATTCTGTATAATACATATTTTTATGTTTCCTATATAATAAATTAAATAAGAATGTATTAATACATATTGTAAAATGTCCTCATAGTATCACCGTATAGAAGCGATTTTCAAAACGAAAAATAATATGTTTTCATATAAAAAGATACCCGATTTTATAAATTTGCATTTAATTGCAAAGTAAACAATTGCAGTAATTAACAGATTAAACCTTCTTAATCGGAATGTGAAATGATGTAATTGAAAATTAAAATGAATCCTTCATTTACTATTCGTCGATTTACAGGCTATTGATATTAGTTCAATAATAAGAACACTTGAAAACCGCACCAACCGAATCAATTACTTTTCAGACAACATTAATAATAATATTATTGAAAACGCTACGCTTCTCGAATTCCAAATTATATTTTATTATTATAATGATTACTGTGTTTCCCTTCTTTACTTCAAAAATAGAGAACACAAGACGGTCATACACATTTTTATGAATGCATCCGAAAACCATAGTTTAACATGTCAAAGAGTTTATTTTAATAGACACTTGCTAGGTGAAAACCCTCCCTGTCCCGTCCTGTTTTTGGAGACCAAGATGAGAACCCGTTACTGGACGCATGCAAAAAGCTATTTGTTAGAGAGTAGCTAAAGGCATTCCCGTGATTCTAGGTGCATCAGTTAGATGTCAAATAGACCTCAGTCTAAGGCGGTTGTAATTAGTACACTACAGCGAGTCTTGAATTGCCTTCTTTGGTAACACTTTGCTAATCACGATAATATTTGCCGGCAGTCATAGCTCAATGGTCAAAGCGTTTGATTTGCAAGCCAAAGATTGTGGGTTCGATCTCCGGCGGAGATTAAAAAAAAAAGTATTTTTAATCGATTTTTGAGCTCTAAAATACCCCCGGTTGGTGTGAATTTGATCCATCACCCGTAAAATCTCAGTCATAGCCTATTAATTAAAATTGGTGGTAGACGAGAATGGTCCCGTGAAAACCACCCATTCATGGTAAATTCTTGTAATAATAAAGGATGATGCGTGAATCTCAGGCTGTAGTCTTTGACGTTGGCAGATCAACACTCCACATGCAGCGTGTAGCCATATACACCATGGTAAGCGTCATAGAATTCCACAGATGAGACTTCAAAATTACTATCACCATTTGTCGGTATTCTCCTGTATGACATTTACATAAAAAAAAAATATATCATGAAATACATGGGAATGGATAAGGAAATGGTGAGGTTGGGAAATGGATTCTGCAGATAGCAGACAGAATTTTCATTGAAAGAAAAAACGTATTTTTTTCTTAAACACCCGGTGAAATGCCCAACGAAAAAAATAATAATCCTGCTCGGGTTCCTCCAGCGGCCGCCGCAGCGCTGCCGGCCAACATCTGGCCCCTCAGCTGCCCGAAAGCGCGGGCCACTCGCTCGGCGACCGTCGCGCTGAGAACACGTGTACTCCGTGAGCGACTTGAAACTTGCAAACACAATACATCACTACCGTTCTCTTCGATTCAAATTTCAAAAATACAACACAAAAGTAAACCACATTACCTTGCATTCAACAACAATCACGCGGCTTCACCAATATTACGCCAATACTTTAATTTGTACTACACAGTGCGCGTAAAAGTATTCTGTATAACAAAAAAACTTTATAATTACAAATTTTGAAATTATTAAATTTTACCAAAATTGATATGTGAGCTTATGAATACATTATGAAAAAATCTTATTTTGTTCCGTGATGCATTTCATACTAATTTTTTGATTATAAGTTTACTCCGCGTGATTTTTATTGCAAGGTAATGGTTAACGTTAATTTAGTTGATAATTAATAAATGTTACAATCGATGGATTTGAAAAAGTGGAATAACAACAGTGTTAACAAACGATAAACACGATATTGCGCGTGATTCTTTTCGTTTTAAGTGTCTTCTAACATTGTCGAATTTTATTATTGTGATCCAAGCAAGCGGACAAGTTCATCAAGTAATCTTCGGTGCGAAGGAATATAAAGATGGGTATAATTTTAAATAATATTTATTCAATCTAAATTTTTTTATTCGTGTATATGTTTTTACATACAATATTTATTATAGGTGTGTAGTTGTAGATGTTTATTGTTTACAGTGTATTATTTACTTGTTTTATTATTTTTACATTAACATATTCACGTGTTGAGTTTGTGAATATTGACAATGAATTACTATTAACATGATTTACTCTTTTAATATGTATTGTAACGTTTAGTAAACCACAAGAAAAAATTAATAGATACACGTTTCTGTAATAAGCGTATAAGTACTACGTTTTCTTATTGAAAAAGTTTTTATGATTTATATCTTTATTTTTAATTCTTATTGATGAATCATACATTATCATTTCGTATTCTATTTACTAAAATACTTTTACTCTTGATGGCCTTGTAGTGCACGACCGAATATCGTGATCAACGACATCCTTCCTTAAAATTTTCGCATTTTTGTGTATGCATGTTAAGGTTTAGGCTTTTGGTCAACCAGTATGTTGTATATCTATCATATAGTTTAACATGTAGAAAGCTTGTTTAGTGTTTAATCGTCAACTGACCCACTTCTATAAAAACTTTTAAATTGGACCAGAAAGGAAACATTCTCGTCCATGCGTCCAAAAGTTAGGTTAGGAACATTGGCGCCCAATATTTATAGTAATATTACATAGTATATTCCTGTTGCTTATAATTTTCATACAATTATCGTCTTATTACACATTAAATTACACCTAATATTAACAGACTAGGTTGGACATTTTACATCGTTTTAACTTTTTCTGGAATCTTTGGTAGAAAGGAACTCCCTGTGTGTGCGATATTTATTCGTCGTATATTCAAATTACGCACATTACCAAATATTTATTGATATTTCATTAGATATGTGGTTAATGTTTTAACAGCCAAAACCAATGAATAATATTATACATACGAGTACTTCACTGAATTATGTCATTGGCTTATGTTTAACAACCAACATTATTGTAAATAGAGCCTGTAATTCACGCATATTTTACTAATAACGGATATTTATATTCGTTATTTACGATTTATTTTGAAGAAGATAACTCATTAGGAACTTTTTTTTTACTAGGATGATATATAATTTTCCGTGAAGGAATCCGGTAACTTTTATATATTTAAATATTTTTTGTAGTTAGGATGAGACACTTTCGAGTTCTGGAACATCCGGTCTCGAGGGGTAGGTAATATGCGGAAACGCATCCAAGTTTTGTCTCGTATCTAATGTCGTTCAGCGTCGGCGATCGAACGAGAACCACGCTTATAACGTGTTGCATATTGTTATATGACATAAATAGTTATTTAATTAAGTGTTTATGTCGCTAGATTACCGAAGTTAAGTTATATCGAGCGCGGACCAAAACTGAATGGGTGAACGCCTGTTGTTAACCTCGTGGGGCTTGTCGCGGTGGACAGCTCCTAAAAACCAATCAGTTCAGGTCTTACAGCGTAGAGCTTACAAGCTAAGCATGCGGTCTACTCATAAAATCTGATAAAGCCAACAAATGCCTGATACTACAGCTGCCATCTCCAAGACTTATGCCACCATGCACGTATACGTTGCCAGTTAGACTTTCGACGAATTGCCACTGACATAACTGAACATCGTCAATTTTTGGTGACTATGTATGATAAGGGAAGATTTATTTATGCCTCTTGGTTAAGATGTGTTCATGCGTGCATTGCAATTTACACAAATAAAATTAAACTTACACTTTCGTTAAGGTTTTTTTATGCATACCAGGAGGTTGTGGGACCATATGCTCAGCGTTGAGAGTGGATATGTCACGGAGAGAGCTACACAGCATGTAATGTATTCGATGATATTGAAGTTCTTTGTCAGGCATAACGGCGGTCGGTCGTTTTGAGCGGTTTCGCGACGGCGCGATATAAATGATGGTTAACGGTAAATGCGGCGCTTACCGTTCCATCGGCCTGGAGTTCACATCCCAAAACGTCGAGCGAGACCAGTCCGGCGATCATGCTGCACAAATCAAACATTTCTGGCTCCATGTCTTCATCCATTCACACTGCATGTTGCCACCATTAGTCGCTGCTAGCACCTCTTACAACCAACAATCCCTTCAACACCGGTCACAATACATGAATATTGTAAAGATACATCGAACCAATTAATGTAATCGATATCTTTAACCCTTTATTTACTGACGTCCCAAAAAATAATTAGAGCCGAGGTAATTATTAAATAATCAATACGGACGTTTGTGACCTCTACAAGAAGAAGAAATCTAAGACTTAGTCGTATTGTTACTATAACTTAGTCCAGAGTTTCCCAAATTCTGTTCATCCCAATTTTTAGTTCTTGAACATCATTTTAACACCTATTTATCATCTCTTCGGCATAAATATCCCTCTAACTGACACTTTAACCCTTTATTTACTGACGAGACTTATAAAAGTCCCAACTACAAAATCCAATATTGATCGTGCATTTTGCTGCAGTTGTGCCCTGACGGAATTTATGTCTGATTTATAAAACTATGAAATTAATGCTTATTTAATAAAAAAGAAGTTATTTCTTAATTTTTTCTATCAACACTTCAGTAAATAAAGGGTTGTTAAGGATGGGACATCATTAAGAAAATATATGCGTATGTATTGTTTTTCTTTTTAAAAATACATATATGGCAGTACCATTAGATGTGGTCGGTGATAGGTCCTCCATAGACACTGCTTTACTGGGTTGACTGGACGCTGCGTTTGGAAAGGATATGTAGTGTTTACCTGCGTTTTAGTATTGAAGAAATTACAATCTCGTTTAATAAGCTTGTTGAAGATATTCAGAATGTATGTGGGAGGAAATATAGATACGTGGAGAGCATTCCGAAGTATGTTTGTGGTGATAGAGAGCTGATAGAGAATCACATAAAATGTTAACTTTTTAGAGATGCTAGGAAAAGGCTATACACCTTTGTGATGTTGACGACAAATTAAAATACTTAACGATGTTTTATTGTGTATATTGCTATTGCATCACTCTTGACTGAACGTTCTGGTAATATGATCTTGAGGAAAAAATTAAAACATTTTTTAGTAAGAATGAAAAATGGTCATAACGAAGATTGCAAGCAACATGAAGAAACAATACATAAATTGTAGGACACGTGTCCAGAAGAAGGACTAAATGATAATGAAGAAATAATGACGCAGAAGAAAAAAGTATAGACGTTTCCCATCCACATCTTCAAGTGTAATTGTTATATTTGATTACTTTTTGAAGCTGCTCCCAAAGGCTGTTCGTGCTCGATACTGGACGAAATCTGTTGGAAAATCGCTGATATTCGACCGCTTAACTGCTTTTAACATTTTCATATATCGATATGTTGTGTATATTTCATGGGTTTTTTTGCAGTGTTCCGGATATTATCAACTGGTTTCACATCGGCTGAGATGGGCGCAAATATTGTTTTTATTATCTCATAATTGCACTTGTCCCGGCCTATGGGATTCCAGACATCTTCATCATCAACATCTTCAGCGTCATCAATGATATTGAACTTGTGATTCTTTTGAACTCGCTAGTTGCTATACCGATTCTGTTACACTCCTTAAATCAAGCAACGAAAAATCTTCCTGAGATACATTCATCTTCTAACTTCCGGCTCTATGACAGAGCTCAGAGTTCTGGAAAAAGTTCTTCGTTTCTTCAAAATTATTCCAAGTAATTATCATCTTTAAGCTTTGTCATTTAGTTTCGATTGAATGTATAAGTAGCCATTTCTTCTGCACAAACCTAAATGAGAGAGGGGTTCTAGTTTTGGCAGAGACACTCGGATCAGCCAGAGCAAATAGAAGAACCCTGCAGCTGACGGGAGGTAGTCCTAGCACGGTCTTAGGCAATCGTGCTTTCAGCTACGAGGCACCCAATGCCCTGGAACTCGCTGCCGGAAAGCATAAGAGAACTTAAAGCGGAGGCGTCCTTCAGAAGCAGACTCAAGGCCCACCTTTTTACTCGGAGAGAGGCAAAGAAGCGCTTTTGGAATGACCATTCGTTCCGAAAAAAGCGCTATACAAACACTGATAAAATAATAATGAAATTTCATTTACGGGATCACTAAGCAGACTTTAAACTTGACTGATGTCTGAAGAACATGAATAATCATTTTAACCCATTGAAATGCAATTACAAGGAAGCTTAACAGACACATCTCATCCAAGATTCTGCTCCACATGACCAGCTGTTCGTCATAGGACTTAATTACCTGAATAACAGACAGTACATCGATGTTGTCAGCAACTGAAATGAATCGATTTAACGTTGCAGACACCAAGAAGAAGACCTTCATCCATCATCAGACGTTATGTATCTCCACTTCTCTAAAATCTCAATACCGTGCTCTCTTACACATCCATGCTTTACCAAACTACTATGCCTAGAAAGTATCAATGATAAGGAAGAAATCCTCAGTTTAAAGAGCACACCTTAAGAAGATTTTAACCATCAATTGGGATCTATGAAGATCAACCGACTACATGCGAATATTTAATATGTAATCATTTATGATGCTGGAAAACTTATAATTCTGCTCTCTTTATAGATTCAAAATGTATAAAAAGCTACTACATCATTGTCTTGTTACCACAATACTTCGTTCAATTCATCAGCTTTACATTCTAATGCTCAAAAAACACATATCCAATCTACTATCTTTCGTGAAATTATTTGATTTTATTCTTGACTGCTGTACATAGCTTCTTAAATCTGTTGCACATATCTCAACCAGTTCCGCGGAGTTTCCTGTAAGGAGACTATAGCCAGTAAACTGACTCGATATTTCTCGGAACGATAAGCATGGATTCTAACCATATATACTACTGATAACGTCATGATATATTAAGTCACGTTTTTCCTTCTTGGAATGCTACACATAAGTAATTTGCTTGATGATTAATCGAATTTTAGTAATACCTTATGCTACGAACGCGTATAATGTATGCCGAACTTTGGATATCGTTTAAATAATGTTTTTATTGCTCCAGATCAATAGTCATGAGTTTCTATGTCACCAAACATGTGTTAGGTTACGCCTGTATTCAATTACAATGAAGATATTGTGTATGATTAGTAAAATGATGATTATTATGAAAGGCTCTTCTGTCATGAATGTATAATGTTGCACACTGAGTTTGTTATCAGCGATAGCTACAGATAAGAGCTCTGCATGGTTCCAGGAATGTATATCATTTCATCCTTTCACATTTATCGCGAAGAAGATTCCTGACATTTATTTGCTCACGACTAAGTATTGTTATGTATGAGGCGAATCAGTAAAAAATTCATCCAATTCAAAGCTTATTATTTTTTGTGACGAAAATCTTGAAGATATGCTTCTTGTATTAATTTAAAACTTAGTCTTATTTAGGGCACAATGAAATGATTTTTCCAGTATATATTACAAAGTAAGCGAACGTTGCTATTATGACAATATTTTCTAATCTGAATCACTAGGACGTCTTTTGGAAGCGTCTGATCCTGAACAATATTCTTAAAAACTCAACATACACCTTCATTTTTACCACAGCACACTTATCTATATCCACACTTTGGCTGCTATCATCATCACCCAATCCCAAACCATATCGAGCTTCTTTGAAAACGTACCATGTAAGATCCATGGCATCCCTACAGGATAAGAACTCTAGAATATAAGAAAGCTTTAGTAGCAAAGTTACTTTTGGTCGTTTTGTAATAGCTTTCTTAAAGCTCGTTAGTTAGCACGACATCCTCATGGCTTGGACCATTTTGGTATAACACCCCAACCCAACAAACGACACGCGGTGTACCCAGGGAGTCTCCACCTAAGTACGAGTACGTTCCATGCCAAATTCACCGGCGGAGATAGCTCAATGGTCAAAGCGTTTTGCAAGAAAAATGGTTTGTTTTGCAAGCCAAATGTCGTGGGTTCGATCCCCGAAGGGTATTAAAATTAGAAGAAAAAAATTAATCGATTTCTAAGCTCAAAAATATCCCCTGTTGGTGTGAATTTGATCCCTCACCCGTAAAATGCCAGTCATAGCCTATTAATCAAAATTGGTGGTAGGCAAAAGTCGTCCCATAAAGACCACCCATTCATAGTAAATTTCTATATTATTAAGAATGATGCGTGAATCTCGGAATGTAGTCTATGACATTGGCGGATCAACACTCCACATGCAGCGTTTAGCCATATGCACCGTGGTAAGCGTAATAGAATTCCACAGATGAGACTTCAGATTTATTATCACCATCTGTCAGTATTCTCTTGTCGGAATGCGATAGTCTTTTAGCATTCTATCTAATATTGTCGTCATTCCAATGCATTGGAAATGTCCACCACTGACGCTTTCATTCAAATCATATCTAAGCATTAAAAAATATCCACGCAAACATTAAAATCATGTTGTAAATAAATGCGATTATAACTCAAATCAGGCTCGACTGCCTTCTGAAGATCTTGGATGGTTGTGTTATCATCTTGCTTATTTGCAAACGCTTCGCTTTTCGTGTTCCGTGCTTGGCGCATGTGTGTTGCTTGGTCGAGATGCTGTGAGTGATCTTTCACCGTCTACCTGGAGTCTGGGTCCCGTTACACCTGAGGAATTCCACCGCAGGCAACCGCTGCTCGGTTGCCTGCGAGGTCTTTATTATCAAAGACACAAATCCACTGCAAATCGGCTCTTTAACAGATTCAGTTTTTGGTTGAAATATTGCCAATTGAAGAGAAAGTTTCACGCCTAATCAATAACCGCCCTTAGCATAGCTAGCCAAAATACAACCTTCATTGCATCAATAAACCTATATTCTATAGAATGTTTCAGAATTTCATTCTAAATGTACAGAAACAACCTTTTGAATTGACTTCTAGCATATGTATAGGATCTGCCAAAACCCTTTTTTTTTTTTGAAAAACATTGCAAAACATCGAGTGTAGCTTCGGCTGTGTGGCACGTAGCGCCGTCCTGTTGAAACCAAATGTTGCCAATATCCTCCTCTTCAATTTTTGTGAACAAAAATGGCCCAATAACGATCGCCATTGACTGTAACGGCCACTCCTTGCTCATTTTCGAAGAAAAATGGCCTGATTTTCAAAGTAATGTCGCAATATTTCCCAGCGTTGTTCAAGTGTATACACAACCATATTCGTTCAGCGGAAAAATAAAACTAATTATCTGTCAAATCAGACATGAGCTAAGTGTTACCATTCACGAAATAAGCACTAGTTGAAAAAAAAACGTTAGATGGCGGACTATAGCATGATTTTCAAAGTAATGTCACAATATTTCCCAGCGTTGTTCAAGCGTATACACAACCATATTCGTTCAGCGGAAGGATAAAACTAATTATATGTCAAATCAGACATGAGCTAAGTGTTACCATTCACGAAATAAGCACTAGTTGAAAAAAAAAACGTTAGATGGCGGACCCTTTATTTACTTTCTTATACAATCTTTTCAAGAAACATTTATATAATCGTTTAATCTCCTTAATTCAAAAGGTGCATCTAATCCAAATTTGCACCTTCGAAATTGCTTGTTTAAACGTGTTTAATACATCCGCGTTATTTCGCTGTACCTGGGCTGTAAACTTCTTACAAATTAGTCTAGGATGAACAGGTTAAAAAAAATTTAAAGTTAAAAAAACAGAAAAGAGCAGTTTAAATATTATCTTTGAGACTGTTATACGTAAATTTCACTTACTGAAGATACACTCATATATGCACATAGTTCTGTAAGCCTATTTAATTGATTTTGTCGTCGACACTGTTCTTCCTAAATTTCTTTTGTCAATAAGTCTATCTGAAGTTGTTAATCGTGCGCATGGTAATATTACAAATGTTCGATATATTGACACAACACGATGTAGCCCTTGATAACTGGTACCGAAAACCTCTATATACAATCTTTCGTGTCGTATTTCTGATCGCTTGTCATCACCATATTGTCATTTTGGACAAGTCCGCTCACGGGTGTGTTAGTTATTAGACATGGCCACTCGAGCGCTGGGCAAGAGCCGCAGCGCCGGCAAGCCCATCACGGCAGTCGGTCTCCACCCTTTAGCGAGACAAGGTCGCATTACGGCCGGCGGCATGTCATTCCGCCCGGCCGGAAGCTTGTAAAGTTTTAACGTAAATATATGTCAATGTGCTTCTGAAAAAGTCTTTGTTTGCACGTACAGAGCAGAGGCGGAAAGGGTTTGACAGCGTGACCTGCTCCTCATCCTGCCCTCACGCGACGGAATAACACCTTTTTTAAAGAGAGGAGGATGTTAATATATTCTTGTCTTTTATCTTTATACGATCTCTTAAAGAAGCAGATTGATACACGCTTTCAAACTTAGCGAACACTGCATGCACACAACCACTTTATAATTTTCGTACATGTATAGTTTAGTCAAGGATACTTTACTGAAGGGCAAAAATCCTCTGTCGGCTCAGTGCGTATGTTTACATGTCGTTAGTGTCCAGCATTAGCAATTTGATATTTATATCGCGATAACTTGAGTCGTGTCTGGATGTGTACACTTTGCGATGTATACATATTGCATGACATCGCACACAAGTAGTTGACTATCAGCAGCTGCAGAGCCGGCGTCTCTTTGTTCTTTAATCGTCTCAGAGACTCAGAGTTCCGCCACCTTTTTAAAATTCGACCGGATGTGATTCAAATTTGAAAATATTCGAACTGAATATACTATTAATATGCTACCACAGAGCCTCCGTGTGAAATGTGTTCTACGGATTGCATTAATGCATATGCTACTCCATTGAGTATTTGTCACAAAGGACATATACATTAAATGTGCTTTTTACTTGGACATCAAGACTTTTGTAAACCTAAACATGTCTGTAATAACTAACATCCCACTCTCTCTCAAAAAGGGGTGTTATTACGTCGCAAATAAAGACTTTCTTTTAGTAGCACATTGATTATATTTGCGTTAAAACTTTACAAGCTTCGAGCGAGTATGATACTCCAGTTATAATTATATTGTTTATAATTCATTCTCCATGTGATAAAATTGAATGTATCGTCGTCAGTTTGTTACTTCGAATCTTACCTGTAATTAAAACGATTTCTTGACAATTTATATGACTTACCTTTGATAAACCAGCTTAAAAATATTTAAAATGTCCCCTCTATATTAATTTAAAATATGCATTATAATAGTGGCTTTACCCATGGAATGGTTGCCGCACGATAACATATCAAATAAAACAATATGTCACATACTCTTGTAGCTTAGGTTGAGAATCGCTGGATTAAATTACTCTTAGAAGTCGGCTGATGCATAGGCCGAGTACAACTCACAGTACAACACAAAACCTAGTTATTATCGTACGGAATCTATTCTGAGGGAAAATTTGGTTGCGGAGCTAATGTTAAGGAGCCAACAGCCTCACGCATGACACAAAATATGTTTTTAACGAATTTCTCCTCTTCAAACCATAATTCATAAGAAGAACTGTCGATTTCTTGCTGCATTGTATGCTATTTAACAATGCAAACCTGTCGGATCGAAAGACATTGACATTATATTATTCACGGTAGTGATAGTAATTCTGAAGTCCCATCTGTGGAATTCTATGACGATTACCATAGTGTATATGGCTAAACGCTGCATGTGGAGTGTTGATCCGCCAACGCCATAGACTACAGCCCGAGATTCACGCATCATCCTTATTATTGCATTAATTTACTATGAATGGTTTTCACGGGACGACTTTCGTCTACCACCAATATTTAATTAATAGGCTATGACTGGCATTTTACAGGTGATGGATCAAATTCACACCAACTATATTAGAGCTCATAAATCCTTTTTTTTTTTTTTTTGTAAACTCCGTCGGGGATCGAACCCACGACCTGTGGCTTGCAAAGCAAATGCTTTGACCATTGACCTATGACCGCTGGTTAAAGTTCTCCGCATTTTTTGTTTATGATTTATTGGTTGTTTATCTTCCTCTTCTCTGAAGTATCTTTTTAATCGACACATAAATATAAATTATTCCATGTAGAAAGAGGACTTCGTGTAAATGGAGACTGTATATGTATTTTCTGAGTCACGCAACTGACATACAGTGCATATGCATAGTTACTTAGTCAATGTGGACCATTGTTTTGACTAAACTAAACCATCTTGGTATGTACGGGAGTACTTAGCTTTTATATACACACTGGTAATAACGAGCGAGCCCAACCCATTTCCACTTCCTTTCGATCTGGCAGCATATTTTCCCATTCATGATTTTATTTACGATTATGTATTTAACGGAACTTTGGTAGGGCCACTTTGTTCTTCAAAATAGTATATTATGTAAACGTCAAAGTTACGTGTTCTGTAAGCTCCCATACCTTTTTAAAAACCGTTTTACGTGAAAAATTCAAATGTGTTCATGATTTAATTTTGACTGAAAAAGCTTTTCAATAGCGCATATCTTTCTTCGTAGTATCAATCCGGTGGATTGGTTTGCAGCAACAAAATCTTGCATCTCGATCTCCACTCCTCTCGATCCTCTGCAATCCTCTTCAGCTCAGCATAAAAGCTACAACTCATGTCCTCGAACACTTGCTGCAATTACTTCCGTCTAGGGCGCCCTTTACAGTTTCTACCCTCAACCATCCCTTCCACAATGTCGTGAAGAAGATCATCGTGGCTCATGATGTGAACGATCCATCGGGCTCGCCTCTGAGATGGTTCTTACTAATATATAGCACATATAGCCAACGTGTGATGCCATTGGATATATCCTGTCAGCTACTAAACATATCCTACGTTTTACGTGTTTCAAGTTCAGGAGCTCCACAGTTAAATTGAATTGTTAGTGTTGTAGATTTTTTAACTGTCTTATGTTTCATAGCAGTAAAGAACCATATTCTTAATAGTTCTATCTTTATTTGATTGAGTGTATTGTGTGTATCTATTTTAAAAAATCCTTGAGAGAAGAGATTCACATATTAATCATAACGTTGATGTTCGAAACTAACCGAATAAATCAGTAAAGTTTAGGAATATTGGTTTTGATCACAAACGATTTTTTTTTAAATAGACTTGTAATTATGTACTTCAAAGGCGAAGAACTGTTTTCAATTTTAGTAATGATGGCTCTTCTCTATTCCAAAGCTTGTAATTTTAAATAATGATAAATGGTTATCTAAAACATGCAGTCACGTCAATATTAGTATTTTATGAAGGTTAGGCTTAGAAAATAGGTTTATTCTGACATCAATCGTAACTTTCAGATATGCATGTTTATTTGGTTAATTTAGTCAGTATTCAATGCAATATATTTCTGTTATGATGGCTTAACTTTGTGTGGAATGGTGAGGTACTCGTAAGGGAGCGGACACGGAAGCTTTCCATCCAACACTCAAGAGAAGAATCTGTTTCATTATTGTTGCATATTTTTAATTTAATGTACATTAGATTAAATTAAGTAGAGAAACATTTTAATGTACCAGGAAAGCATAAACTATAACTGATTTACTTCAGACCCCGCGCTCCTACTAGAAGTCCAACTAATAATACTGTTATAAATATTTATTTATTTATTTACCTTGTTTTCACATGGATCACGTAACAACGTTTTTGTTACGTGATCCATGTGAAAACAAGGTAAATAAATAAATAAATATTTATAATTTTATTATGGATCTCAAAGTGAATGCTCAAAACATTGAAAATAATACTGTATACACCATGATAGGAAAACCAAACATCATTTCGGCAGCTAGCGGCGACCACAAGCTGTTGCTAAGGTGTGGGTTTTGGATGGTCTTGCTGAGGAAAAATCCTCTTCATCGAAATGATTTTTTTTGTTACAATGTTATGGCTATCTTGAAGTCTCGGTTCTCCACGACCAGGAAGTGTTGTAGTTCCATACATTAATTAAATAAATACGCCCATTGACGATTTGCGGTGCATGCTCATTTGCCATGCATTCCTCAGTGGATCATCGCGCTGGGGAACCGTCTCTTAGAAGAATTTGTTTATTTATTATGAAAACATATATATATATATACATATACATCGATAAAGCCGGGTACCGGGCTTTCAGAGAATTAGGCATTAAAACCATGTGGTTACAAAAATAATTTCCTAGATTCTTGGAAATATGTTGCGCATTAACTGAGACATCTCTTGTCTTCATCATTTTAAAATCTTTATAATGCTAACATCCTTCTCTCTAAAAAGACGTTATACAATCGCGTGGTGGCAGGATGATGAGCAGATTAACAACACAAAGATTTTTTCTGAAGCACATTAACATATTTATAAAAAAATGGCTAAAAATCCTATTCTGTCCAAATACTACTTATCTGGAACATTGCTCGACAGAGTAGCAGTTGTCAAGGATCTAGGTATAACCTACGATTCATTATTCACTTTCCATACCACATAATCAATTTAATATGACCTCGCCGCCGTCGGCACAATTTCATAACTCTCTAATTTTCGTACTCTCTATTCTTCGCACTCGTTCTATCTGTTCTGGAATATGGGCGTTTAGTTGCGAATCCCAATAAATCCAAATACATTTTCATGCTCGAAAAATGCATGTTATAGCCCTTGCTGACTGGTACCGAAAAACCTCGATGTACAATATTTCGTCTCTCATTTTGTTCGCTTGTCGTACATGTATGTGTCGCCATATTGGCATTTTGGACAAGTCTGGGGTCACAGGAGTGACTTAAGTTATAGTGATCGCCACTTCAGTTGTGTGCCGACCACGGTGAGGTCTTATTATGGTTGGCCCAGCCTGAATGCTATGAGTAGGTCCGGACCAGAAGTTTGTAAAGTTATCGAAATATATATGTTAACGTGCTTCAGAAAAAGTATTTGTGTCGGTAATCTGCTCCTCATCCTGCCACCACGCGACTGAATAAACCTTCTTTTGAGAGAAGAGGATGTCAAAACATTAATAATTTATAAGCCAACTGTACTATAAAATATGGCACTTTTTACGATCTTAAGGAGATGAAAAGCGTTTTCATATTAATGTGAAATTAAAATGTAAATATTAATATATATATTAATTTAATAAGTTTTATAAAATATACATTTTTCAATTGAATATATCAGCAACAGAATCTTGCATCTCGATCTCCATTCCTCTCGGTCCTCCGCAACCCTTTTCAGCTCAGCACAAGCGTTACAATTCATGTCCTCGAATACTTGCTGCAAATACTCCCGTAATATATCAATGATGGTATATATAGCTACTACTTGTATTATAATATATAAATATGTCTAGATACGAGTATCATACCTGGTTAAATCCATCCGTAATTAAATACTTCTCATTAATATGTACATACTGTCAAAATATTAGTAGCGTAATTATACCAAATTTAAAAAAAAGTAAAATCCACCATTGTATGGAACATGGATTTATACATTATTCAAATTATGCTTCCTTTATTAGTAAGTGAAAAGAGAATTTGAACAGAACGTACATATTTCGAGTGGAAAGACGTACTATGTGAATTAAGCATTGAAGCAAGAAAAAAAATCATATATATTTAGTGTACAATTGAATGTCTAATAAATTTATTACGTCAAAAGTTTAATTTTGTTATGCCATGAATTCGTCCGCTATATAGATGAATACAAGTTATATCAGGCGTTACCTTCTGACTGAAATCTCAGCACGACGAGAGTTGCCAGTCATGGATGAACCGTTATACGAGTCTGCGAAGATCAGATATGTAAATGACTTACAGCATCATCATGCCAGGGCAGTCCACCGGCCTCTGAGCGATCATCAGCGACCTCAGGCCGTGTATGGTGACCGATGGTGATAACAACTGAAATTCATATTTATTCTGCACTCTTATTACGCGATTATATATATAACTTATTCAACGCACCAGTTCCGGCAGGAGATAGTCGAGTGGATTAGGGTAATGAACAAGAGCAGCGGTTGGTTCCAAGGCTCGCAGGTTTGCATCCCGCTTCTGCCGATATATTTTTTTTAATGAATTGATGCGTATAAAGAATTTGATGTATAATATGCATATTAAATTACTAGTAAATTTTATTATTATTGTTTTATCCTCCTCGCATTTTAGTTCTCTTCATACACACGGTAAACCGGAAGCCAAAAAACCCAAAGAATCGCAAACGGAAATAACACCACAGGGAAAACCGCCCAAATTGACATTTAAAATGTGTGCTCTGCAAAATTTTCACTAACTTATCATCCCATTAGTAAAATATAAATAGTACTGTCATGTCAATCGACATATTATATTGCTTTTAAATTGTTACTAATGCATACAACATTTTAATGTCGTGTTTTTGAGCATCAGGCTAATCGCTATGTATCTTTGACAATCATTTTGATAATATGTATCTACCTAAAGAACATTTGACACTAATGTCATGTATGAGGTGATTTATTAGATTTTTTCTGTTTCGCGTGTTTACCGCAAATAACTAATAGCTATTTTAAGTGATTTTAAGTTTTTATTTTTGTATGAGCACGTATTTTAATAAATATAATTTATTCAGTTAAAGAATCGGGGATAATGATCATTTTTCGTGAGGTCTTTTGTATTAAGATGTGTACTTTTTTTTCATCAATTAGGAAACCTGTCCTGGAAGCGTCATAGAAGTCAATAGTGTTCCAACCCACCCTTCGTGATCTCTAGCATGAGTAAACATAAAAAACAGCATCCCTCAGAATCGGATTACTTCTTTAAGATTTCTTTAAATTAATTAGTTTTTGAATTGATATAAATGGCGTCATTATTTTTCACAATTTCCTCATATTTTTATTTTTTTCTCTTAATACCTTTTGTGCAGTGTTTACTGTTATGCATATAGTACCCCACAAGTCGTTATATTTCTTGAAAACTGACAAGGAGACTTTAACGGTCTTACATAAAATGCAAGTGTGGTGGGAAAATCCAGTTTGCAATTAATTAACGGTGAATTTAGCGTCACGATCTTGGATGGTGTGCGCCGAGATGGCATCGCTAACTTAGCCAACTAAAGGTCAGCCTATTGGAGGACCGTTGCCACATAGATTGCATTATTTCGTTATTGTTACGTAATGAGAAAAACGTGATGTTGCAATCGATAATCCACACCTGATTTATTGTAATTGCATGCGTCTTTAATCCTTTTAGTAATTAATACAACACTACCAGTATACTAAGTAATACTATGACTAAAACTGCATTACAATTAGCATTAAATATATTATTAATGTGCATAGTATTCAATAATTGACGCAAAACTCGGATAAAAATAATATCTTTAAAATGGAAATAATTATGCAAAACCATAGAATCTAAATGTCTAGATTAAACACATTCATTGTGACATTTCATATTTCTGATATATTGAATACAATGTTGCCAATTAATAAATAAATACACTTAGAAATACCTAACCTCTTAATTTTTTTAAAATACCTTTTTGTAGTATGAGATATTTTAGAATATATTTTGTGTGCTTTTATCGAGGGTAAAATTAATGCTTAAATTTAATTAATTCTATCGATCGTATGATTGATTCGTCAACGTTTATGGTAGTATATAAGTTTACATTTTTAAATATAAAATTTCTTCAAAATTGAACACGCTGTAACCCATAAACCTTTTATCTGACAAAATATTTGTCAATGTTGTGATTTGTGTCGTTTTTGTTTGTATATGATAAGTTCAGAAAGTATTGTGTACAAAATACTATTTTGTGCATTAATTGTGAGAGAAAATCGTCTAATATTATAATAAATACATGATGCTAAAACTACCATTAAATACAATACTCCTCCTTCCTGACATGGTCGTTGCTAATACTCTGTTTGAAATTCATGAAAAATTGTATTGCCATTAAATTATAAAGATATATAACTTTAAAATATACGAAACTAAGGTATATATGATATACAGTAAGACCCCGCTTAACGCGGGGGATACGTTCCATCAAAGTAGAGCGTAATGCGAAACAGCGCTAAACGAGGCTATCCTTAACATGTAAATAATGGGGTTAGGGGAAGATGAATAGAAAATTGGTTAGGTATTAAATTTTAATAATTATGTTTTTTTTAATAAAAATAAACCTAGTTTGCGTTCTGTTAGAAGTTGTTGAAAAGTGCATAAAGCATCTATAACACCCCCGCTTTTGAACTCCTGTTCAAATTTGGATCATTGATAAATGATTCTATTATTAGCACGTGTTATTTATAAATTGTTATTTTATCCTGTTTTAGAAATTAATTAAATATTGTTATTTGTAATGTTTCTAAAAGAAAAATAAATTGAAATAATCGTAATCATTTTTAACAAATTGAGATTGACGTTCACCAGAATCTAATCTTCTAATCACTTGCATTTTAGTTTCCCGTGAAATGCTTTCTCTGGTTGCTTTCTTTCTTGTTTTTCGTTATCGCCCATGATAAAAACTTTCATAATATTTGTCACTGTATTAATCGTTATAGTATTATATAAATTTATATTTATTTAGAAACCTAGCGCTGCGCACAATTTCGGGAAAACCCCGGGTTGAAAAAAAAAACGCTAAACCGAAACAGCGCTTAACGAAACAGCGTTTAGCAGGGTCACACTGTATATGCATTATTGCCCTAATTATGATTTACTACCATATGGTGGTATATTTTAATAATTTATGATTAAAACCCACTGGACAGCTTCATGATTTAACGTGACTCACGATGGATATCGACCTGCTCCAAGATGCCTTGAAGAAGCTGCTATGGATGGAGCACACCTCAAGAGATGCCATCTGAAGTTTTTAATGCGTTAGCTCTTAGGACGTGACGTGTGCAACTATGTGATTTTAATATTCATATTGCACATTTCCCGGCCTGCTTGCTCGCATTCCATCGTCAACATTCACTGCCTTCAACTACATCATGATCATCGTCTGCGACATTATCTTCATGTGCGAGACACCACCGTCTTAAACAAAATCATCATGTGTAACATTATCGTCATCTGCGACATTTTTTATGATTCTTTTTTTGCAAATTGTTGACAATGTTAAACCATAGGAAGATAATAAATTTGAAGAGATAAGTGTTATTTCATGTCAGCCACAGTCCACTATAACCAAGCAACAGAGAAAGAGGGTCCTCCATAAATGGTAGTCTTAAAGGTGACAAGATAAAACGCGCTTCCTGTTCTCGTAGATGATGCTCTTCATCAGAGAATGTCTTAAATGGATTTTTTTTTAAATATTAGAATATTTTTTCAATACTCTTTATCTTCTTTATTGATCATTGACTATATTTCAATATTATTAGTATGTAATTAAATACACATACAATTATACATCAAATTTTATACGCATCGTATCTGCTCAGGCGGAAAATGGTCGTGTGGATAGCGCGGTGTGTAGAATAAAGTAAAGTTGCAAGGCTCGTGGTTCGATTCCCGCGTCTGCCGATATTTTTTCTGAATGAATTGATGCGTATAGAATTTCATGTATATGTGTATTTAATTACTAAGAGAATGTCTTGTCTGCGTATGTCAGGATTACAGTGACATTCGTCATAAGAAAAAAATATAAATATTTTGAGGATCTTTCTTAACCCTCGCCTTACGATGCTAAAAACTTCCGCGCGTTCCGATGGTGTCAACTCATTACACATTCTGATTTAAGGTGAATAAAATGAGTAGAAATTCGAAAAAATGAAAATATTCAAAGATATCGCTTAATTTTACAATAGTTGATGTCAATAAGCAGTAATAATTGACATTTAATAGCTAAAAACATGAAAAACATCAGACGAAGACCTCAAACGGCCAGACTCACCTTCTCGCGTGAACTTCCGAGAGATACTAACATTACTTGGCCTGTCGATATATCGATGTGCCGACGCGCAATGATATCATTTCGAAGTAGCCGACCAACTAAGGTTTCCCGTCTCGCTCACTCATATTAGTACGTCAGGGAGAGTGAGGAGTATAGATGCCGCCTCCTCTGGGTATTTTTTAATTTTATTTTCGCACACACTTCTGGCAGGTGCAATGATTCATAACAGTTGACGCGTCTTGATTGTAGTGGTGAATTTATTCCGGATTTTAGAAAAATATTTCCTGCTCCCGATGAGTGCCTATTATTATAATTTATTTTTTTTCAATACGTAAATGTATTAAGGAGGAATACCTAAAATCTGAACCCTGTGTGTATTATATTTACAGAGATATTTAAGTTATTACAAGCAATGTGTAGTCGATAGACATCACCGGGGAGGAGAGGTTAATATCCCTGTCCAGTATACGCGTAAGAAGAAAATGCATTGTTTTTCTTTTCGATATTATCATTTTATTGTATGACAACATAAACCATCACCAATTATAGAAATCAACTTGTCACACTATGCCACTCTCTGTTAGGGTTGTTTTTATTATATTGACACATACATTTACTTATACAATCCAGCGAATCGTAGATGATATAAGCTTTACGTTCCGGATATTTATGCTAGTGCTCGTAGTCAACAATTGTTTTCTTTCCCACGAGGACGAAAATCCAGGCTCCTTCATTTTATAAAAAGACCATAGACTACATATTTTATTTAAACGGTAAAACTTGACGATTATAGGCTGTATCTTCGTAATAGCCATGATCTCTACTATGTATAGTAAATTTATGCACAGAGAGTTATATTTATACATTTTGTTAATATCATATACAATATAGTTTTTTTTCTTTGTAATTCTTGTTGTTTGTTTACATAACCTAATATGTTATGTGATAAATGGGTCTCATTGATGTATACAATGTTAAGGCTTGTTCCCACCTATGATGTTAGACGTAAGTCGGGCAATTAAGGTGACCGGAATGTCCAAGTCTCTTCCAATCGTCTGTTTGACTCCTGACCTTGTGCCAGTACAGCATCACCCGTGTTAGGCCCACCACACACTAAGCTACAAAAAATAACAACAAATAACACTCGTAATAAGATCGGTCGATTTTGAAGTTTTTTTTTTTGTAAAACTACATGAATTAAGGTAATTGAAAAATAATCGAAACACAATGTTTACTATGACTGAACGTATTTCATTATACACAAGAGCATTTTTGGCTAAGTCGATAACAATTTGTATGGTGTAAATATAAATATTTCTGTATACATATTTAAATTCCTTGTATAAATATAAATACGCACAATATAATTACGAACGATACATTGTGTGTATATGTCATTTTTTAGATATTAACCTCTCCTCCCCGGTGATGTCTATCGACTACACATTGCTAGTAATAACTTAAATATCTCTGTAAATATAATACACACAGGGTTCAGATTTTAGGTATTCCTCCTTAATACATTTACGTATTGAAAAAAAAAATTATAATAATAGGCACTCATCGGGAGCAGGAAATATTTTTCTAAAATCCGGAATAAATTCACCACTACACTCAAGACGCGTCAACTGTCATGTATTCATTCGACCTGTCGGAAGCGTGTGCAAAAATAAAATTAAAAAATACCCAGATACGTCGGCATCTATACTCCTCACTCTCGCTGACGTACTAATATGAGTGAGCGAGACGGGAAACCTCAGTTGGTCGGCTAGTTCGAAATGATTTCGATGCGCGTCGGCTCATCGATATGTCGACAGGCTAAGTAGTGTTAGTATCTCTCGGAAGTTCACGCGAGAAGGTGAGTCTGGCCGTTTGAGGTCTTCGTCTGATGTTTTTCATGTTTTTAGCTATTAAATGTCAATTATTACTGCTTATTGACATCAACTATTGTAAAATTAAGCGATATCTTTGAATATTTTAATTTTTTCGAATTTCTACTCATTTTATTCACTTTAAATCAGAATGTGTAACCAGTACACACCATCGGAACGCGCGGAAGTTTTTAACATAGTAAGGCGAGGGTTTTAACAACGAATAAAATAACATTTACTATCCATCATTATAATACGCTAAGCTCACGACATGTTTGACAATGCAATTCCCTAAAAATTAAAAAAATTAATATCTTACGACATTTATTGTGTGTTTGAAAGTTAGTTACGAGTTGTAATACCGAATGTAGTTCACAATAAAATATTGAATAATATATTATAATATTTTTATTCTATTTTATATCTAGACTAATTTATAAAGACATTTTTCTTTATTCAAAACGATCAATATTTATTTTTAATACTGGCATTATGGTGTAAATTTGTAGATTAACCTTTAAACGCCCAGTGGTCCCATACGGGACCGCAAATTTTCGTCGTTCAATGCCCTAGCAGGCCAATGTTTGTAATGTTTCGTCGCACAACAGATTCTTCCATGAACTTACTATTATTACAAATTAATGTAATCCGATTGTGGAATGAACCTTAAGCACTCCTGTATGGGACTGTAGGGCATTGAACGACGCAAATCTGCGGTCCCGTAAGGAAACCACTGAGCGCTTAAAGGTAAATAATTTCGTTTCATATCGTTCATTCCAAGTTATTGAACAGAGAAGGGTGATTGTGAACAGTTCGCCATATCAGTCAGCTGTGGAAGAGAGTGTTGTTAGAATGAAGTATGCTTGAGAAACAGGTTGACTGCCCGGAGAAGGTACAGGTGCTAGGCAACGATCGGCTCAGGCACCTCTTATATTTCCAAGACCGTGACTTACTTCTCGAACATTACATATCGGACATACGTTTCTTGATATACTCCTAAGTAATGTAATTGTTTTTTAGTTGCTTCGTGTGCGCAGGGTCTTGTAGTCCCATAGCAGCTAACTGCCCAACATGGCTGCCGATTGATTTATATTTAGATCGAGCGCACAGCGGCTGATCGCCAACACAATGGGACCAACAATCTGACTGTCATTCGGCGGACATTCCGGATGCGGCTCTCGCTTTCAAGACGATCCTCTCAGACTCACTTTTCGTGAGAATATCTACATACCATCTCCTTTTAACGCGTAATAAAAAAACATTTAATATCCATGACACTTCTGTGCAGTGTCCACATTCGCTAGACGTGATCGGATGTAAACTTGCATTAATGTAAAAGAGTGTTCATACAGATCACCAAGGAGATTTTCACTCTCCTCGATCTTTTGCAAAAATTTTGTCGGGTATCATACAATGAAATAACATTAAGGTTATCAACTGACAATACTTGGTGAAACTGCATAATTATAATTTTAGAATTAATTTTAATTAAAAAATTAATAAATTAAAAATATTTAGTTTTGATTCACAATTTATTTTAACGATTACATGTTTCGGCCTTCCTGAAGACCATCTTCAATAATGAAAAAATATTTCTATATAAGCCAATGCCTGTTTTTATTTTTTCATTATTGAAGATGGTCTTCAGGAAGGCCGAAACATGTAATCGTTAAAATAAATTGTGAATCAAAAGTAAATATTTTTGATTTATTAATTTTTCAATTAAAATTAATTATAAAATGATACAATGAAATAGTATTTTCTGTAATTACTATTTTATTTCTACTCATAAAATTTTTTGTTACTTTTTAATGCTAATGCCAATATTTTTCCAATACTTGCCGGCGGGTATAGCTCAGTGGTCAAAGCGTTCGCTTTGCAAGTCAAAGGTCGTGGATTCGATCCCCGACGGAGATTAAAAAAAATGGATTTTTAAACGATTTCTATGCTCTAAAATACCCCCGGTTAGCGTGAATTTTATCCCTAACCTGTAAAATTCCAGTCATAGCCTATTAATTAAAATTGGTGGTAGACGAAAGTCGTTCCGTGAATACCACCCATTCATAGTAAATTCTTTAAATAATAAGGATGATACCTGAATCTCTGATACTATTTAAAATACTAATCAACATATCACTCAAAATATGGGTTCAAATACTAGCTATAGCTGCCGTCTCATGAGTGCATTCCTGTAGTTCATCTGGAATTATATAAGTCTATTAATATGTCTTATGTCCCACATAGACATGCAATTAAATAGATGTCTTGGGAAAAGGCATGGACAATGGCAACTGATAGAAATGTGTGACGTAATTTTTTAGTGAGCATAAATTCCACTTAAAAAATATGTAGAGGAAAGTTATCTTTCTACAGTCTTAGCACCTGCTTGAAAAAGATTTGGCCTCTCTTCTTGCGACGCATGTCCATGTAATCCAGGCATACAACAGACAGTGAGACACTCTCTCATGGAGTGCATCATCCATGAGAATAAGAGGCGCATTCTACGTTGTCGCCTGGGAGTCTGCCATTTCTTGGGAGGATTTTCCTGAGCTGCTACTTGGTTCTGACGGTCCCTTGCTGTTAAACTTCATCAAGGAAATCGTCGGGGCTACACGCGCGGTTAACGAAGCTGACATGGAATAGGCTCTTACGTTCTTCAACTATTTGTCAGACACCTTGTGTGTAACTTGCAGGGTACAACACTCATCTAGATATAAGTCCCTAAATGGACGCTAAAGGAGAGTTGACTAAATTTAACTAGAAAATATAACGGCTACATGAACTACCAAGTGATAAGAGACACAGGTATAAAACAAGGAATATATTTAAATAATGAAATAATAAAGACATCGTTACTTTCGTTTTTCTTTAAATTTTTAAAATAACATTTTTGATATTATGTATTGTCTTTGTCTTGCTATACCCGAGTCACAAGGCATTATTAACGAATGAGTTTTGAATGAGCAATCCTCTGTACAATGCGATGACTGTGTGATAATGTTATGCTGTATTTATACCTACTGCGATGTCATGAGTCATGGCTTATCTGAATGGCATTTAACCAATATTTACAAGTGAGGCAAATCAAAAATAAATGCAGTTTATGAATAATCATACAATTGTTTTTATAATTTATGTATTAGTTAAAATTTAAATCGCGTTTATCTGATTTTAATTTTTTAAAGACTTGAATATTACTAGCGCCACAGTGTTGCCAACATAGATTTGAATGCAGTTTAAAAAATGGAATAAAATTCAAAGCAGTGAACGTTTCAAAGCTTGGAATATTCGATTTATATTTCGAATATTAATAAATACGTTTTTTTCTATGGATATATTGGTATAATTTCGTAGTATTAAATAATTAAATTTAAGCTTATCACACCGTACACACACCTATTTCCTCACACTTGACAATACATATATAAACTCGTTCTCTTCTTGTTTAGTTTACTAGAAAATGGCTTCTCAACATTTCAACAAAAAATCGAGACATTTTCACGTCATTCTTAAAAATAAAATCTTTTGAAAAAATATCTTATAATACATACTTTGATTTTTTTATATACATTCTTATTAAAATAATCATTTTTCTTTTGGGATTTAGGAAAATAGTCTTATAATACATACTAATTGATTTTTCTATATATTCGAGTATGTACATTATTAGAAATACAAGGATCGGCAAAAAATCAGACGGTTTTCGTCGTTGTTTTGAATTAAAACCGTCAGCGGGAGTGACCTGGATGCGGAAGGCGGAGGATCAAAGAGGATGGAGATACATGCGGGAGCCTTACGTTCAACAGTGGACGGATACAGGCTGATGATGATGATGATTGTGGACTTTCCGAGACAATCGTGCAATAATTGTTAAAAAGAGCATATTTATTTGAGACTTATCTTCCCAATTTCTCGGAATATATTTCTACAGGTTCGAAGACTAGAAAAATGTCATAAAATGTAATGCGATGTTGGTTGCCAGTGGTCCCATGCAACAGCTTATGGCGGCCATGTGATCCATATGATAAGGGATATACCATAGAAAGAGGGAGAAATACGAGTATACACGGCATTGGCAAATTGCCAGATTTTTCACCAGAATTCTAGTCTGGAACTCAGGAAGGGTGCAAAAACCAGTACGCAAGGTACATAATATACTGTCAACCCTTATTGGCGAAATACAATGTTGATGTTCATCATATCATATATTTATTTATCAATAAAATCCTCTTAATCTAAAGGTATAATTTATTATTATTGGTTACTAAGAATTCTCTTAGCGAAGTTGCGAAAAAAACGAAGCGATTTTAGAACACTTTTTAGTACTTTAAAAATGTATCATAATTTTTATCTTTTTTACGCTAGATTGTAAAAATAAAATAATTTTCATTCCAAACAGTTCATACTTCAGATTAAGTAAATAAAAATAATTATATTTGCCAACAAAAAATAATATACATCAAAAAATAAAATATTCAAACTCAAATTTTGATTTTGAGATCATACATGATGTGGATAATAAATCTTCATTACTGTCAACTTGTGTTTAGATGAGCGTCGAATATTCGACGCTTAGTAACTAAAGTTATATTAGGTTATGTTGGAGAAGTTAAAATTTTTCACGTCTTTCGTGAATTGATCATCTTAGGGATTATGTTGCTTATATTTTTAGTACGTTTGTGCACGTTGGAACTGATGAAGCTTTTATAGATCGCAAAACTGCAGTCTTCCGCTAAGTGAAACGGTGCACAGTGTGATCCATATTAAAACAAGGTATATTTTTTTAAATCTATTTAATATTAGAGATAAGTGTAGGCTTGGTTAGGTTGGGTTTTGTTGGGTTAGGTTGGATTGGGTTAGGTTACGTTTGATAAAAAACGTTTTCTTCAGGAAAATCACCACACAATTTTTAATTTTATTTTGATATCTTTCGTTAATTGATCATTAGTAATAACATTTAACGATTTAATCAAGTCTCCGTTCTATGATTTTCCGGCAATAAATAGTCATTCCCCACTACAACAACTTCAGACGCTATTCGTATTTATCAATGTGGTAATCATAATGTGTTAACCAGAAAGTGTTGCTGCAAGTGAGCAATTTTCGTAGCTGTCTTATTAATTTAATTATTTATATACAGAATCGAAATTCCAATTTTTTACAAATATTTAGAAACATATAGTATACATAAATATACAATAAATAGAGAAAATAATAAAAAATAAAAATAACACAAAAGAATAAGAAGATGACACGTGTCAAAGATCACAGAGATCAAGTAGAACAATACCATCGACAAAAGAGGAAAAGGATGTAGGAAAAGGATCGAGGTGTGCTGGTAGGCCATTTAGGAGCGACATTGCCGTTGTAGCAAATTGAGTGCTTTAAGCTCCACAAGCATCGACTGGGATCAAAAACAATGGATGGCTACGAGCACGGGTGTACCTATCTGGAACATAGAAGTTAAAACATTCAAGAATCCCAGGGTTGTAAATTGAACCGCGAAGAAGAAGGAATGAATGTTTGAGTGCAGCAATTTTCCTCCGTGACTCTAGCGAATGGAAAGAAAGCATCCCTAGAAGAAAAAGAGTTGGGTAATGTTTGGAATTAAATGAATTGAATTCAAATCACGAGCTTTCATATGGCACGCATGATATATGTACTCTTAATACAATTTGCGTTCTCTTTGTTACATTTGCGAGTTGCGAATTTAAGGTTATGTTAAAACCCGTTACACCACGTGGTTGTGCAGGGGTTTCTGCGCATGACCGTGAAATGAAGGGTGTGCGAACCTCGACCATGTACCTGTATGTACCCTGTGTACCAGTTTTGCTCCCCTCGAAGATTCGCAAAGAAGAGGGATGAGATCAGTCTCAGACTCTAATCGAGAGTTGTTATGATCTCATTTAGAGCCGACAACTATTTGAATCAATTTATTATGAAAGTAGAAAATAGCTGTGTCCAAGTAGAGATACGCTCGCCACTTAAGGGTTTGTTTCTAGTTTTTATCATGAACTATTTAAAATGTTATAAAACTTTGTTCAATTAAAAAATATTTATTTTAATGTCAGCGACGTCAAATTATTTTTTCCCAATATCTGGCAACATCGATAGCTCGTGGGTTGCCCAGCATTAGGTCCTGAGATGTGCAACTTGTTGGGCACATGGAACAAACCTAACCGTAGGTTTGTCCAGGGCGGTCTGCAGGTCTCCACAGTCGCACAATAGTGTCCCTCCCTGCCGAAGCATTCCCCACCGCTCGAGGTTGTCCTTTGTTCTACCAACTCCGGTTCTTAATCTGTTTAGGGATTTCCAAGTCATCCAGTCCAAGGTCCTGGGACCAAATTCCCGGAGGCCTTCCTTTCGCTACCGATGAGTCCGACCATGAAATCCTTCTGGGATGCGGTTTGTTGCCAGAAGTTGAGGACATTTTCAGGGCCGGATGTGAGAGATGTTGTGGATTTCGAAACCAACCATCTCGAGACTTCAATCTGCTGTTTCCACCTTAGGGAAGCTAACAGAAAGCTTCGTGTCACGTGGGACGGTAGTTGATTGCCTTACCATTTCCTCGGCGCATATGACTTTGCGTCTTATGTTCGAAAGTGGTGCGATGCCAGCCAAGGGGTATAGTTTAGAAATTTAGTGTTGGTTTGAGGCAGCCTGTGACGACTCTGCATGCATCATTTTGTTCAATTAAAAAATATTTATTTTAATTAAATATAATCAAAGTGATAATGTTCAAAATGGTGTCACGATCCATCGTCCTCAAACAATTCGTTCCCAGACTCATCGGTATCAACGTGGGACGCCCTGGATGTCTGCTGCAAGGGACATTTGGTCCCCCAACAACTGGTGCACTGGCTGTCCCGCTAACCCATCCTAACCAAACCTAACCTAGCGATTTGTCCAGTGATCGTAGAGTCTAGAGAAGTCTCTCCATTGACGTAAGTTGCACTTAGCTAAAATATTGGGAAAAAATAATTTGACGTCGCTGACACGAAGAAGAAGAAGACCGATGAGTCGTTGAACGAATTGTCTGGGGACGAAATGCGGCGGAACCGTGTGATAATGTTCAAAACATATTGCACACAAGCCTACATTAAATTTTCCACACGGCGTTGGAACTGCCGAAGTTTTTTTTTAAATTTTCTGTCTTCTTTTACGTATCATATATACTCATTTAAATAATCAATTGAGTATTAAAAATCTATAATCTCGGTCCTGAATATTTCTTTGTTTTGGATTTACAAGTTTTAAAAGATGTGCCGACGAATTGTTTGGGCAATGGATGCATCCCGGGGCAAGCTGTTGGATTCTGCGAGCGCCTCTTCTGGGAATCGACCATGGACCATTATATAAACCGTAGATTCCCAAACACACTTGGCACGCTAAAAATTAAAAAAAAACAACAATCATACTATTCTCCATAACGATCCTATAATAAAGTGAAATAAATATTCTAAGCATACGATGCTTACAATATTTATTTCGGATCCTAGTGAACATAGAATGCAGTTACAGCAAAGGAGAATGGTGTATTTTCGTGTTGTTCATATGTTCCAAATGGAGGCGTAAATTGCAAAGCCAGACAAAATATGAAATATATCCTGCGTTTTTTAATTATTGATAATCATGTTGGAGAACACCAATGAAGAATTGAAAGTTCCTTTATTATAAAGAGTTTATAAATTATATTATACAAACTACATAGATCTGATGTAAGAATATGTTTATTTATATATACTTGTTTATATAAATAAATTTAAAAAGATAAGGGAAAACCGCCTAAGATGGTATGGGCATGTACACGGAGAGATGAAGACCACATGGTGAAGAAACCCCTCAACATACGCTGAAAGGACGACCTGGAAGACTACTGAAGACCGCCAGAGAAACGAGTAGGATTTTGATATAGACTTAACAATAAAATTATAAAAATTCAAAACAATTAACACAAAATAAACCTAATACAACTGTGGAATTTGCTCAATGGTAGAAGTTTGAGGAATCTTTGATTTGTTTTCAAAGTTTTCTTACCTGTGGACTGACGATTTCAAGGTTAGGTCCTTTTGCAAATTATAATGTAGAGATTCGATCATTCGGGGATAGAAAGAGGGTAGAGAGGTGTTGGGGGATCAACACTACGGGCAATGCTCAGCCGTCCACAAAATGGCAAGAGTCTTTGAAATGTAGCGAAGAGATGTCTCTATGGCTGTATTCTTACATACATACACAATCGACATGTTTATACCTGCTTTGCTTAAATGTGTGTGCAACCGCATGTATAGACTATTGCACATCTTTATCAAAATATTTTTTCTCACTTTCGACAAGTAGGGTGACCATAAATATTGATTCACTTTAATAAATGACATCCGGTCCGGACCAGTGCACTCTATGACTCTCAGCCATCCCTGGCTGGACGCTGCATGCGAGAAACGTGTTTTGTGTTCGTGTTTGTGTGGGTTGGGGAGATTGTAAGTGTGTATTTGTCTGTTTCTTGAAGAGATCAAGATTGTAGGAAGGAGGAAACACAGACGCTGGAAAGGCATTCCAAAGCTTACCGGTGGCATTAGAGAAGGAACTTTAGAAACTGCCAGCTCTTGGTCGACACACATTAACAGTGTATGGATGTTCGGCAAGTGTATGACGAGTTTTTCAGTTGTGGGTGGGTGCAGGTGGTATTAGTTCTTTAAGTTCCGAAGAGCAGCGACCGTGGTAATAACGTAGAAGAGACTAAGTGAACCAATCTTACGCCTGTGTTCCTTATCATTAATATTTTAATACAGCCTGTCTCTAATTACTTAAATACGGTTCTTGAGTATTTATTTATTTATTTATTTATTTATATACAGAATCAAATTCCAATTTTTTACAAATATTTAGAAACATAGAGTATACATAAATATACAATAAATAGAGAAAAAAATAAAAAATAAAAATAACACACAAGAATAAGAAGATGACACGTGTCAAAGATCACAGAGATCAAGTAGAACAATACAGGAGACAAAAGAGGAAAAGGATGTAAGAAAAGGATCGAGGTGTGCTGGTAGGCCATTTAGGAGCGATATTGCCGTTGTAGCAAATTGAGTGCTTGAAGACTCCACAAGCATCGACTGGGATCAAAAACAATGGATGGCTACGAGCACGGGTGTACCTATCTGGAACATTATATTGTTTTTTGTCTATATTTTGTGTATCTCACAAGTCTCGCAATATACGACTATGTGTCTCACAATTCTACTTCGAATCAAATTCCTTCCAATCAAATGCGATCTTTGCCTTCATCCCATCAGTAGACTGCAACAAAAAAGTGTAAAAATTAATTTACACGTCCATTTAAATCATTTCATAAATCATTTCATATATCTACAATAATTAACATAGCTTTTGAATCATTCAAATATTGTAATTGAGGGATGCAAACTCACGTGATCCATATAGCTTTTACAGAAACAGCATAATAGAACTTAGCTTTAAAGTCAATTGCAATGTCGATTATGTTAGGTATTTTAGGATGTCGAGAGCTTGGAGTCTTCAGCAATATGTAGCTTCGATTTATTTTACGTTAACCACCCTTTAGAGTAGCAAATAATGGGTCCGCCAAATAACTTTTTTTTTTTTGAAAATGCTATAAAAAAATCGAGTGTAGCTTCGGCTGTGTGGCACGTAGCGCCGTCCTGTTGAAACCAAATGTTGCCAATATCCTCCTCTTTAATTTTTTGTGAACAAAAATTCGTTCAACATGGCCCGATAACGATCGCCATTGACTGTAACGGCCACTCCTTGCTCATTTTCGAAGAAAAATGGCCCAATTATGCCTCTGGACCAAAATCCGCACCAAACAGTGACTCTTTTTGGGTGCAACGTCTTTTCAATGTATGCGTGCGGGTTTTCTGTGCCCCAAATGCGACAATTTTGCTTGTTTACATACCCGCCAAGATCAAAATGGGCTTAATCTGAAAAGATGTTTTTTTGGCAAAATCGGCATCTTTTGTAAGTCGATCGCAGGCCCACTTAGCGAAGCGAAAACGCATTGGATTCGTTCAGCGGAAGGATAAAACTAATTATCTGTCAAATCAGACATGAGCTAAGTGTTACCATTCACGAAATAAGCACTAGTTGAAAAAAACGTTAGATGGCGGACCCTTTAGTTATCACAGTCAGCAAGATATCTTCAATGTCTACAGTTCCAGAGGCTGTTGATGGAATATATTTTTGTAACGACGCCGGTTGAGTAACCCACAAATAAAACTAGCTAAAGTAAACGAATAAAAAATATCTTTAGAATGCGAATCTTGGTGTTTCACTAAAAGCCAATGCAGCCGTATAATTATTATTTGTAAGCAGATGCCTGCGTAGAATATGTAATGGGGGTGCGATGTTTTGACTTTGTGAGAAATGAGTTTGAATAAGGCAGCCTTACATATTACATTTCCCCTAGAAACGAAAGTGAACCTGGCTAGGAACATGTCTCATATTTCGGAGGGTATAGCTCAATGGTCAAAGCGTTTGCTTTGCAAGCCAAAGGTCGTGGGTTCGATCCCCGATGGCGATTAAAAATAAGATTTTTAATCGATTTCTGAGCTCTAAAATACTCCGGTTGGTGTGAATTTGATCCCTCACTCGTAAAATGCCAGTCATAGCCTATTAATCAAAATTGGTGGTAGACGTCAGTAAGTCTACCCATTCAAAGTAAATTCCTGTAATGATAAGGATGACGTGTGAATCTCGGGCTGTAGTGTATGACGTTGGCGGATCAACACTCCACATGCAGCGTTAAACCATATGCACTATGGTAAGCGTCATAGAATTCCACAGATGAGACTTCAGAATCACTAACACCATCTGTCGGTATTCTCCTGTATGTGTTTACATAAAAAAAATGTATTTCGGATGTCGTAGCATAAACTATAGCTGCCTTTTCTTCAAGCCTTGATTGAATGCTGTTAGGAACTATGCTTATAATTTAATCGACTGAGTTCCGGGATGCAGAGCTAATATTGGATGAAACAAGGACCGCGGCAGATTACTGCAGTTCGTGATGACTATAGAGCGGACATGGAAATGATGATGAAAGAATGACAGTTTCTTCGCCTAGTCAGCTCCGTGTCCTGAAGGTAGGCTATGGTAACCCTACTCTTGAGGATCAGTGCGTCGTTTCCCAGGAACTGAAGGGTTGATGCTTTGTATTGAATAACGGTAACATCCTTTGACTAAACCTACCCTCGATACCTGCTCTAACTACCTACAAGTCTTACCAGTCCAATAACAATGAGACTCACATATTACACGGGAAGGTATGTTCTCCAGGGGAGTTTGCTTAAACATTTAGAGAATGAAACCATATTTCTTTTCCATCTGGGATGTCACTTTAGGATGCAGTTTTGTAATTTTCTTAATTCGATTCTTCCAGCGAATCCTTCTTGAAATCTTCTTTTCTTCTTCGTGTCAGCGACGTCAAATTCTTAAAATAAGTAGAATTGGTAACAACTTTTTTGGTAGTATTTAATTGAATTAATGGTCAATAATTATTTAGCTAATAGTCAGTAATAAATACATAAAAAGGTAAGTAAAAAATAATCATTTGGCAATGGAAAAATATTTCATGAATGGTAATTATCAATAGATAATGTTAGGTTAGGTTTCCATTTTATGCGTTAATTATTCATTAACTTTACATCAATTTTTACCAATATTGAATATATTACTATCATTTTAATATCATACTGACACAGTGGATACTGACAAGTTATTTAGTTTACTGCCTATAATTTTATTTACTCCAAATTGATTTAACTTATTGCCAAAACCTTGAATTAGTTACTGAACGAAACACTGAAAAAAAATACACGGAACTCGACTTGCTTCTGTCAAAGTGATTCGGTGGTGTTCACAGAATGCATTTAGTTCGCATCCTACGTTGATTAATATAATTCGAAAAGCGTCTTAAAGACGAATAAGAGTCACACAGACTTGGGCTAACTATATATATTTTGTGCCATATACATAGAGGTTATATAATTTTTTTCCCGTTTCCGTTTCACATATGTTGCAGTTGTTCAGTATTATGGTGTAGTATGGAAGACTGCTTTGTCCGCTCCCTCACATCGTCATTCCTCTCAAGTCAAACCATTATAACCCTAATATTAAATCACCATAGAGTAAACAAATCTTGGGGAAAGGAAGAATTATTTTACATATATATTGTCGATCTTAAGAGCAGCTTGTAACAGTCGTATACATCAAGCAAGCCCAGCTTTCAATAAAAAAATAAAAATTATTGAGTCACAGAATATTACTTTAAGGCTCCGCAAGCAACTTGCCAAAACATTTGTTTGGAGCATCTTAATGTACGGCTGTGAGACATGGTGCTTATCTGAAAGTGATAAAAAAAGACTAGAGGCCTTTGAGATGTAGTCATACAGAAGAATTCTCGGAATTTCCTGGAGAGACCACGTCACGAACAATGAGGTTCTCAGGATAATCAAGGAAGGTAGGCACCTAATAAGAACCATCTCAGAAAGGCGAGCCCGATGGATCGGTCACATCATGCGCCACGTGGTCTTCTTCACGACATTGTGGAGGGGATGGTTGAGGGTAGAAACTGTAGAGGGCGCCCTAGAAGGGAGTATTTGCAGCAAGTATTCGAGGACATGAATTGTAGCGCTTATGCTGAGCTGAAAAGGGTTGGGGAGGACCGAGAGGAATGGAGATCGAGATGCAAGATTCTGTTGCTGCAAACCAATCCACCGGATTGATACTACGAAGAAGAAGAGCAGCTTCAGGAATATAGTGGAGACCCCTCCCCTCGCTCTTTTCAGCGGTATGCTTACATAAAAGAATACTTCTTAGTATCTTCTGAAGTTCCCTAGCATGCGTTTACATAAGTCAATGATCGTAAATCGGAGGCTACTACGGTGTTTGAGGTCTGCGACGGTCTGGCTTGGTTTATCTCTCGTACAGTCTACAGCAGATTTACGGCCGCCTTGCCCGATAGCCGCGTGGGCAACAAATAAGCAATCTGCACTCGAAGCCTTTCCGTATTGCTGGCTCTTGCTGTCCTGGACCGATACTCACGCTGACCCTCTCCTTGCCAGATATCTTCTTTTTACGCGATTGTAATAAGTCAACTGTGTTCTTATTAAAAGTAATATATACATTTTTATGTAATCGCATGCAGGGAGCACTGCCGGTCAAGACCAGTGCACTCTATGACACTCAGCCAGGTAGACTGGACGCTGCATGCGAGAAACGTGTGCTGAGTTCGTGTTTTTGTGTGGGTTGGGGAGATTGCAAGTGTATATTTATCTGTTTCTTGAAGAGATCCAGATTGTAGGAAGGAGGAATCACAGATGCTGTAAGAGCATTCCAAAGCTTACCGGTGGCATTAAGGAAGGAACTTTGGAAACTGCCAGTTCTTGGTCGACACACATTAACCGTGTATGGATGTTCGGCAAGTGTAAGACGGGTTTGTCGGTTGAGAGTTGATGCAGGAGGAATTAGTTCTTTAAGTTCCGAAGAGCAGGGACCGTGGTAATAACGGTAAAAAAGACTAAGTGAGCCAATTTCACGCCTGTATTCCATTGATTGCAGGTTAGACGTAAGAGTGTCATTGTTTATCAAACGAATTGCTCTTCTTTGAACTGAGTCAATTAAGTTTAGTAGGTATTTTGGGGCTCCAATCCAAAGGTTACTGCCGTATTCAAGGATAGGTCGGATCTGTCCTTTATATAGAAGAAGAAGTTGTTTTTCGTTGAAATACCGACGTGATCTATATAATACACCTAGTTTTTTGGAAGCGAGACCGGCTTTATACTTAATTGACTCGTAATAATTGACATTATTCGAGATTGATAATCATCAATCAATCCAAGAATGTTGATGGAGCTTGCTTTTGGAAGAGAACAACCGTTGAAAGATACTACAATATGTATGATGCTATGTAAATAAAAAAAAACTAAAATATATCAACCATAGAAATAAAATCATGGACCTTTAGCTACGGAAGGTCTTCTGCAACCATCCAACACAGCTACTCGCATCTAAAAATTCTTTCAAATATGTTCAGTAGTCGACGGATCTTTTGTATAATAAGAGCATTTTGGGCAACAAAAACGGCTGGAAATCGCAACCTGGATAAGCATATATAAGCACTTGATTGCTATGACTCATAACAATCAACTTTAAACATCACTGGTAAGGATATGATCAATTTATTACTAAAAAAAAAACTTTGTGATTGACGTACGTTACGACTTGTATTAAACTTTGGTTGATTTTTTGCTCTTTATTCTGCCTTTTATGGCTGTCGGAATTTATCTCGATGTCATTGACACTTGAGGGGTTTACACTTAACTCTGGCAATGCAGGTCCTCCATCCGTAGGACGAATGCTGCATTCCATAGCTGTAATGTAATATTGCAACACGTACTTACTGCAAACGCGTCGATGCAACTGTACCACCGCAAATAACTCATAATTTAAGCACAAAAATATGAGCCTGAAAAATGCCTTTATCAGTTACTATTTAATGCAGTACTAAAATTCCATTATTGTTTTGCTAGAATCTGGAATAACTTGAGATGTCTTTGTCGCTGAAAGAATTTGAATGAAGAAAATTCCTTTGCATGTATTTTTGCTAGTTCGACTATCCTCACATGGAGTACAACTAGATTGTAAATCTCAGATTAATTTTGAACGCCACAGGACGTCTCCAAATGGATAAAACTCTATTTATTTTGTATTTTTAAAAATTTTCACTGTTAAATTTGGAATTTATGCCATTAGGGTTTGTGCCATGAATAAATAAATACTTTGGAAATTATATATAATTTAACATGAAAAATAACAAAGAACTGAACGAGATTTCTTTGCGCATCGACCCGCGACAATAGCACATTATAAAAGCTATTGTCGTTACATCACCAAAGTAAGACAACATTGATCGTCGACTGAAACTTGGATGGCTTACCACCTGTTGTTGTTCTGGGTGTCGTTGGTTCGGTCGAGCCCTCTTCAGCGGGCTCATCCTTTGGAGGTTATCAGGTACCATATATATGTGCAGTGATATAAGGGACAAGGCATGAACAATAGGAACTGAGTGGCATCAATTTGTAGTGACAATATGTTCCAGGCATGGAACGGACATCGAATGAAAATCTTTTATTTTGTTGTCAATAGAGTTTTTTTTTTCATTTTTCTGTATGTGCTTGAATAATAATATATCCAAAGAAAGTTCAGGTTTATAAATATCATGTACATATTGTAATTATTAATTGTTAGATATACATTTTGGGCACATGCCCTAAGAACACCGGCCTAATAACTCCCATAATGACTCCCAGATGGTTATCAAGTCACCTGCTGCCGAAAGGACAGGTGAACAGAAAACAGGGGTAAACCACTGGGCATCGGGTTTCTTAAAATCTTTAAAAATAAAAATAAACAATTTAATAATTATTATTTTAACTTTACATAATAAAGGCGGTACTACCATAACGTCTAATAAATTCAGAAAAAAATGTTAAATTGTTACACTAAAATGACTAAATTACAAGTTACGCAAATTTTATATAAAACATTTTTTTTATGACAAAAAAATATTTCGTCTTGTATATTTCTTTTAATACCTTACGTATTTTTGATCTAGCAATCCCTGCTACGGTAGTCAGGTTAATCATCCAAGATTTTTTAAAACAAAGGTGTACATGTATGTTTCAACCGTTGTAATTTGAGCACCTATTGCACACTCTTGATTATGGTGACCATAAATTTCAAACGAGGGTCTTCTACTTTTTTTCTTCTTCGTGTCAGCGACGTCAAACTGCTTACGCCCAATATCTGGCAACCGATGGCCTGTGTGCTGCCCAGCATGAGGGATGTGCAGTTAGTCGGGCACATGGGGTAGGGGTTAGCACAAGGGCATTAAAACCAAAGCCGACTTTTCGATAAGCCTGTGCTTTTCGTCATCCCAGAATAGCATCAACTGTTGAATGTTTTCTGTAGAACTACAGTATGAGTAGGGTTAATTGGGATATGGGCATGAATTTGGCAGCTGGCAGAGATCCGTGAATGTGGGTTGTGGTGGACATTTGCTATGATTTGGGAGCGGATATGGTATCGAAGTATGAGGGTTATCGGATCGGGTTACGGATCAGCGAGCGCAGCTCACACCTGGCGGGCGAATCGAGGGAGAGATCCATCACGTATGGCTGCCAAGCCAAGACTGAGCTTCGCAGGCAGTTCGTTAGGGAAGAGATTTGGAGCTTTTCAGGACTGTAGCGCCATGGGAACTTATTTTACGGATAACCCTCGTACTTAAGAGCAGAGTGACCGAAAGTATTTAAGCTACATGGAAAATTAACAGACTGCTACACCATAGGCACGGGTTAAAAATACTGGATAACACCTGCTAGGTAGGGACCGATGAAGGTAGTTCTAGCCAAGACCTACTATGGTTATCGCACTTAATCGCTAATGGGTTATGGATATTATGTAGCGTTCGCCGGGATTCGAACTTGGATTTTCCCTGATGTAAGCCGCCCCGCGTGTCTGATGACAAATCGACTCATTTTCTGCGTAATAAATAATAAGTAAACGTACATGATCTTCAATAGTGCAGAGCTTCAAATGGGGACAACGCCACATTATATTCAACTATTCTTTTTTTATAGGTAATCGATCTATATTTCAATATTATCAATAATTAAATACACACATACAATTCTACATTCTAGGCAGAGAATGGTCGTGTGGACGACGCTGTGTATAGGACGGTGCCAAGGTGCAACGCTAGAGGTTCGAATCCCGCGTCTGCCGATATTTAAAAAAAAAACGCACAGCATAATAATGGCGTCTAACAGTCGCCTAATGACGATGAATATATTTCTGCATATTATGCTTGATATTTAATGATATCTAAACGCTGCGTGTGTAGTGTATATGTGGATATTGTGGCTTTTGGGTTTAGCCGTGTGTGGCGAATTTCTTCTATCCGATATTTCGACCAGCATTGCAGGGGTCTTCTTCAAGGTTGATGACTTTGTTGTGAGCTGGTGTCAGGAGGTAGTTTAGCCGTCAGCTACACCTCCACGAGTGTCATGTCGGGTAATCGTGTACGGTGTGTATGTTCTAAGAAGAGTACCTCCACGAACGTCATGTCGGACTGTGGTTGTCATTGCTTGTTTGTTTTTATGTTTTTGAGTATGTGCTAGAGGCGGAAGCCATGTAGTTTTGAGAATCAAGCCGTCATCCCTGTTGATGTTGATGGGATATTTTTTTGATTTCAATGGCTTCCCTTAGTAGGCGTGCATGTTTTCCTTGCGTTCGAGCCACCATTTCGGGTTCGAATGAAAACATATTTCCCATGTCAGCCAGATGATCTGCCAGCGCTGACGCCATTGGGTGGCCTAGTCTGCACGATCTCTCATGTTCGCTTACTGTTTTTGAAAAATGGTTGTATATATGTCATTAGATTGCAGAATAATATTCACGCATATTAATCTTAAATGGGTGTTTTTTCGGAAGGATGTCAACTGTATGAAAAAGTCTTGAAAAAATGGCAATAAGACAAGTTATTAAACATTCCTACGTTTGCAATATCTCTTTCATATAATGGTGGACATATACTGCACCCAGAGTGCATTTTTTTGTACGATAATAATTAGAGAAAAAAAAGTAATGCTCTGTGAATTCTCCTCCATGCAATCTGAATTATTTTTATCCATGAAGATTTTATTCAAGCAAACATCACCACAACAAATGTCTAATAAGTTAAATAATTGATTTTTAAATAGTATTATACACTAATGAATCCTTCATAGATTTTTGCAGTCGAAATTGCAGTCTTCCAGCAAAGTGAAGCAGTGCTTAGAGTGATCCATATTAAATCAAGGTATGAAAAAATTGTATTTATCAGTATTATATGTACATATTATATTAGAAATCGACAGGCGTATACAACTGGGATGGGCAGCTTTTGGAAACTAAAATACATTTTTGAAGCGAAAATTCCGCAATGTCTTAAAACTAAGACGTTTAACCAATGCATCCTCCTTGTATTAACTTATGGCGCGGAGACGTGGAATCTTATAGCAAATCTTACACATAAAATAAAGGTCACCCAGTGTGCTATGGAGAGATCCATGCTCGGAGTGTCGCTAAAAGATAGAATCCGAAACGAGGAAATACGTAGAAGAACTCAAGTAGTGGATGCTACCCAACGAATAGGCACACTCAAGTGGCAATGGGCAGGACATTTCTGTCGAAGAGACGACGGTTGATGGGGAAGAAAAGTATTGGAATGGCGCCCAAGAACTAGCAAACGAAGCATTGGCCGACCCCCTGCGAGATGTACTGACGACATGAAGAATAACTGGAGTGAACTGGATGCGGAAGGATCGAAGAGGATGGAGACTCATGCGGGAGACTTACGTTCAACAGTGGACGGATACAGGCTAATGATGATGATACATATTATTCAATTTTTATCTTTATTCATGTTATATTAAACGTATACTATCAATTTCTACCACTGTTTATTTACATTGTTGACTTGTAAATATAATGTATTTGTTTACCAAATAATTGAAAATGACTCATCACAAACTTGTAACATATGACAATTCCAGAGTCTTTTAAAATTTAACTGACTGTAAGCTCTCTATGAACAATAAAAAAATTACCTACAGACTTTAATGCTCCAAAAGAGTATTTTTGACAATTTAAACAATCAAAATGCGCCATTGCCGGCTACAAACCTGGATACAAAAGGAGGAGGATTCATATGCAAGGTAAGCAGCCTGCCTATGGTAAAATCTTAAAAAAAAATCAAGGTCTCAAAATACAATATTTATCTCATTCTCATGGTTTACGTAAAAGTAATGGAAAGATCATTTTCAGGCACTGGATAATTTCAGTTAACCCTTTAAGTCCTCGCCCGCGTTTCTCTCAACATCCTACAAAGTTGCTAGTAAGAGTAATTTAGCTCTTCACAGTCTCTTCGCAGGTAGGACGCATCAGCGATCCTACTTCTTGGTAAAGGACTTCCATCATTAGTCTTATATGAGCTTTGTTTATATATAATATTATTTCATACGAATGCTGATATGCGAAGGCCCTTAAGGCTTTTGCTAAACATTGCTATGACATAAATCTAAAATCAAACAGAGCCGGATAAAGGATATTTTAAACACAAATAATTTCCCAAAATAAAATATATTTTTTAAATTGTGGTATACGATTTGGGCTGCAGATTCTCGTGGTATATAAGTATTAGGTTGTTCGAATAGTATTTAATTTTTTCCCAATATATGCATTATTATTTTATATTTTTACAGTTGTTGTAACAAGGAATGCTTGTAGAAATATAAAATTAATTAAACACAGCAGTTTTTGGTAAGTACCATTTCAAGTATTGAATGAAGAAAGGAATCTTTTTTGACAAAATTTACTTTTTTAATAGAAGAAAAATGTATAAATTATGTTAACCCTTTCACATCGGTTGTCGGCATTTGCCGTCAAATATTCCCTGACCGTTGACAACGGTTGAAGTGATATATCGTTTTGCTACTTTCAGTACTCATTGTGACATCTACGCTAGGAAATTGGAAGTGCAGTCATTCCCTTTATCAACTTACATGTATTCTTTACAGGAATCTGTAAAGCATGTAAATAAATATCGTTAGGTTTCGTCATAGGAGCGATTTTACTGTATACCACATGTATCAATGCTATCACATGTATAGAGTTACATATGAACGTTTGTTAAATATAATAGTTTTTTATGCATTATCTGATAGCTAAAGGATAGAAGAACCAATGTGATATATGGTCAGTTAAGTACATTTATGCTTCAGATACTAGTTTTAAGCAAAAAAATGGTTTGAAAAATTCACGCCATATTGACATTATAATTTGTATTCCACCGAGCCGTAACGAAAGGGTTAGGCAAGAAGAAAAGTCAATTCTATGGAGAAGATGCCTTGGAGATGCTGATTTGCGAATATTGAGTAATTTTGATGTTAAAGATGCATCACGATTTCGAAGTCCAGTTGTATCCGATGAAGACGCAAATAAGCATTAATTGATGTAAGTCATAGAAAAATAACTTATCAAATTCGATCGTTCATTCTCTCTTTAGCCTCGCCATTTCCCATCATCTGCGGTCGGCTCTCCTTGTGCACATTTGCCATGTCTGTCTGTCCTGCGTTGCTTTCTCGATCAAGCCCAGAGTTGTCAGATCCTTGTCTACAGTTGCAGTCCAGGTTGCCTGTGGTCTTCCAGGTCTTCTTCTCAGCGTGGGTATGTTGAGGGCTTTCTTCACCATGTGGTCCTCATCTCTCCGTGTCACATGCCCATACTATCTAAGGCGGTTTTCCCTTATCTTTTCAGGTATGAGGGCCACCCGAAATGAACCCCGAATATGCTCATTTCGAACTCTGTCCACTCTAGTCACACCGCCCGCCCACCTCAGCATCTTCATCTCTGCCACATGAATCCTACCCGAGACATTTCAACGGTTCGATCGTTCATTATTATGTACTTGAAAACCCTAAAGATTGTAAAGATTACAGCGCTTATAATAAATGATGAAAAACACATAATTAAATTTTGAATGATAAATATTTTGCTGATGCGGCCCTGCAATATCGCGGGATGATTTTAATTATTATGAAAACAAATTTGTCGATATTTCTCTATGACTTCCTTAGAGTTAATCAAGGTGTTACATAGTTGCGATTCAACTATACAGGGAAGATCAACCTTTTCTAGCCTCACAATAGCTTAGAAGTATGTGCTCCTAACTTCATCATATGGGTACCACAAACGATCCCTATAAGACATGTGCTAGGTCTTTTCTCTCTCTGAAAGTGTCGCTCATGTCTGAGCATCTTTGTACTACTGACCTTCCTTTGAGTTTACAAATCTGATCCATCCACCTATTTTCAGGAAAATATGTTACGTTGTATACTACGCACAAAGTATGATACTTACTCCTATAATCAATAATAAATAATATATACTATGGCTGTGGATTTGATGTGCTTTTCTGGTATTTTTTTGTTTATATTCCAAATATTAACGCATTCAATGTATAATTGGTTATGTTTATAAATGTGAAACATGTAATAGATTAAAATTGGCTATATAAGTTGACATCAGCACGATGTAGCCCTTGCCGACTGGTACCGAAAACCTCGATGTGCAATCTTTCGTCTCTTATTTTCTTTTTGCTTGTCCGCTCACGCGTGCTAGTTATAGACATCACCACTTGAGCGATGGGCGACAGCCTAAGCGCCGACGAAGAGTCAGTTATGTGTTGACGATTGATGAGAAGGTCGCATTACGGCCACAGCGGCATGTTATCCCGCTTGGCCGGAAGCTTGTAAAGTTTTAACGTAAATATAATCAATGTGCTTCTAAAAGAAAGTTTTTGTTTGCTGACCTGCTCCTCATCCTGCCCTCGCGACGTAATAACACCCTTTTTGAGAGAGAGGAGCATGTTAAACTGTATATATAACAAACTAACTGCTAAATGGATAAGCCCTGATAACTGGTCTACCCAACTAATAACTAGGCACGGCGCTTTTAATGACAGATTATACTAATTTAATTTAGTTTCGAACCCTAGTTGCACCTGTGGCGCCCCCTTCCAGACCTCAGAGCACACTCTCTGGGACTGTCAGTTCCTCTTATTCGAAAGAGGAGTCCTTTTCGATGCAGTTCGAGGGAATCACCTTATCGGGCATGCAGACTTTGTGGCCATTAAAAAAAAATTCACGCATTAACCATTTTCGCTTATATTTTCGGTGAGAGAATCTTCCATCTCTATTTTCTTACAGCCCAGTGAATGCGATTCTTATCTTTTTTACGGGTTCATTCTTTTAAGCACTTTTGTGCAGTGGTCATAATTGTTCAGAGGGTACTCCCACTGGACTTATCAGTTACTAATTTATCATAATCTGAATGAGCGCATCATCAAGGAGACTTAACTGTCCTCCGGTGTGATGCGGGTGTGAGGCGGGAAACGTCCAGTCCATATTAAAATTGGCTCCATAAATATGTTTTGCAAAATCACGCATGAACTTTTTCAATCTCTGTCCTGAAAAGATAAAAGAATACAATACATCATTTGAATTTGGAGATTTTTTAAACTTCGTGGACCGTAGGTTGTTGCCTGATTATATGCATTGAATAAATGCTAAATAATTTTCGCACAGGTTGTGGGTTCGACTCCCGTTTGATGATTAAGAACGTGATACATCTGAATTTACATAAATATTAGCTTAGAGCGAGTCACAATTTAAATCCCGACGCGTATTTTAAACATATATTTTGCAAAATAGAAAAAGATACAGGAGATCATTAGTTCCTGCGAAAGAAAAAAAAATAAGGATCCCGTGACTCTTACCATTGGAAGGTCGGTTAAATGTTAAGTACTGCATGTGAACTGTTTAATTGTCAAAGGAATCCGTCTACCACTTTCTGCCACCTAGTTTGATTAATAGACTACATGTACTAGGGGTAATGCCTCACCAAAAATGTCACTTTAATTTATCAATTACCATTCACTATATATTTTATCGTGTCGGAAACAACAGGATCAGATCCTGTCTGCCCAGAAGTGGGCGACGTCGATGGCGTTACTCCTCGGACACAGCGCACACTCCAGAAGGTGGGACAGGGTCTGTTCCACGCCGCAGTCACATTCAGTCGGTCTGTAAAACTCCGGTCCGAAGTCTGTTAAGAGACCTCCATATATTCCACCCCTGGTCGTGTCCGGGGGCTACGTCCTCTTACGGGGCAATCCAAGTATTCACTGATCCATTTTAAATAACAAAAAATAATGTTATTTTTACCGCTCATTTTCATTGTGAAAGTGCCCAGTATATGAAACCATACTCTCATTTGTATGAATTCCTCTGAACAAGATTCATGTCAAAATATACTTATTTTATAATAATCCATGTCATTTATAATGTTTATAAACCTCGATCATTTTCTGAGCCTACCTTAAATTTATTTATCTATTGATCTTCACTCAGTAACACGTTAGGCCTTCTTATTCTTTTGGGCATTTTTTATTTTTTATATTGTATTTATATTTAAAAAAAATCTAAGCAAGATTAGTTGTCCTCGGCGCCCCTAGCTTATTCGACGCCCTGGGGCACCGACCCACTTCGCCACCCCCTAAAACCGGCACTGGCTTCACTAGAAGTTGAAACTAGGAAAACTGGCTTGAATATCGAGCGCTTTACCACTCGTTTAGTTTCTTCCAATTTGCGGTTTGAAAATTTCGTTAGACCAAGAAACGTGAATGTTGTGTTTTCGACAAAATTGGCCATTTTATTTAAAAAAATGTTTGTAAACTGCATCCAGAGACTGCATGGTCCATTAAGCGCATGTTTATGAAGCGAGACGTCTCGTGCTCGAATCCCGACGAAGGCAAAATTATTTCCGTCACCTGTAAACACCATATACACTGTGAAATTAAAAAACGGACAATACGCGAATGCCGAGATGTATCTATGAGTATTATCAAAAAGCAAGATACTTGATGAATAAATTATATTTTTTATTACATGACGGATGTAAGACATGGTGCTTATCTGAAAGTGATAAAAAAGACTAGAGGCCTTGGAGATGTGGTCATACAGAAGAATTTTAGGAATTTTTCGGAGAGACAACGTCACGAACGATGAGGTTCTCAGCATAATCAAGGAAGATAGGCACCTAGTAAGAACCATCTCAGAGAGGACAGCCCGATGGATCGGTCACATCATGCGCCACGATGGTCTTCTTCACGACATTGTAGAAGGGATGGTTGAGGGTAGAAACTGCACAGGGCGCCCTAGACGGGAGTATTTGCAGCAAATGTTCGAGGACATGAGTTGTAGCTCTTATGCTGAGCTGAAGAGGGTTGCGGAGGACCAAGAGGAGTAGAGATCGAGATGCAAGATTTTGTTGCTGCAAACCAATCCACCGGATTGATACTACGAAGAAGAATTACATGTATATTCAAGATACACGTTATGGAATCAAATTTTGAAAATATCTCTTCGTCACAATCCTTAAAGTATTCTCAAGCTTTTGTAGACGCGTGATCCTTCCTATGTCTTTAATAGTTTAACTGCAATTAAACGTCATGAGTAACCATCAGTTTATGAAGGTCAAATTGCGCATACTCCCAAACGATAACACAGTTTTCTAATTACAATTTAGGGATGGTAAGTTCTTTATTTCATGAAGAAGAATTGCTGTATGCCTATTGTGAATCCATCGTCTACATCAGACCGTGATGCAAAATATTGCAGATGATGGTGATCACAGGGAAGGTTGAAGGAAAGCGAGCAAGACGACAACCGGCTAGCAGACGGACAAGCCTGATAAAACTATTATATCTTAGTTTAAGCGATGGAACCAGAATGGTGCAGAAAACTGGTGACGTTACAAAGGATCCGACACCCACCAGAGAGCTCTACAACGAACAAGAAGAAGATGACATCAAACATTATCAAGTAAGCTGATTTTTGTGTATAAAATTTAAATTGCATTGATATCAGCTTGATATAGCTCCTCATAGGATGACGCCGTAAAGCCTCGAAAAACGATATTTTGTCTCTTATTTTTGTTTGCTCGCCTGACATGCACATTTAATGTTAGTTTTAATTGTATAATGTTAAACGGTTTTTGCATACGCCAAAAATATTCTTTATGACAGTTGGCCCATTTCCTGTTGGTACCACTGTCATCTTGAATTCGCTTTTTCTGCAGCGACGGTTGGCGGCGCCGAGATGTCAGAGCGCGCAGTTATTGGCAGTTGGAGCTCGCGACCCTTATTGTTGCAAGTGTTAGACTAAGAAACCGTGATAATATGTGAAACGAAAACAAGTTGTTTGTATTGTGAACCTGATCCTGCATCCTGTCACCCAGTAAATCGATACCGTATAAGAGAGGAGGATATCAGCATGTATTAATGCAAAATAAATTACAATGCTTAGTTTAATCGACATCCACGCCTTCTACTGCTGTGGTCAAGCAGCCCTTAAATCCGTGCTGCTCTTACTGACTAGAGAGTAGTCATACAATTTAACGTGAACGGTTTCTTAATAATATCATTACTATGTAGGCTGAAGTCAATTAAAACTAAGAATAAACCAATGTTTAAATGATATCCTCTAATCGAATCATGTCTTAATCTAACAGCTAACATCAATAACACCACCATAAGACGACGGAATCATTGCTTACCACCGGATACATTACTCAACCATTTGGAGCATTGCCGAGAAGTAATATTCAGTGGTAAAGTTCTCGACTGTCATGCTATGCTTACATGAACCTAGTGCCAGTCAGTAGCGATATTAGTTCACGTATTAACGTACGTTTATCAAAGTGGAAATAACAATAATTTGTATCGAGTTGTGACCTCTGCAAGCAGTGATCGAATAGATTATCGTCTCATTTATTTACTAGATAGCACTAAATTAAGTTATTGTGAATAAACAGCACATTATATTTATGATTATGAGAGCAATCTAAGGGCCAAATAAAAATACATAAAATATGTATGAAGTAAAATTTAATTATTTTAAACTTGTTTAAAAATACTTTTGGGTGGTGTGAGACTGATCTCATCCATACCTTTTGCCTGTCTTTATTAATCGAACCGAATGACAATCAAATTATGAGATTTATGGTAGGGACGTATTGTAGATCGTGGTAGCTTATTTACTTCAATCTAGGAGCCGTTGCCACAGGAGCATACAAAATCTTCATTTTTTCAATCCTTACACCCATAGGCAGAGTCATTTCTTGGCTTAAAGGTAACTAACTTAAGTCATTTCTTAAAGTAACCAACCAATAATAGCTTCTTTACTTTAGAATGATAAAAATAAAGAAGCCACAGCCCTCGACTCACCTCAAATCTTAACCCTTTAGATGCGAGGTGCGGATATATCCGCATCACCGTGCACGGCTCTTAAGTGCGAGGTGCGGATTTATCCCACGCTCTGAAAAAAACACGTCGCTTAAGTGTGATATGCGGATTTATACGAATACTATATTGAATATAATTTTGTTTCGTATTCCGACATTCCTTCGTCAATTTTTTTTTTCGATATGTATTGCGTTGTGGGTCCATTCTACACATGTTTTAAATTTGCCCTTTTTTAAAAATAATAATGGATTTATTTAATTTAGTTCTGAAGGTGAATATAAATGCAGCACTGACCAATCAAAACACATAAAAAAATCGTCCTTAAATATTCAACTTTATTTTTCATTGACTAATTGACTTATTTCGTTATTTTTTATAAAATCTTATTTCGCAAGCGCGTATTATGTTGGTTACCTTAAGTCAAGGAATTTCTCTGAATGCGGGTGCTAGTCTCTATCGTCTCACTGACTCGAACACGGGTCGTATTCAGTGGTGCTGAGAAACTGACTTTAAAATGGATATGGTTGTTATCAAAATAGTAGTTTTCACTGTTGAAAATCATCCACAGAGTATAAAACGGAAAAATCTCTTAATTGTATTTTAAGACGCTCCTTATTTGAGGAATAGCTAAGCGATGTTTGTGTAATCTGGTAAGGTTTATTACTGTCCAGTATTCACGTATCGCCAAAGATATCCAGCGAATAGTTCTTGAATGGAAGTATACATTTCAATTAAATAAGATGGTATTAAGTCTCCTTTTCTTCAGTTCTTGGATAAAATGAAAATTTGTTTCCGATTATTAGGGGCTCGAAGAATCAGCTAGTTGAACACTATAAGTCAAGATTTTAGTTTATATATAGTATGTAGCTCTCCGCAGTAGCACAGCACTTGCTGCAGCACTCTCCACCGGTTCAGGTTCTTTAGTATTCATCCAACTCAAGTAGTCTGCCATTCAATGATTTCCACGTCTGCGAATCGAGGTTTCTGTTAGTAGGAAGGTGATGTCTTCGGTATGTGTATTATATTGATGTAATAAAATCCTTTTATGAGTCAAGGCAGCTTATGTGGCTTGATGCTGCAGCATCCGCATTGCTCTCAGGTGCGAAGAACCTCCAGCTGGTGCCGTTAATCATAACATTATCTCTGCAAGAAGGAGCAGAGGAGGAAGAGTTATTGTTGCATACTGCGGAGAGAAACAGTGCGGGCTGCTGTGCGGGGGGTACACGCAGGGCTGAGCTATTACTTATTACCATTATTAAAATCAAATAATTAATTCATCATGCACCCACCCACGAAATATAGACTCATCTCACACTTTCTAAACATTCATTCCCGGTTGATGTATGTCGACCAAGGCAGTTTCCATGTTTCTCCCTTCTCAAAATCTGAATTTCTTTAAGAACCAGATATACATGAAATCTCTCCCACCTACACACAAAATCAACACATATTTACTGCATGCATCGTCCAGGCGTTATGGTTGAGCGTCATATAGATCACTGATTTCAACCGGTTATGCTCTCATGCATGAAAATGCAGATTTTTTTTCTTAAATATTTGATTTCTTTCCTTGTTAACAAGGATCAAGTTGAGGGCTTTATCAATCCTTAATTTGTATACAAATACTAGTTACTAGTATCAGATACTAATATATGCTTACAAATGATATATATTTAACTATTTGGCGAAGATAGTGAATGCAAAACTGCGGTATCCATTTCTGTGAATAAAAGTTTTTCCACGTGATCGATTTAAAAAGAAGGTAAAAATAATGCAATATTTAAATCAATAAATTTGTCTCATAGTATATATAAATAACATTATTTGGTTTCTATTCTTTCACAGGTTTTGGACCTTTACCCGGGAAGTTTAGAAGGTTGTGAAGTGGATGGGTTAGTTTAGTAGAGACAGAAAGAGTGGATTACTAAACTAAACGTTTTAACATCCTCTTCTCTTTCAAATAGGTTGTTATTCCGTCGTGTGGTGGCAGGATAAGGAGTAGATTAGTAACACATACTTTTTCTGAAGCACATTGACATATATTTACGATAAACTTTACAAACTTATGGCCCAGACCTAGTCACAGCATTCGGCCGAGCCAAAAATACAATATGCTCTCGCTGACTGCCAGCACACGACTCCCGCGCTCGTTATGGGCCCTCGCCCAGCGCCACAAGCGCCAGTCTATATAACTAGTCCCAAATGCCAATAATATGGCGACACATGCATGTCGACAAGCGAACATAAATAAGAGACCAAATATTGTATATCGAGGTTTTCGGTACCAGTCAGCAAGGGCTATAACATGCTGATGTCAGTTTATTTATCTGATTTTCGAAAAATAGATTGTTGAAATTGATAGAACACATCTTATAGGCTGGGTGGTTCGATTCGTAATAAAAAAGAAATTTACTTTTCCACCCACTTTCAAGAATCGTGATTAATTTTACACATTCAACTTGAATAAAATCAGCTTGAATAAATCATGGGTTAAGGTTATAAAAAGTTATTGATTTTATATTTTTATTTTTTGATTTTCAGCCCTGAAATTGAAGGGAATTGCTGCAAAAAGTCTGGTCTCTTGCTGCAAACCTCAGCGTTTTAAGTGACTCGGATATTAACGGCATCATCTGAGGTTTATCGCCTAACTGCCCGGTCAAACTCACAACTCTCAAACGCAGTAAAAACGCAGCTTTCAGTTTGAATTTATTCGCAACGAGAGTTTATATTTCCGGCGTCGTTAGACGAACCAGCATCATCAGAGTATACAACCTTATAACTCTTAAAAAGGCTCCATTTTTTTAAAGACTGTAACGATTGCCACAGGAACGCTCTAACAAATGTTGCCTTTTAATACACCTAATTGCTTGAAGAATAAAATGGGTTGTAAATATGCGATAATTGGCAAAATCGCATTATCAGGAAAAAAACATTCAAGAATAATTTATTAGCACAGAAGAATGTACTAGAAAAACTGAACCTATGGGGAGTGCTGCTTCAAGAAAAAAATCTGCGCTTTTGCGTCAATTCGTAAAAAACTTTTTTTTTCATTTCCGTATCATATAATGTATTAACATCCTCCTCTCTCTCGAAAAAAGTGGAGTTATTACGTCGCTTGAAGGCAGGATGAGGAGCAGGTCAGCAGGCAAAGACTTTCTTTTAGAAGCACATTGATAATATTTACGATAAAACATTACAAGCTTCCGACCACGCGGGATGACATGCCGCGCGGCCGCAATGCAACCTTGTCTCGCTATAAATGGTCGGGACCGACTCCGATCTCCGCGCTGTCTCGGCTTTCGCTCGCGCCACTAGCGGTGGTATTTATAACTAACACACCCGTGAGCGGAACCGTCCAAAATGACAACACGGCGCACCTAAATGCACGACAAGCGACCCGAAATAAGAGACGAAAGATCGTATATCGAGGTTTTCGGTAACAGTAAGCAAGGACTACATCATGAAAACATCAGTGTCAGTACGTATAAATAAGACCAGATTTTTTTTCGATTTTTTCTTCATTCTACATTTACAATGTGTAAATTTGAGTAGTTTTTTAGATTAGAATTCCACGATAATAGTTACATGTTTCGGCTTTGAAAAAATATCTTATTGAGAATGGAAGAAACACAACATAAATCAAATTGTGGAATTTCTTACGAAAACCTTATTTAATTCAGAAAAGGTTTAATCCAAATAAAATTATTAAAGAGTGTGTAAATTAGTGGTAACGTGGGATTTTTTCTGGTTATCTGGCTATGAACTTCATACTTCTTTTAGGTTTGATTGAAATTCATTCAGTAATTAATTTCTAATGCTTTTTAGTAATTAACTGCTAATAATCCAGGGATACTCAACTCGGCAGCGCACGTTTTGCACCGCGCCTTTTGAAACAAGAACCCGTTTTGTATGAACATTTTGCATACACCGCTGCAGCGATAAACGACCATATCATGTTTATTTAAGCATATATTTTTAGTTTATTTATTAAAGCGAAAATTCCGCAATGTTTAAAAACCAAGGCGTTTAACCAATGCATCCTCCCTGTATAAACTTATGGCGCAGAGACGTGGAATCTGACAGCAAGTCTTACCCATAAAATAAAGGTCACCCAGCGTGCTATCGAGAGATCCATGCTCGGAGTGCCGCTAAAAGATAGAATCCGAAACGAGGAAATACGCAGAAGAACTCAAGTAGTGGATGCTACCCGACGAATAGGCACACTCAAGTGGCAATGAGCAGGACATATCTGTCGAAGAGACGACGGTCGATGTGGAAGAAAAGTATTGGAATAGCGCCCAAGAACTGGCAAACGAAGCATTGGCCGACCCCCTGCAAGATGGAATGACGACATAAAAAGAATAGTGGGAGTGACCTGGATGCGGAAGGCGGAGGATCGAAGAGGATGGAGACTCATGCGGGAGGCTTACGTTCAACAGTGGACGGATACAGACTGACGATGAGGATCAGGGGTCGTCAACGTTTTTATGCCTAGCGCCCACTTTTAGCCTATTTTTCATGGTTAAATTTCCCTACCGCCCACAAACCTCGCTATATTTCAATTCAGTATATGGGTGGAAGAAATTCTAAAAGGAATATAGGAGATTTGAAAATCTACAAAAATTGTCCACCGCCCACCACGGAAGCCCGTATCGCCCACTAGTGGGCGGTACGGACCAGGTTGACGACCCGTGATGAGGATAATAGTAATAGACCATACGTAGATGTGTTTGTGGCAGAATTCTGTTTAATCAATTGTATAATTTCGATATCTATATCTTGTCCATTAATTTTGCCTTGTATGTCCCATAGATGTCGTCAGAATCGCCGTCACCAGAGGTCGCTTCAAACACTATTACACCTTAAAAGGTGGGAGTTGAACTGGCTCTATATAAGGAGACAACCATATGGACCAGTCTCTTTTTTCCCTCTCGGTCGCGACCGTCTCTGCAACCTGATCAATCACGCAGCCGCCCGCCAGAATCATCGTGCTCGTTCCTCGCCGGAGACGCCACTGTGTTACGTGCCCGCTCTACGACCTACCGAGTTACAACTACCTACTAGTAACCTTTCATTATTCTAAAAATCAGTTTCAGAACTTGCTAATAAATATAATCTCGTAATCAATTCAAGTCAAATGTATTGTAAATATTCTGTTAACCTTTCAACCATCAATACTGTTTCAATATTAAGATATCTTACGTACTGACATTAAATGTCCTATGACATGGCACAGGCTATTGATATAAAGCTTAAATTATGTAAGATTATGTATTGAATGTACTCGGCGGAGCTCCGGAAAGCAGAGGTGACAGGATACGAAGCGAAAACCCTGACATTACTCAGTATCATATCCCACTGCTGAGATTGTCTGGGTTGCGTAATTATTATTATTTATCGGACGCTGCTCTTCGGAACTTAAAGAACAAATTCTACCTGCACCCATCCAAAATCGACAAACTCGTCTTACACTTGCCGAACATTCAAGCACGGTTAATGTGTGTCGACCAAGAACTGGCAGTTTCAGAAGTACCTTCTCAAATGCCAACGGTAAGCCTTGGATTCAGTGTCTGTGTTTCCTTCTTCCTACAATCTGGATCTCTTCAAGAAACAGATAAATATACACTTGCCAATCTCCCCAAACCACACACAAACACGAACACAACACACATTTTCCGCATGCAGCGTCCAGCCTCACTGACTGAGCGTCATAGAGTACACTGTGCATGTGATTACATATAAAAAATATATCAGATTTGATATAAGTCAATAATATATTGATACAAAAATTTGAATCGATTTGCACACAATGCTTTTGAGTTCGAGAATATTCCAAACAAAAATAATGATTTAAATTCTTATTTTCTTTATTTGAATTGTGTTCCGAATTTTAGTCCACATCGGCACCGCCTGATAATCACGTGACATGCGCATGGACTTGTTTGATGTGATGCACGTGTTCATTTTAGTCCACATCGGCACCGCCTGATAATCACGTGACATGCGCATGGACTTGTTTGATGTGATGCACGTGTTCATTTTAGTCCACATCGGCACCGCCTGATAATCACGTGACATGCGCATGGACTTGTTTGATGTGATGCACGTGTTCATTTTTGGCTTAGAGCTATTCTTATTATTTGTGTACATATGATTATTTATTTCTTTCTGACTTACATATTTAAATATATGTACTTCTTCTTCGTAGTATAAATCCGGTGGATTGGTTTGCAGCAACAGAATCTTGCATCTCGATCTGGAGATCGAGCATAAGCGCTACAGTTCATGTCCTCGAATACTTGCTGCAACTACTCCCGTCTAGGGCGCCGTTCTGCAGTAATGTTCGAACATTTCAGGTGGCATATCTTGTTGGCTGAAGGTTTTTCTTATTTGTCTTGGTTGTTTTTTCTCGAGCAGTCCCCACCCGGAGATCCGATTGGGGACTATTTTATCTCCGGAAAATTTTACTTGAGATGCAATCATTTTTTTGCTGATACGTGGGATGTCTTTAAGACTTTTAATGTGGTATTTTCACCTTTATTTCCACATCCTAATGCCGTTGACCATAAAGGTTCATCCGCCTTAGGAGGGCATTTACTACCTCCAGGACAATAGAGTGCCCTAACCAGCTTGACCTGATGAGCTTAGCTGGGTGTTAGCTTATTCCGGCCAACATTCGGTCCAAAAATCTGATCTTTCAAATTATCATCAACCACAACGCAAATTGTTTTTCTGCGTAAAATTTCGTACATGAAAAATGATTCATATGAGTTGCCATGGAGATATAAATAAAATAAAAAATGGCCGACATCGGCACGTCACGAGATCTTCCGCCAAAGATGTTGCGCGTCGATGCTGTTTAACGAGCGATCGCTAAAGATGCATATAAACCATAATGCACGTTTTGTAGAGAATTTGATGACGATTCTGATGGTGTTAGAGAATGTTTATAAGTTTTATTTTTAAGTGCGATTTATTGTTTAAAACAGGAGCGACGGTATAGACGTCTTCACTGCACGGCGTCTATACCGGCTATATGTACTTATAGCCACATTATAAGTATGTATGTACATTTCCTTCCCTCGAAGTCTTCTGGAAAAATCAAATAATAATATGTATTAAAATGAAATTATTTTAAAGCTATTTTGATAATGTTATAATTGTTAATTAATTACCAATATATGAGATAGTAAGTTATTGGCCGACCCCCTGCAAGATGGACTGACGAAATAAGAAGAATATCGTGAGTGGCCTGGATACGGAAGGCAGAGGATCGAAGAGGATGCTACGTTTATCAGTGGAAGGATACAGGCTAAATGATGATGATTATGTTGAGATAGTAAGTATTCATATGTTACACGCTGATCTTATTGACTGTAAAGATTAAAAGTATTAACGCTTTAACGCCCAGTGGTCCCATACGGGACCGCAAATTTGCGTCTTTCAATGCCCTAGCAGGCCAATGTTTGTAATGATTTGTCGCACAATAGATACTTCCATGAATTTACTTTAATACTATTATTACAAATAACCGTAATCCGATTGTGAAATGAACCATAAGCACCTCTGTATGGGACCGTAGGGCATTGTTGGTTTTAAATTTTTATCCACATTATGTAAATGTATCTATAATACACCAGTTTTTAATTTTTTTATTTTCAAATAATTCAAGCATTCACAATCCCAGAAAAAATCCTATGTAAGATCCATATATGTTCCCAAGTGAATCTTCGGGTGTAGAGATATCATGAGACAAAGGCAACTGACAACACTTAGTGTCGACAATTCGTGGAAACATAATGTTTCAAATATGTAACGGATATAGAAAGAAAATGCAGGGTGGTCCACTGAGAGTGAATAGAAAATGAGCATCGTGGACGGCGAATCGTTCATCGAAATGCTTCGGAGAGAATCTTTAATCCTAACAAAAGCATCTTACAGGCATGATATATTGATAAAAGATGCAGATATGAGGTGATGTCTAGGTAATGAAAACTTCCAGTGTGGTTTCAAGTCAGCTGTTGCCTTCTGGTTGTCGACACCACCGTCTACCGCTATACATTTCTTGCGTATCCTCCTAAGCAACTCTCTGCCACTCAGCTGATCATGAATGCTTCAGCAGAGCAGGTTCAAGCGTATTTGCTCCTCCACCTCGTTCTTTATTCTTCCTCCTTCGCCCACGTTTTCACGTGAAACGTCATTAAAATCGGTAAGTGGGAATCGCTTGCTTAGATCTATGTAACAATACCGTGCGATGTAAAGAATCTTTGCAAGCTATCTCGAAAAAGATTACAATTTTTAATGTTTCCAAAATTTATCGAGCGATAAAAAGCCCAACTAAATTGTTCATACCGTCGGAAAAATATTGACATTCACCTCGTATTTAGTAATTCAAACATCACGAATGCCAAAGAACTGTTTTAGATTGAAATATGTTATCTACAACCCTAGCAATATAAAAATACACCATCCTCAGTATTGAGAAATCATATTTTTATTTGGACCCATTTTTTTCAAGTAGCAGTTTTAGTGATATACGGTAAGGCCACGCTTAACGCGGGGGATACGTTCCATCAAAGTAGAGCGTAATGCGAAACAGCGCTAAACGGGGCTATCTTAACATGTAAATAATGGGGTTAGGTATTAAATTTAATAGTTATGTTTTTTTTAATAAAAATAAAACCAAACATTTATTTCTTACAAAAATAAAAACAATATAAACGAATATACTTATAAAAACAAATAAAATTCTAAGTCAGTCAGATCATTCAGTCTATTCTGTGTTTACAATTTTTTGACTTTTTTTCAAGAAGGCATCTAATGTAGTTTGCGATTTCCTTTTGCGTTAAGTTTTTGATAAGTGGATAAAGCATCTATAACATCCCGTCTTGCTTTTGAATTCCTGTCAAAATTTGAATCATTTTCAACAAATTAGTCCATAATTTCAGTTATAGTGGTCAAACTCTTTTTTACAAACGCCATCGAATGTTCTATTTCCTCTACTTCGAAATCACTAATATCGATATTTTTGTTTTCTTCTAGCTCAGTTAATTCCTTGAGCTCATCATTAGAAAGACTAGCTGCTGTTTCTTGAACTATTTCTTCGACGTCTTCCACATTTACCACATTTAAACCGGTTTGTTTCGCTAATTCCACTATTTTTCTACTATTTATGCACAATTTCGCGGAATAACCCCGGTTTGAAATAAAAGAGCGCTAAACTGAAGCAGCGTCAAACGAGACAGCGTTAAGCGGGGCCTCACTGTATAAGAAATAGGTGCTTAAATGATGTTCATGAACTGACAATTGGGATGAGCAGAATTTGGGAAACTCTGGACTAAGCTATAGTAACCACACGACTAAGTGTTAGAGTTCTTCTTCTTGTAGAGGTCACGAACGTCCGTATTGATTATTTATTAATTACCACGGCTCTGGCACGAACCTAGCACCCGCCCAGCAACCTGCAGGCAACTAAAGGCAACTATGTACAGGCAACCGAGATATCGGCAACTTTACTGTCAAACAATAAATAGCCAATTAAAATCGACGGCCGCACACAAAGCAGCGATTGCTGAACTGTAAAACAACGCCAAAGAAGCAGCCTTATTTAATATTGATTTTTCTATGATCATCCATGGTCACTTAGAAGGAGAGAATTAGGATCATTATTATATGCTTGGAACCGAGTGAGTAGGGCATAATAAATGGAAGTTAACTAATGTTTCTTTTGTTTATTTGGCTTCGTGCACACAACGGCAAACTGGGTAACGAAAAAGCAGACAAACTGGCCAAAATAGGGTAAAACTAAGCACAACACCCCATTACGACTGTTTTCCTCTCTGCTACGCACTGTACAAGTTAATGCATGATTCGCTTACTGCCTGGAATACAGCATATCAAGAATCAACCTCGGGAGGAATTACCATGTCTTTCTTTCCATCCATCAAACACTTACTGACGTGGAAAAAGAAAAACTATGTGGACTTTCATCTCATTCAAGCGTTTACCGGATACGGAATTTTCAGAGAATTCCTAAAAAGATTTGGCCTCTCTTCTTGCGACGCATGTCCATGTGATCCAGGCATGCAACAGACAGTCTCTCATGGGGTGCATCATCCATGAGAACAGGAGACGCATTCTGTGTTGTCGCCTGGGAGTCTCTACCATTTCTTGGGGGAATTTTCGTGAATTGCTGCTTAGTTCTGACGGTCCCTTGCTGTTATACTTCATCAGGGAAATCGTTGGGGCTACAAGAGCGGTTAACGAGGCTGACACGAAATAGGCTCCTACGTTCTTCAACTATTTCTCAGACGTTTATTCTAACCTTGTGTGTAACTTACAGGGTACAATACGCAACTTCATATTTTTTTCTACATTTATTTTAAGTGAAAAAAAATGAATAAAAGAAAAAAATGTTTCTTTTGTATTTGAAACCGATAAGAGGACCGTGTACCCTTGGTAACCATATCGCGTGCAGTCTTCCCAGTGTTGAGTGCTTAAATTTAAAGTGCTTATTTGAGATCTGCGTTTAAGTAGACTTACTTAAATGAATAATCACAAAATGGAGCATGTAGCAAAAAAAACTTAAACTAAACTGTCAGATATTTTGCTGCTTCCTGACACAGGTTTCATTTCCAAAGTTCCATGGAAAACATTTTGCAGTTGACAAAGCTGCAATTTAATACAAATTCAGAGGTTAAGATAGACCGTTTATTATGTGTAATGTTCAATTATTATAATATTATTATTATGAATAAAATATATATAAATTAATATAATAATATACAATATTATTTTGTTGTATTCATCAATGAATTCCCTTATAAATTAATGATTTCCAAAACACATACATATACTCATCACACAATTCATATCCACCTTTTCACTCACTATTTGCTTTATATAGAGCCAACACTCACTTTACTAACTGACTTGAAAATGGCCATTCGATGTGGCTGAAACATGTCGTCTACAAATATATTGAGGAATAAATTCTAAAAAATATTTTATTTATATCTGATAATGTTTAGTTTAATATTTTCATCCCAGTTGGAGGACATGCTACTGTTATCCAGCCTTATACTTCATACAAACAATGCTCTTGACAGCACCGACATGAACTCTACAGCAATTGCTACATTTCTTGCGCTTATAATTATGATACATTTAAGTACAACGGTATATCCTAGCACAAAACACGTGGACTCAACACGCTGCCAGAGACGTACCCTTCTCTTCTTTTTTCCGCATCGAATCCTCAGATATAAAATACGAGAATGTCCTCCATGAAACCGCCAACAACTCTGATAGGCATATTTTTTTTTTCAAAGGTGTCAATAAAACCACCAAAATTATTTTTTCTAAGACAGTATTAATTAGTCAAAAACCGCATTATGAAGAAGATTAATTATTTTCTGCTGCTTATACTTTGTAATATGTATATGTTTTTCTCTGATGATGAGAGGTAAGCACTTTATGTTTTCCTCTTGCAGACCGCTTCAAACACCGAATCCGAAGGACACATTCCAGCTCATATAGTGTCGGAAAAAGCATTAGTATGGAAATTTAAATGAATACAATAATTATTTTTGATAAACTAGGTGATTAATTTGAAAGAAATAAATGCACGTAACCACGTGTATATAAATAATTGTGTCGGAAACAACAGGGTCAGATCCTGTCTGCCCAGAAGTGGGCGACGTCGATGGATTTACTCCCTGCCATCATCAGGTCTTCCTGGGTGTAGCGCTCACTCCAGAAGGTGTGACAGGGTTCGCTCTAAGCCGCAGTCACATTCAGTCGGTCCGCTGTAGAACTGCCAGGCTATCATTTGTGTCCTCGTCTTGCATACCGGAGTATAGTCCCTTAACAGTCTGTTAAGGGACCTCCATATATTCCACTCCTGGTCATGTCCAGGGGCTAGATCCTCTTTCGGGGCAATCCAAGTATTCCACGTGTACCAAGTATACCAAGTGTAATAGGTTTATACTATTTGGTATGCTACTCTTTTTTAAATGCAAAACATGTTCTTTAGTAGGAGTACTATATAATGCACACTTTTTAGAGAACAAATTTCAAAAAGTCAACGATAAATAAATAAATAAATTAAATTCATATAATTTATCCGACCTTTTAAATTCATCAGATAATATCTTTAAATTAAATAGTTTTTTACGTCGGTCGATCCGCCTTTTGCTAGCCATTAAACAATTTTGAAGAGGAAGAAACATTGACGGCTTAATGCGAGCAGTCGTGATGAGGAACTGGAGTCAGCTGATGCTGAGATGGATGCTGCAGAAGCATGCAACAGCTAGCAACCAGGCAATGCTGGCCAAGCCAGTACTACTTATATTAGCAGGTGGGGTTCAGTGGTATCGTGATAGCTTTGTGAAAACACGTCTTCGCCTATCGTGGAATATTTACAAATACCGAAGTATATGCAAATATTGTAACCTACATTTTTAAATTCACCAGTCACATGCTACAGTTTATTTAGTCCTTATGTGGTTCAAATCTTTAAGACGTCTTATCATATCTGTTCCGCCGCATTTCGTTCTCAGGAAATTCGTTCAACGACTCATCGGTAATGACGTGGAGCGCACTGGACGTCTGGTGCACGAGATATTTGGTGCACGGGACAACTGGTGCACTGCATGTCTCGATAACCTAACCTAAGTAATTTCGAGCTAAAAAGGGGGTTTATGGATCTCTGGACTCGACGATCACTGGAAAAATCATTAGGTTGGGTTAGGTTAGCGACACATCCAGAGCACCAGTAGTCCCGTGCACCAAATGTCTCGTGCACCAGACATTCAGTGCACGCCACGTCGTTACCGATGAGTCGTTAAACGGATTGTCTGGGAACGATAGGTCGTGACACCTAGCATTTCTGTGTGAGGTGAATAAGACTCAAAAAGTAAAATACGATATCTTTGAAGGGGCGGTCACGTGTCTAACATACGAGTAGTCTACATTAAACATCACCCTAGTACTTTTGAACTCATGAAACCTTGGGTTTTTACCTTGGGAAATTAATGTCCTTCTGGTCGCTGTGCAAAAAATGCGTTGGACGTCATTTGGGTAAAGAAGCACGAGGTTTTCGGTACCAGTCAGCAAGGGCTACATCGTGCTGATGTCAAGGCTTATCTTTTATAAAGACTGTCGACCACTGGTGTAGCCATAACTTGATTCCTACTTTATCAAATCGATTCCTTTAGAACAGCCTAGAAAAATATAATTACCAACGAAGCGATGTAACAATTCATCAATCTAGATTATTTTATCTGAAATTTATTTATATTGAATTCTTTAGAATGATTTAACTACATACTTTTTACACGCAGAAGCGCTCAACATATTTTACGAGTTTCATCGTGATTAGTTTTATATAGACTGCTGTGTCCTCTTTGCCACGCCTCAAGCAGATGTATAGTTTAGCATAAAAATATATAATAATTTCTGTCAAGATCTCGATAGTCCTCTCATAGCCCTTAATGATGGAGCACGTAGGCTCAACAACCCCATAAAGGTGCAGCGATTCAGCTGGTTACCATCCTACCATTCTGCAGTTACTTTTTATGGTTATTACCATCGGCCTCAAGTTGAGTTTTGTGATACGAGAAACTGTGATACCAGTAAGTGATGTGAGAAAGACCTTCAGAAGTTTAGACAAAATATTTTTGATGTGATATGTCATTAAAGTAAACAAGTTGGGCGTTGCTTGATAAAACTTATTCTTCGCAGTATCAATCCGGTGGATTGGTTTGCAGCAACAAAATCTTGCATCTCAATCTCCACCCCTCTCGATCCTTTGTAGTCCTCTTCAACTCAGCTGAATCTGCTGAGCTGATTAAACTACATATCAATAAAAAAAAACACCGCACTACAAAGTTCGCATTTTCTAGTACGAAGTCCCTTCTGATCATCAAAGATAAAATGCATTTAAATATGCTTAAAAAGTGTGTTTTTTAGTATGTTTTTTTCGTTGGAGTCCTCTCAGAGCAATTGTGGCCAATGCACAGAAGTGCTAAATGAAAGAACCCGTGAAAGAGATTATAATCGCATTCACTGGTTGTAAAGAGATGGAGATGGAAGATAGATTCTCCCACCGAAAATACAAGCAAACATTGTAAATGCGTGGAATTTTTTTTTAGTGGCCACAAATTCTGCATGCCCGATAGGGCTGAGGCGATTCCCTCGAACTGCATCGAAAAGGACTCCTCTTTCTAACAAGAGGAACTGACAATCCCAGAGAATGTGCTCTGAGGTCTGGAAGGGGGCGCCACAGGGGCAACTAGGGTTTGAAACTAAATTAAATGACTATAATCTGTCATTATAAGCGCCGTGCCCAGTCATTAGTTGGGTAGACCAGTGATCAGGGCTTATCCATTTAGCAGTTACCTGACTATCAAGAGAAACAACTGAACAGAGTAAGAAATATTATACGTGTATATGCATATTTTTTAGCTTTCGTGATGACTTACATGTAAGCCAAATTGACCGCAGTCCATAACAAACATGCTTAGATATAAAATCGAAAATAGCTCATATACTTTGCATTTCGCTGATGATGATGATGGAGACCAAGAACTAATCTCCGATTGTTTTTCTTTTAAAAGTAATTTACCAGCACTAGGCACAATGTTATTATTCCTTCCTTTTACGTTAAATTGTTGCGATTCCTTTAAGATATCTCTCTTGCTGTCAGTCAATATTATCACAATGATTAGATCTTAATTCTCCAATGGCTTGAACATTGACTCCAGAGCGTAATGCGAATACCATTAACGATAAAGAATGGCTTCTATCACTATCTCAAGCAATGGAATTAACTGACTGCGATGTAAAGAAGGAATCTCTACCATTCTCCATTACATATTACAATTTATGCCTTTATCTAACTACATAATTATAATTTTTAAGCGAGAACGCGTGGTAGTTTTTTTTTGTAAATGCAAGAAAATAATGCCAGAAATAAATATTGTTAAATGAGAGCATTTTCAAGCCCGGAGGTCTCGAACGGATTGGTAAACAACTTATATTTGGAGTAGCTTTTGGTTTACTTTTGGTGATAAATTATGATGACAAGCTAAATGAGTTGAATTGGGATGTTATCAAGCATCCACCGTATTCTCCAGATCTTGCTCCTTCCGATTTTCATTTATTCCGATCACTGCAAAAAAAATAACAAAATTGATACAATAGAGCAGATAAAAACACCCATCCCCACTACATTTTTCGCATCAAAATCCACGGAATTTCACACAAATGGTATTAATTAGTTGATAGAAAGATGGGAGAAGGTTATAAGAACTGAAGGAAATTATATAATTGATTAAATAAATTATACAAATCTATTAATTTCTTAAAATTGTATATGTAAAAAACGGTCATAACTTTTGCATCAACCTCTTATATCTGAGGTTTTTGGTGACTTTTATGAGACTAAACGCTGCATGTGAAAAGGGTGTATAGTGTTTATGTAAGGGTTGCGAAGATAACAAGAAAACATTGAAAAGCATTGAGCTTTAAAGCTTTTTAATAGCGATTGGGTATGTATTATTCAAACTATTTTAAAATTATACTTAAAATTAGTTCAGTTTGAGCTTTTGGTTGAATTAATGATTTCCACTGGGAACGATAATAAGAAACTGTCACTTTTTCGAACATATCCATGTTTTAGAAGACCTTGGACAACACTTTTGAGAATCTCTCTCAACCATGGCGTCCAATAATAAATTGTCCCTAAAAGAAATGGGCAGGTAAGGTAAGATAAATGAAAAAAAAAACAGAGGTACGAGTATCATGATATTATGATATTGTGGCTTTTGGGTTTAGCCGTGTGTGGCGAACTTCCTTCAACCAATATTTCGACCGCCATTGCAGGGGTCTTCTTCAGGATTGATGATTTACTTAGTTTTGAGTTGGTTTATTCAGCAGAAGACAATGGCGGTCGAAATGTTGGTTGAAGGAAGTTCGCCACACACGGCTAAACCCAAAAGCCTCAATATCAAATCTGGCCGTTAAAACCTGAGAAGTTATTCATGATATTATGGTATTTTTTTTTATTAAAATCTTATTTTCAAAATGTAACTCAAAGCAAAGGCTTTCCGATAATAACATGGTAATATTTTTCGGTGGATGGTTGGTAACTCAATATATGAGTATTATAAAATGAAGATGTATGTGATATGCCCACAAGGATAATAAGTAAATAACATAACGAGACTACATGTGAGTGTAAAATGAGATGAATGCTTCTTTAGATGTACATATGTATATAATATGTGAATTCAATAAATGGTCGTGGGGCAATTCGGGGAAACGAATCCATGAAGGTAAGCAGTGGTTAAAAAGATTAAGTCCTCTGTAATTTTTAGCAGTAAGTTATACAAAAGCACACGGCTAAAATCGTGGGTTGCATGACGCTTGCCATCTAGAATGGCTAAGCACTGCTGTTCCATTTAGCCATTCTATGAGTTAGTATCGCAAAGAGTACTTTGAAAATGATTTTTGAGTTCACTTTTGAAGTATAATTGTATGTTAATTTTAATTAAAAAAAAAAAAAAATTACTTTGATTTCAGATTTATTTTTAAGTGATTACATGTTTTGGACTCCATTGCGACCATCGTCAGCAAAGGCTCTTAGCTGGCAGTCGATTATATAGGTAAGGTTCATATTGAAAATACAAATCCTCTCATAGAGAACAAAACGGGTGCAGTTGGAATTGATAAGTAAAACTTAATACTCGTAGTTAAAATATACGAATAACTTTTAATAATATTAGGTTTTAATAAAAATAATGATCCAAATTTTAAGGCTAAACTCGTCAAGTTTAGCCTCGTTGATAGTCCAGACTGCCCATGCGGCAGCCCCTTGCAGGACGCTGAACACGTTCTGTGGAGTGGCATTGCCCAATATTAGATTTAAGTAGGGAAAGGCTCTTTAGCTCTTTAGCCTGGACCGGTTGGATATGTCGACCTCATCGCTACGGAGTCCAACTACAATGCCTTTTCTGTATACGCGATGACTTTCGGCGAAGAAGACAAAAGTCCAAATTTTAACGTCTGAACTACTAACTTTTACACCCACGTTTCGTGTTGCTCACCAAAGCCCGTTACTTGTTTAGTTGTATAACGAGAAAGTACTCTGAAAACAATGCATTGGTAGGTGCTCCCAAGGAGCGCAGGTACAAGGCGACCGACCCGGGGGCCTAAGGCCCCAAAAAATAATCAAAATATTCTTAATTAATGAACAAATATACAAAAAAAATCCCCCTATCACTCCGTAGAATAATGAATTTACCTCAATGATACACTCTTTCTAAATATATGGATTATTCAGCTGATAATTCCAGTACTAAATTAAAATAAAATCAATAAAAATATTTATTATTGATTTTAAAGAAGACAAATATTTTTCAAAGACTTTCTATATCCCCGCATTACTCCTGCTGCAGTGGTAGTAAACTGACGGGCAACGGTTACCTAATTTTGAAGCTGGAAAAATAAAATAAATAAATACATCGACACCAACCAGCTCTGGAAGTACTCCCGAAAACATTATGAACAATACTAAAAATTTGTTTGTATTGCAGGTATTTAGGATTTATGTTTTCCTATAGTAACTGCTTCTATGCTATATATGGTCTTTATTTCAAATTATTTATTTTTCCAGTATAAACATTACAAAAATAATTTCATTGCGTTTATATGCCAATAGGTAAATGTTGATATAATACATTTACAAAAAAATATGGTTTAGTATTGAAATATTTATTGTCAATAACCTCACACTCAATACAAGTAGTGTCGGAATACGCAACGCCAATAGTTAGGAATTGTGACAGTAAAATCCGTGTCACAAGTATATCATGGTTGACACACAAATAACACGGCATTATTGTCACAAAATTAAACATCTAACATTTCGTATCTGTCCACACCAGCACCGAATCCGAAGCAATATTACACCAAATATATCAATATTCTTCTTCTCAAATTGGTTTTAGCCACTGTTTACTGCGATTCTTTCGTCTTACACGGATCCAGGGCTGAACGATGGTCCTCTCTGGCCATACTCCAGGCTCCATGAGAGACTCCAGTGAAGTCACGATGACCACGACTTTGAAAGATGTTGACAGCGTCCGTCTGCCGACAATCCTCCTGATAGTCATCCAAGAGGGCTGGGAAATGTAGTATACGTTTAACTTGCAATAAAATCGCTGCTACAAAACGTTTTGGACTACGTGCTATTTAATTGAGAATGTGGGACTGGTAGTGTTTCTACAGTACCGAACCACATATAGAGGTTAAGCGCTTGTTGGAATTGAGGATATAGTGAGTAACTCTATGAAGTTCAGTTGGGTTTGGTTAGATTTCGACTGGTTGGTTTCAAGCTGAGGTTATGAGTACCCCTGAAGAACACACATTATGCCCTCATTGAAAGCACTTTTCGTTTACGCTTACCTTCTTCAAAGCCGTCCCTTTTGATTCCATTCCTTCCATTCAGTCCACAATATATCTGGAGTCTCACAAAGGGCCCGGCGAGCACCTGGAGTCTCCGCCTGGCCGACCAATCACGGCTCGGCAGCAGCAGACGTGCTTTTGTTCAAGGAACCGAACAGAAAAATATGCGTAATTCAAACACGCAGCATTTGCAAATTCATATATTTTGCAAACATGCTTATACGTACTCGTAGTATAGATATCCGCTACCCAAATTCCTGATGAACAACATTTATCTAATACTCCTAGAACGCACTAACTTTGTGGTTTGACATATTGAGCTTTACTCTTTAATAAGTAGCTTCTGGTTGATAATTTACTCTTTAATAAGTAGCTTCTGGTTCTAACGACGGGCGTATACAACTGGGATGGGCAGCATTTGGAAAAAACATTTTAAAGCAAAAAATTCCGCAATGTCTTAAAACTAAGGCGTTTAACCAATGCATCCTCCCTGTATTAACTTACGGCGCAGAGACGTAGAATCTAACAGCAAGTCTTACCCATAAATAAAGGTCACTCAGCGTGCTATGGAGAGATCCATGTTTGGAGTATCGCTAAAAGATAGAATCCGAAACGAGGAAATACGCAGAAAAACTCAAGTAATGGATGCTACCTAACGAATAGGCACACTCAAGTGGCAATGGGCAGGACATATCTGTCGAAGAGACGACGGTCGATGGGGAAGAAAGATATTGGAATGACGCCCAAGAACTGGCAAACAAAGCATTGGCCGATCCCCTGCAAGATGGACTGACGACATAAGAAGAATAACGGGAGTGACCTGGATGCGGAAGGCGAAGGATCGAAGTGGATGGAGACTTATGCGGGAGGCGTACGTTTAACAGTGGACGGATACAGCTTGATGATGATGAAGTAGCTTCTGAGGAAGGTGCGGTGATACCGAAACCGGTAAAATGATTTATTAGAACCCAGTGGTTTTATACAAAGATTTACTTGATTTATTCTTTAAACATAACCAACAACCACAAAGACGCATTTACTATAGGAGATTTTTTTTTCTTGGTGCTAGTGATGGTGTCTATCAATGTTGCATGTCTTTAGATATTCTACTCCTTCAAATAGCATTATATGTTATTAACATTTAATTTTTTTGCAGTGCTCCAGAAATTATCAAATGTCATTATCAAAATGGATTCAAGTCTGCTGAGAAGGGTGCAAATATTGTGTAATAAACATATTTGATATGCCCACTTGATCCGCTCCCTGATATTCTAGATGTGTATCATTAATGTCTTCAGTTCAATCATTTACATACAAGTATTATGAACGCAGCAGATTCTATAATGATAATCTTAATTGTGCCTGCAAAACATTTTTATTTTAAAATCAAGATTTCCGTTAATACGGTATGTATAGTAGGTACTTCGTGTCAGCTGATTATTTATTATCAAGGTGCTCACTCAATTTTTGAACTATTCGCGATGTTCCTAGGAAATCGTGATTTGTATACGTTCCTTATGAAATTATATATGCACAAAAAAGAGGAATCGCAATAGATAACAGATTTATGTGTGTTTTATTTTTTTTGAGTTGTCTACAAAAATTTCAGTTGTGTACCTACTGATTTAATCTGACAATATGTTTTAGTTACTCAAATAAAGGGCTCGTTGGTCTAATAAAAATTTAACAAAGGGCTCGTGCGACACCCTATGACCCAAATCCAGTTCACCTACTGCTTTAGGTGGTAGACGAAAAAATGTAAATTCATTAAAAACAGTTCCAGAATTCCTGTTTTTAGGTTTATATCGTGGTAAAACTACAATCTTTAGACATATTTAATGTATATCATTAAAATAACAAGCGTTATAGAATCATCTGACTTTTTTTCTCAATCTCTGGCAGTATTCTCCCGCGTGTGTTGACATAAAAATAATTATATTTTTAAAATAACAATGTCGTAATTAATTCCGTAACCATGGCAATGCAGTGTCATAAAAATCACAACATTCCGCGCGTTGACACAAGTCCTAGAGAGTGACTTGGTGACTGTTTAATTGGTGATCTAAAATTCTAAAATTATGTGAAATTCTTTTAAAAGTTTATATTTTTAAGAAACTTTATCATACTATGTCATCTGCAATACAAGATGCCGCAATACATAGAAGTAAGCACAAAATAAGGCATCCCTTGTTACAAAAGTTCAGTGTTTACAATAGAACATCTCTACAAATATCAGACATATCAATAAACGTCAAGATGCTAATCGATTTTTGTTAAAAGTTAATCAAATTAAGTAAAACACATTAATATTAAATAGATGTCATTCGACTGAAGATTGAGCATTTGATATATATTACCTGCGAATTGTAACCTCTGTAATATTTATTTAATCCTTGAATTGAAGATTCGTGACACCCTTTACCTGGTCTAAACATCGAGCATCATTAGCTTTCCGCTTTTATCAATCTCTATCAAACGTTAGTGATGCAAAAAACAGGCGACGAAAGTGACTTGGACTACACGACTCCCGTTCTCTTTGCAACAGAAGACGGGATATATCTTCGTGAGTTGAATGACGCAGAAGGAATCATGGATACTCGCAAAAAACTCGCGAAAAAGGATAACGACAGATTCTCCAGCAGCGGACTTAATTACACGATCAAATTTTGTGATTTAAAAGAGAATGAAGCCGCACACATGCACAAGACGAATGTTCCTCAATGGGGACAGAAGAAACGGGATGTCCACGTTTTTGGCGTTGAAGACATTAAGCACGAAGATAGCAGACACGATATGGTAAAAGAAAAGAAAGGCGGGAAAATTGTGAGATTCTCTACCATGCCATTGGAATATCCACTACCGTGACCTTGACTCTACCAGAGTTAATCATTCCAGTAAATAATAACTTATGAGCAAAAACGTGGAATATAACAGTCATTACCTACTGAAAAAAAGTTGCTAAATTGTTATGGTAATATAGATTCTCGATGTGTCATAATAAAGATACGTTTCGAAATGAAGATATCTGAAAGAGAACCGAAATAATAAATGTTACTGTAAAATAAATATTTCCATGACTGTTCGACATCTACTGAAAAGACGACGGTCGATGGGAAAGGAAGTTGTTGAAATATCCGATAAATGGGGTTTCAGCCGATCTTTTGCTGGATGAACTGAAGAATAAAAGAATGCCGGATGCAGAAGACGCGGAATTATGATGGGTGGAGACTCATTCAAGAAGTCCTACGATCAGCAGTGGAATAATATAATTATGATAAGCATGCTTGGGTTATTCTCGGTCTGTATGCCGTTTACGATTTGTCTTTTTATATGAAATAATCTTAGTATATTCATGTCTTGCCATTAGAATATCAATAACAGTATATTTTAGTCAAATACATCATTCTTTGACTTGTTACTCACGTAACACAGGAAAGAGGCATCGACTCACAAATTTATAACAAAAAACATTGACACGTGACTCACGTAGGTAACCTCAAAATTGTTAAGGAACATAAAAGGCGGGTAAAACGATAAATATTATGAGATTATGACAATAATATTTAAATTATTATCTCACATAGGTAAGAACGGTATTTAAATTATGATTATAATAATTACAAATGTCTTTTTATTTTATCTTTGAGATGTTATAATTTTCAACGATTCAATATAGAAATAATGAATATTGTGATGATAGTATCCATTTGTTGTTGTGTATTATAAATTATTTTTTTATTACTTATTGTGTGTGAAAAAAACAATAAAATAACTTGTGTCATGATTGGTTGTGTTATTTAGCATAATTTTCGCATTCTATGTTGTCTCACAATAAGGAATCGACAAAAACAGGAAATAACCTCAAAACTTACAATAACATTAAAAAGACGCGCAAAAATGAAGCTTTGTAAAGTTGCCAATAGAAAGCATCACGCGTTTGTAAAGTTAAAACAGATTTCTATTTTATTTGATCTTACGATTCAAACAGATTCCTTTATTATCAAAAGATTCCAAAATATTAATTCAAATTTATATTTTTAACCTCAAGTTCTTATAGTTTTCTAATATGCCACTTTAACGATTCATATTTTGAAAATAAAATAGGCCAGTTCAAAAATAAAACAATATCTGATTTTCAAAGCTTTTAAATGTGTAAAATTTTGTTATTACATAAAAATTACATTTATATACTTACTGCAGCAAACTACTACAACTGCAAAAAAAACATATACTATTTCATATGTTGGCTTGATTGATTCGAAAGTATAAATGCATGTATACGCAGTCATTTAATAAATATATATAACTTTATAATTGTGTATTTTAGTGATATTATTTTAAGAAGTTTGTAATTGAAATATAAAAATATAGTTAAATTCATATATATTTACATAAAATAAAATAAATACAAGTTATTTACAAAAATATATTTCATTATATTATTATAAAAGGATATATCAGTAAAGAATTCTAATGTAGAAAAATAAAAACAATACCAAAAGGTAAATTATTCAATAGTCAAACCATTCAATAAATCAATGATATTCAAAAAGAACATGTCGAACAATATTTTTGTATAAATACATAGGCTGACTGAAGTGACTTAATTTAAAACATTAATGAAAAATAAATTAATATTGCTTTGGTGTAATTTATTATATGAGTACAACTAATTAAAATACACTTAAAAAAAATACAAATAATTATTTAACGAAAAAATAATCAATAATAAGTCCCCAAACTATTTCGATTCCTCTAAGAAGCAGATTAATCAACATATTTAATCTTCTTAATCCTTACAAACACATTACCACTGCATATGATTCACATATGTAGTGTGGATTCTGATGGTAAGTTACTTTTTCCTCCATTTTTAGGGATTACACTATTATTTTCATCAATTTTATGTCATAATATAATAACACAAGAATCTTGATTAAAAATATAAATATTTAAGTGTAAAAAAAAATAATACAAATTATGAATTAACATCACATAGAGATATTGCAATATGATATTCAGCCAGTGAATATACACGTACACTTTTTCTAGGTTAGATGCATTCCCGTATGGTATTCATAGAACAACACCACAAATATCCATCAGTTATCTAATATTTTAACAGTTTCAAGAAATTAGTAAAACAATGCATCATGTGATTTCAAGGATTAATTTTGAAATTGGTGGCTCATCGGGTAAGGTATATATAGAACGATTTCGATTCACCCCTTTAATTTCTGTCAACAATCTAGATTTTTGTCCTTCCCAAGGTACAAATCCATATAGTACATGATATGTATAAGCTCATACACATCTTTATATAATTCCTCAGGAATATAATGATTACAAATAAACTAAGATTATGTTGCTATGGAAGGCAATGAGCAACATCTATACTATTTACTCCGAAAAGCAGTGATTATTGTCCAGAGGATTGCCTATCATGAGATAAATGACAACTTTGTTTTTAGCGAGTATTTGTCACAGTTGGAGTTCTCGCAAAATCCCTTGACGATGCTGTCGAGAAGCCACACTTCTTGCAAGCATTTCTTCCCTGGCACCTCCTCGCCCAGGATAATGTTTGCCAAAAAAGGGGTGCGAGTCAGGCGACCTCCGCAAAGCTTCACGAGCTCACGCAGTTGATGGGCGGGTGGAATGGATTCCTGAGAAACGTAGATGGGCCCATATTTTCCTAGCATGTTGAACCTGTAGAGATTGCCAAGAGCCTGCCTCTCCAAACGCGCCAACTGAAAATAATAAACAATTTTTCTGAATCTTTTGAAGGCATCAGAATTTTCTGGATTTGCTAATCGATTTTTAGACATTTATGGATAAAGATTGAAATATATTTCTATTGAACAAATATGTTAATTGTTAACTACATTTTTTTCATTCTCAAATGCAGTATTTTATATATTTATTATGTATTCAGCTAATTGCATATTACATCAAAGTAATACAAATATTAGATGAGGCTCAAAATTCTGTGTAAAGCTCAGGACTGCTATAGACTATACTGCAGAGAAAGCGTTGATATAAGTCCTGAATTGAAGTCTATAAGAGTGTTACAACTAAAGTCTAGGAATGTACCTCGGTCGTAAGTCGAGAACAACCTGTAGTTTATACCATTCTAGAGAAATCAACCTAGGAAACTAGTTTATTTAACCCTTGCCATACGATGATATGTATTTACTAATTATTATTATTATATTAGTATTTGTATAGCGCTCTTTTATGATCGAATGATCATTCCAAAAGCGCTTCTTTGCCTCTCTGAGTAAAAGGTGGGTCTTGAGTCTGCTTCTGAAGGATGCCTCTGCTTTAATCTCTCTTATGCTTTCCGGTAGCAAGTTCCAGGCCATTAGTGCCGCGTAGCTGAAAATTGCGATGTTTTTCCTCTTTTTCAGATCATTACAAAAATTGTTACATTTCAACTTCAACCATAGTCAATCAAAGCAATATTTAGGAATATTAATATTTTCTCAGTTTTTCATTACATTTTTATAGGTGTAGTAAATACATATCATCGAAGCTCACAACAAGCTCAGGGTTAAAGAGTCCAATGTTAAACTAAAGCAATCATTTTTGTTGATTCTTGCACTGGCAATGTAACATCAGTAATACAGACCTTCACCATCCTTGAGATGTCAACCATCTCATATGATTCCTCATCAAGCCAGCGTCCTGCTTGTTCCTAGTCCTGCAGCCAGTTCCTGTTGAGGACCCAACATCCTCGCGCCACGGCCCTCAGCAGGTTGATGGTCCGCCCGACTGCGCCGACCACTAGGTGTGTCGTGCTGCTGTCCACGGTCGCACGCAGCCGAAACACTCCCAGGCGTTTAATGACACGTGCAAGAGACTGGTTCTCACTCACGTGGAAAGATGTACTTACCTTCAAAAATTGTAATTAACATTACTATCAAACACATACAGAAGAATAATGACAGATGGTGATAGTTGTGCAGAATTCTCATCTGTGCTTTCTATGACGCTAACATATGGCTGAGCACTGTATGCGGAGTGCTGATCCGCCAACGTCATAGACTAAATCCAATTATTACAGGAATTCACTATGAATGGGTGTTGTTCACGGGACGACTTTCGTCTACCACCAATTTTGATTGATAGACTATGACTGGCATTTTATGGGTGAGGGATCAAATTCAAACCAACTAGGGGTATTTTTAGAGCTTAAAAATCAATTAATCACTGTAGAAAAACTACCCTTAGATCAAGAAAATAAATCCAATCATTTCAAATCCTCCTCTTTCAAAAAGGGGTGTTATTCCGTCGCGGTAGGGCAGGATGAGGAGCAGGTCAGCAGACAATAACTTTCTTTTTGAAGCACCTGGATTATATTTACATTAAAAACATTACAAGTTTCACGACCACGCGGGATGACATGCTGCGCGGCCGCAACGCGGACCTTGTCTCGCCAAAGGGTGGGGACCGACTAAATGCACGACAAGCGGCCAGAAATAAGAGACGAAAGATCGTATATCGAGGTTTTCGGTAACAGTAAGCAAGGACTACATCATGCTGATATCACAATGTTTCAATGATTTTTACAAGTAAGCACTAATAGAGGATGATGGGTGTGATTTGTATATTTCGACATTATGATTGCGCACTCACGAGAGAATCGATTAAATAATATGCAAACAATACTCACCAAAGAAGGAGACTTCTCATCGAAATATCGAAAAAGTTGTATCCTGTTTGAACTTGTATCGGTATTCTTATCAAAGAGCGGATTATTTTCTTCGACAGCCTTCGCCGCCTCAGCGCTCTTAGTCTTAGCTTTCTCAGTGACATTCACATTTGGTCTCTTCTCAGGACTCTCAGATTTACTCTTACTCGTCGAGTCCAAGCCACGTTTTTCTTGCACATCCGTATCCCGATAAGGATTCGGAATGACAACTTTACATTGAGAACTGTTGGAACTAGATTCTTGCGACTCTCTGATGAAGCTCGCGTGTAGGGGTCTCTTGGCGAACAATCTTCTCTTTGGTCTTAAAACACTTTCAGATTCATTCCGTTGAGGCGCTTGGCTTTCTTTACCAATGTTATCTACAAGCGGTGGATCTTTAGTATTTAATATTGCCTGAATAACTGCCCGAGTGTTGTTGTGGCATTTAGAAGTATCCAAAACTGAAGTATCATCACTCCTGACGTGTAGTCGGATGGTGTTTGCATATTGTTTTTTAGACTAAAAAGAATGTAAATTGCAAATTAATAATTGCCGCTCTTGCTATCTGAATTTGAAAAATTAACTGGTTTAGTATATATCTATCCCTTTCACCATGGTGGATTTGATTGGTATACACCATCATCCTTAGTAATGGGGACAACATGGCCTTTAATTTATATATATATATTTTTATGCTCTATTAAAAATTATTTGACTTTTGGAAAAGTGTTTTTTTCTTACTTAAATATACATTTAAAAATGAATATATAAAAGAATCTGGACTGGATGAAAGTTTTTTTGGAGACATCTAGCCTAGAGCAATGTAATCAACAATTTAACGGGTTAATAAAAGACTTATTCCATGCACCTTTAACATTTAAACGCCAAGTGGTCCCATACGGGACCGTAAATTTGCGTCGTTCAATGCCCTAGCAGACCAATGTTTGTAATGTTTCGTCGCACGATAGATTCTTCCATGAACTTACTTTAATACTATTATTACAAATTAATGTAATCCGATTGTGAAATGAACCATAAGCACTCCTGTATGGGACCGTAGGGCATTGAACGACGCAAATTTGCAGTCCCCTTAAAGAAACCACTGGGCGTTTAAAGGTTAATTAGTATCTTTTTTATACTATTACAAAATTATTGTGAATGTAGAAAAAAATCAGTTAAAAGTAAAAGATAATGCATAATAAAAAAATCAGGTTGATATTAGGTTTGACCATTTCGTTTCTGAATACAAAAAATGGTAGTTATCTAGTAGTGTTAATATTTGTTAGTGAGTCTAATATAAAAACAAAACAATATTCAATCTAACATTCTAGAACTTATCTTGAATAATATTGAGAATATTATTCATATTGGTCACTGAAAATCTTCAATAAAATTGTATAATTATATTAGTTTACAGAAGTAAATGTTTGATTTTCATTTCATAGAATTCACCTGATAAGCAATGGCACTCTAAAGTCTGATCTCTAATTTACGGAAAAAAAGTTGTTTAGTTGCTTAGTAAGGGAATGAAAATTGGAAAAATTCAAATGAAATTAATTTACCAAAAACTTCCGGATCACCCTCGGCGAATTTGCATATTCGCCGAATACGCGATTTACTCATTGTTAGGTTATTTCGATTTTTTCGATCGATATTTCTTGGTGGAATTCCATAATATCAGATATAAAATAAAATTCTCTAGAATTTATTCCACATATATTTTTTTTGACGACATGTTTCAGCCAGGTCGGATGGCCATTTTCAAGTCAATTAGTTAAATTTTTGTTGGCTCTATATAAAGCAAAAGAGTGAGCGAAAAGGTGTATATGAATTGTGTGATGGGTATATGTGGTTTTAGGAAATCATTAATGTACAAGGGAATTCATTGATGTCACAACAAAATAACATTTATAATTACAAAGGCCGTTAAAAAACAATTAACATTTCCATCAAAATGCACTTAAGTAAGAATTCTAGATAATTTTAGCAAAAAATATTTTGGTGGATAATCCAACAGTAAAAAATTTAACTAATTGACTTGAAAATGGCCATCTGACCTGGCTGAACATGTCGTCAAAAAAAAAAGGTGGAATAAATTCTACAGAATCTTTTATTTTATATCTGACATTGTTAGGTGGTTGAATCCCATTTTTTTAAAAATAAATGATAGATTCATCAATCTAGTATTAGTAGTAACTATCAACTTTTTCGGGGTGGACCTTCCAGCATTTCGCAGATCCCTCTACTAATGTACTAGATCTGTTTTTTTTACTCATGTTCATGTTTTGTCTAAATGTATTGTCTTAGCTGTTATATTGTTCTGTTTTACCATTTCATTTATTGTATTTTCTATTTTAAGACCGTATGTATTGGCCTAGGCCGTTAATAAAATAAAATGAAATAAATAAATAAATACTAAGCGTATATTTCAAAATGATATAAAACCCTTCAAAATGCATTACACCGAACTTTATAAGGAGTTACAGCCAAGGAAAATGCAGCGTACAAGCCGAAAACTTACAACAGAATTAATTTAAAAAAAACTACCCTTAGATGATGAAAATAAATACAATCAATGTGTAAATGACTTCTCCAAGTAAGCACTAATAGAGGATGACGGGTGTGTTTTGTACATTTCGACATTATCACTCACGAGCGAATCGATTAACCTTTAAACGCCTAGTGGTTTCCTTACGAGACTGCAGATTTCCGTTGTTCAATGCCCTACGGTCCCATACAGGAGTGCTTATGGTTAATTTCACAAGCGGATTACATTAATTTGTAATAATAGTATTAAAGTAAGTTCATGGAAGAATCTATTGTGCGACAAAACATAACAAACATTGGCCTGCTAGGGCATTGAACGACGCAAATCTGCGGTCCCGTACGGGATCACTGGCGGATAAAGGTTAATAGAGAATAACCAGATGTGATTTGTATATTTCGACATTATCATTGCGCAATCACGAACGAAATCGATTAAAGAAGCTGTAAGCAATACTCACCAAAGAAGGAGACTTCTTATCGAAACCTACAAAAAGATATATGCTGTCTGAATTTGTATCCGAGTCCTCATCAATGAGCGGATTCTTTTCTACGACAGCCTTTTCCGCCTCAGCGCTCCTAGTCTTAGCTCTCGCAATGACTCTTTTAGTGACATTCACATTTGGTCTCTTCTCAGGACTCTCAGATTTACTCTTACCCTTCGTGTCCGCACCACGTTTTTTCTGTACATCCGTATCCCGATAAGGATTCGGAATGACAGCTTTACATTGAGAACTGTTGGAACTAGATTCTTGCGACTCTCTGATGAAGCTCGCGTGTAGGGGTCTCTTGGCGAACAATCTTCTCTTTGGTTTTAAAACACTTTCAGATTCATTACGTTGCGTCGTTTGGCTTTCTTTATCAATGTTATTTACAACCGGTGGATCTTTAGTATTTAATATTACTTGAATAACTGCCCGAGTGTTGTTGCTGCATTTAGAAGTATCCGAAGCTGAAGAATCATTACTGCTGATGTGTAGTCGGATGGTATCTTGGCTCGAGTAATCACTGTTAGATGGTGCGTTTTCTTTTTTATTATTTGCAGTTTTCTTCGGTGACTTTGCTTTCTTAATCTCGTCAGGCAGAATGTTCAATCGCTGCATGGTCTGGACTATTGATTGTGGATTGCTGTCCAGTGGCTTGGTAGAGAAGGTAATCATGCCCGTGCTCTCATCATAAATCAGATTATTAGATTGGTGTTGCTGGAAAAAAAGAAATGAAGTAATGTTTTTAAATTTGAATCAAGGTGGTATGAGGCCTAGTATGCATATACACTATTATTATATAATATTTTTTTTACTATTAAAAATTCCTTATTTAGTACCGCTTATAAGCTACTCTAAATGAACGTCATAGACCCCACTAGATGATTATCACCTTTTAGTTATGTTCTAGGCGAATTTAAATAAATAATATAAAATATTAACTTATTTGATTTTTATTATTTAAATATATTGATTTTTAATTAGAATTATGTAAAAAATTAAAAACAATTAATTTCTTTAATAACTTCTTAGGTTTTCACAGCCAGATTTGATATTGTGGCTTTTTGGTTTAGCCGTGTGTGGCGAATTATTATTTTCCAATATTTCGACCGCCATTGCAGCGGTCTTCTTCAGAAGACCTCTTCTGAAGCAGATCCCTGCAATGGCGGTCGATATATTGGAAAAAAGTAATTCGCCACACACGGCTAAACCCAAAAGCCACAATATCAATTAATGTCTTAACTCAAATAACCTGAAATTAGCCAACACTTAGTTTGAAATTAGATAAAATTACAAAATTAAAAAAAGACTACATTGTGTTAATCTGTATATTATCAATGCTTATTACAAATATATAATATGTATTGTAAAAAAGAGTACAAACGTAAGTACTATCATATTATTTATGATTATTTTTAACCTCTCCTCCCCGGTGATGTCTATCGACTACACATTGCTTGTAATAACTTAAATATCTCTGTAAATATAATACACACAGGGTTCAGATTTTAGGTATTCCTCCTTAATACATTTACGTATTGAAAAAAAGATATATATTTCTAATAATAAGCACTCATCGGGAGCAGGAAATATTTTTCTTAAATCCGCAATAAATTCACCACTACACTCAAGACGCGTCAACTGTCATGTATTCATTCGATCTGTCGGGAGTCATACAAAAGCGTGTGCAAAAATAAAATTAAAAAATACCCAGATACGTCGGCATCTATACTCCTCACTCTCGCTGACGTACTAATATGAGTGAGCGAGACGGGAAACCTCAGTTGGCCGGCTAGTTCGAAATGATATCGATGCGCGTCGGCTCATCGATATGTCGACAGGCTAAGTAGTGTTAGTAGCTCTCGGAAGTTCACGCGCCAAGGTGCGTCTGGCCGTTTGAGGTCTTCGTCTGATGTTTTTCATGTTTTTAGCTATTAAATGTCAATTATTACTGCTTATTGACATCAACTATTATAAAATTAAGCGATATCTTTGAATATTTTAATTTTTTCGAATTTCTACTCATTTTATTCACTTTAAATCAGAATGTGTAACGAGTACACACCATCGGAACGCGCGGAAGTTTTTAACATAGTAAGGCGAGGGTTAAAGCAATCAGATCAATATGATTGTTTATAACTAGAGTATTGTACTAATGTTTAAAACAATACTACCTACATACTGGTTGAGTGAAATTGATAGTAAACAGGTTAATAAGAGTATGTTTTATCAACTCATAAATGAGCTAATTTGGAACTAACTAGATATATTTTATGAAACAAAATGACACAACTATCGAAATCTTGATATACTCAGATCAGGGCACAATAAACTTTTAAATTGGCGGCCCGAAACAAGTTAAAAAAAATTGGCGTTCTTAACTTTTTTTAAATATTGAAGTTCTATTTAAGAGATTTTAAATAATTTTAGAATTTTTGTGAGGATACTGAGCACCTTACATATTATTATATAACGGCCGAATGTAGGGAATGTGTGAAAAGTTGGCAATTTTATTTTAGAGCAGTAGATATTTTTTATTTCACTGTAATTTTTTTTAGATAAACAAAAAGAAATTGCAAATTTATAATTATCAGTTCTGCAAACTAGCATTTTTCAAATTAACTGGTTTAGTGTATACAAGAGCGGCAAAAAAAGCTGACGGTGTTCATCATTGTTTTAATTTAAAATTATTCTATTGAAAATTATTTGACATTTGGAAAAGTATTTTTTCTTACTTAAATATACATTTAAAAATACATATATAAAAGTATCTGGACTGGATGAAAGTTCTTTTGGAGACCTCTGGCTTAGAGCAATCAAAACAACAATTTAACGGGTTAATAAAAGACTTATTCCATGCACCTTTAATTAGTATCTTATTTATACTATTACACAATTATTGTGAATGTAGAAAAAAAAAACAGTTTAAAGTAAAAGATAATGCATAATAAAAAAAACAGGTTGAAATTAAGTTTGACAATTTCCTTTCCGAATACAATAAATGGTAGTTAGTTATCCAGTAGTGTTAATATTTGTTAGTGAGTCTAATATTAAAACAAAACAATATTCAATCTAACATTCTATGACTTATCTTGAATAATATTGAGAACATTATTCATATTGGTCACTGAAAATCTTCAGTACAATTGTATAACTATATTATTTTATAGAAGTAAAAGTTTGATTATCATTTAATTTCAAAGAATTCACCTGATAAGCAATGGCACTCTAAAGTCTGATCTCTAATTGACAAAAATTTTTTTTTTAGTTGTTTTAGTAAGGGAATGAAAATTGGAAAGATTCAAATGAAATTGATTTACCAAAAACTTCCGGAACCTTCTTGGCGAGTTTGAATATTTGTTTGTGTCAATAACGGGAAACAGCCGCTCGCAGACTTTGCTCTTTGAATTTCTGCAGGCCTCGATCCAAAGGACAGAGACGAGGTGCACGTTGAGGAGCTTGGCCCTCTTGTAGGTCTTCAGGGACCCTTCCTTGAACACTACGTGAGTCACTTCTTGAGAGAAAGTCTCCATGACAGTGGCCCCCATCTTTCTAAGAATCGCTTTAACACCAGAAACTCTGGACTCGTTGGCTTTGATTTCAACATACATCACAACACCGTAGAGGATTTCTGCATCAGCATCCTTCTGTTGGTTAACCCTTTCATGGCCACTGTCATCGGAAAACACTGTCGTGTTCTTTAGAGCGTCCCATTCTCGACGGATTCTGTGTCTCATCGCCTTCACGGATTCAATTTTTCCAGCTCCATGGTTATTCTACAACATATACATCATTCGTAACTTATATTGATAACGCATTTATGAAAATAATTTTAAATTACAATGAAGTAATTGTATCGATAAATTTTTAGATGTATGTTATTTTAATGGTGGTATAGTATGGTATTTGGAGTTTTAATTGGCAAGGATACACATTTACGAAACGTCATTACATTTGTAGAGATATTAAAAAAAAATGTTACCTACACAATGTCATAATAATCATAAGCCCAAAATATAAAATAACAATCAATCTAGAAAATCACATACCTCAGATTTCATATATATTTTTTTTGATAGATTTTGGTTTCGTTTATTTAGTATTGTTTTAAGAAATACCTTTTTTGAAGATGTAGCTGATGTCATTTGTTGATTATGGGAATCGTTTTCTTTCTCTTCCAATTCTCTTAAAACTTGTGATCTAAAATATAAAAATAGCATAATATTTGAAGTACTAATGGGTAATTACTAATTACTAATTAGGAATGACGGGATACAAAATAAGATTGGCATTTTGTGACAAACTTTGACATTCTTCATGTTATAACCAGGTTGCATTCCTACAAAACATTATAAATAAGGAATAATATTTACCACTTGCCATACTGCTGAATTGACTTGTATTAAATCTAATAATACTCATGCGGGAGGCCTACGTTCAACAGTGGACGGACACAGGCTGATGACGATGATGATGATGAAATCTAATAGAAATATGATAAGTAGGTAGGTACCTGAATTCTTCATTAATTAAGCTTTTAGCTTTAAGCAGAAGCGTCCCGGTATCTTCATTATCAGTATTGCAATAGAGCAAGTTAGCTGCTATTAATGGATGCAGCGTTCCACTCACTATATTATATTCATTTAAGTCATTTTTAATTTGAACATCTCTTTTTCCACTTGACTGCATTTCACCTAAAGGAAATAAACAATTGAAATTTACATGTTTAAATTTAAATTTTAGTATTCAGCTATGGAGAGAAACGTTCCATGTTCACTTTGCTGACATCATATAGTTCATTGGATAGCTAAAATCTTTTGAAAAATATGTCTTTGTATATAGGCTCTTTCAATAAGGATGCTTGATTTTAAATAAAGCAAGTTGTGTTATATGATGGAATTCAATAAATATCATTTGAATTGGTCGCCAAATATATTTATGGCAAAGTGAGTTTCGTTTCAGAGGAAAATCAAAATCTGCACCGAACAGTGCAGACATTTTCTCTGGAATATTTTTCACTTGTTTATGTATTCATCTAAAAATGGGCCTAGTTGTCAAGGTTGTTTTCATTTTGACGTATTTCAAACATAGCACTGATTTTGAAAATAAAATTTGATGATATGCACACACTGTTAAACCCTGAAACCTTTCATGATGAATTGCCGGAGACTATTGAATAATTCACAAAACATTCGGAAGACGTTGAATTGAGCAGAATGGACTCATTTCTGGAGTGGAAAGAGGCATTATCCTTATGATAGAATACTGCTGTCTCGAAGTCATACTTTTCGAATTAATGATACATATAAATGTATACAAAACGAGGAATGTTTTTTTCACCTTCACTATTATCAGCTTCTTCAGAAGGCATGATTGTGTTTTATTTATAACAAATTATAAAAATATATATTCACGTAAAAGTCATTTATTTTTTTTGTAATTCTACGCTTGTATACTATAGTTTTTACAAACTAAGTCAATGTAGTCGTCAAAAAAGATACAAAATAACGATAAATTTGTTCTGTCAAAACTTGTTCTGACATGTTTCATATCAAAATATACAATATTGCTAGTACAATAAAGCGACATTATTTTCAATATTACATACCTAAGCGTGGTAAAATAAAAAAATACTTTAGGTTATTTTTTAACCTATTTTGTAGTAAATCTCGCTAAATTTCCTATAAATATTATATATTTAACAATATTATATATTTTAAAACATGTTTCACATTTCTCATTTTAAATACATTTTTATAAAAATAATTACATAATTTAGTTTTATAAAAATAATTACCTAATTTAGTTTTATGAATATAATCTTGTATCTTTTAATTTAAAAAAAAAATGTGTAGAATATTTTGAATTTTCATAACGTGAAATTTATTTAAAAATACTAAGAATTTATTATTCTTGAAAAAGAATTTTCAATTGCGAAAACTGCATTCTGTTTATTTCATAAATAATTAGATCAAACACAATGTGGTATTAAATTACATTGCCATGTTTATTTTTCGAATCGATATTACAAGTACTCCGGACAGTTGAACGCCGAACCAATGTGACATCAAAATTTTGTAAACACCGGGGGAGCCGAACTTGCCCGAACTGCTCCGAACAATTCCACAGCACTAGGCTTGATATCTTTCATACTCTCGCTATTTTTGTGAGCACTCGTCCCGAGAGGAGACGACTTTTCTCAATGAAAATCTAATCACAAACGTTTGTTTATCATTTAAATAATCGCACAATCAAACTCTGTATTATAATTATGTAGTGACAAAATGTTTAAGCCGTAGTGATAGGAATATTTTAAATCTGAAGTGAGGGAGGCGTTCAATACAAAAATATCACCGCATTTTAAGGTGAGTTTATATTTATTTAATGAAATAATGATAATTAAGGTTTTAAAATGATGCTTCACTTAATGATTTTCCATATTGACATACATTACATTCATAGATTTATCGAACAACGCGTGCATTTATTTATATCAATAAAAACAATCACAATTGATCAATTCATGATTAATTTAAATATAAATAAATAACATAATTGATGTTTTTTTATGTAAAATAATGAATGGGTGTATGTTATGTTTAAATATAATTATATTTTATCAATATTGCTAGGGAAATTTACGTTCATGTTTATTCGATATTGAGGGTTGTATTTTAGGGTGGAATATTTATTTCAATAAGGGTTTATTGAAAATTATGACTTAGTTTCTTGCTGTATAATTTTAAATATTTATATTTTATTAATATATTTTTAACATATTATAACATATAATTATTTACAAAAATGTTACGCTAGTTCGCTATAGTTTTTGCGTCTGGATAATACAATAAAAAAGGCTTTGACATAAAAAATAAATAATACTGAATGAAACATATTTATTTATTTATTTGAAGGATCAAAAAAGTAAAAAATCATACACGTTATCCCATATTATTTTATTGTATAATTTTAGATATTTTTAGTGATTAATGTTTTTTCTTATTATTCTGTTAGTATTATGAGAAATGGTTTTCAATATGGAACGATTTGGCTGCATATTTTAAATTTATTTTGAAATTTAATATGTAATTTTGGGATCAACCATCAGATAGATATTATTATTGATCAAAGTAGAATAATAAAAAAGGCATACTATATTAACCATTACTACATAGTTTCAGATTATATTCGTCCATGTGGCGCCCTTTTCCAGAACTAATAGCTGAAATTTGTTCAAATCATGGTTTCCTTTTCATTAAATTCAAGGAAAATATTTTGGTCGTAATTGGACACACACCTTGTGGCTACAAAAATAATGTACGCTTCCATAATACCTAAGTTTACTCGTATAAAATTGTTAAAATAAGGGTTTTTTCATTATCTTCTAAACCCGCAAAGGACATTTTAAATTTCTAATCTGAACTTTTTATATTTGGTTTTTCTCTGTATTTCTCCAAATTTATTCAGAGGATTCCCGTTGGATCATTTTTTGTCTTCCGGTATGATGCAGAATTCTTATTTAGTGGCGAACAATAGTTTTATTTGAATTGTCTCGAGAGTAGGTAATTACCTAAATAATAATTCGTAACGATCAACGAGATATTCCATACCTTTCCCTTTGTTCTTTCTTTTAGAACTTTTGTGCGCTGTTATTCCGTGAACCACATTATGCTACAAGCCAACAATAGTATGTGTTACATTAGTTTCGTGTGTTATGCGAGTGTATAATGGAATTAGTAAAAAATACCTAACCCAACTAAGCGACTTATGAGTAAATTTAAATTATAAGATTCAAATTGGTTTCTAAATAGTCTTTTTATAATACCTTCCTTTACGCCGTGGTTAGTCGGATTGTCCCTTATAACGTGCACCATTCGCCTCCATCCATGATAAATATTATTTTGTTCTTTATTTCAAAATAACCATCAGGGTTGCTAGCTTTTGAAGACAAGCTTTATGGCGCCAAATTTTTATGAAGTTTTGGTTTCTAAACTAAAACAATGGTAATAGTAATTTTCGACTGACGGAAATTTTTCTCAATCGAAGATTAAACTTAATGAGTATCACTCAAATTGTATAATAATTGAATAGCATATACTTTCATGTAATGATGATATAATTTCATTAAACTTTAATAAAAATGCTTGCATCCAACACGGCGTATAGTGTTCGTTTCCCGCGTTTTTGTTCAGTATTTTTTATTTGTTCAATCAATTATTCAGCCGGTGTAAAAAATAACAGTTCGGCAGCCTGTGTACATTGTTCCACAATGGCCCAAATATATAATATTATAATAACTAATGATAAATAATTAGTTTATCCCGCTCTCAGGTGTCAGGCCAAACTCATTGATAAATGCAATGAAATCAACAGACCGAAACATGGTAATCCTTTGACAATAAAGAGAACACTTACACAATAATAAACATCACAATAATAATAACACATTGCCAGTGAAAAAAGTAATAGTTAACACCATAGATTTGGCATTTTCATATGTACACGATTATCAGTATTGCGAGATGATAATTTGAGATAGATTTAGGGAAAAATGTGTAATAATGTGTTTTGCTCACCAAAATATTCTGACTTTTGCGAAAAATAAAAGAATTATTTTTAACTATTCAACAATTTCTCTCGTATAAAATCAATATTATTATCTATAACCAAAGACAATGAAAATAAAATCTTTTCAGTCTTTTCTAAAAAGAGAAAAAATAAATGAAAACATAATAAACAATAATAAATATGCTATGATTTATGTGACACAAGTTCTTTTTTAATATTTAAACGGTTAAGATGCTAAAGATGTAATTACAGAACAATGAAATTAACCTAAATCCTCCTGGTGTATAAAATGAGAGCTTCTTTTAGTCCGTCCCGCGCTTTTTGCTTCTATTATCCGCTTTTTACAGTAAGAATTTAATATTTTGTAAAATAATTTGGCAACACTGATGATGCTCCATAAAATTGTGTTTTAAAATCCGATCGCGAACTGTCAAGCCTTGTCTTTGCTGATATTCGTCACTGTTGTTTACCCGACATGTCGGAGCCTCTCACATTTGCATATTTTCCATTAATTTTACAGCTTTATTATTTATTTTCCATTTCTCACATGTCCCTTCTTATACGAGTCAGCAGATCCATTAACTCTCCGAAGATGAATAAGAATAATAATGTTTTTTTTTTAAATGTAAACTCACACTATTATACTCGTACACGAATGAATTTTATGTGTAAAATGATGTGTGATGTTTATGAATAACTGGGAGTATTAAAATAATATATTGTTCTGTTATTTTTTTCAAATTTAACGCATTTTATTACGGCTCGGTGGAATACAAATTATATTGTCAATTATAAAACTAGTATTTGAAGCATAAATGTACTTATCTGGTCTATTTTCATATATCACATTGGCTCTTGTATCCTTTAGCTATCAGATGATGCATAAAAACATATTCTATGAAAGTAGCAAAATGATATATCACGGCTACTAAAGTCAACGGTTGGGGAATCTTACACGGTATATATCGGGTACCGATGCGAACAAGTTAAACATACATACAATACTTTCGTTGTTGAAGAAATCTCGTGGTGAGGTTATCAACAATACATAGTAATTAACCTGTTGACATCGGTAGCCGTCATATATCGTTTTGCTACTTTCTTAGTTCGATAGCGAAAGGATACAAGAACCAATGTGATATATGAAAATAGACCAGATAAGTACATTTATGCTTCAAATACTAGTTTTATAATTGACGGTATAATTTGTATTCCACCGAGCCGTAATGAAAGGGTTAAGGTGGACAAGTGTTAAATCCAATATAATATTCGTAACTAAGACACAAAAAATATGTACACGTTTTACAATTAAATAAATATAATGTCGAGTTTATACAATCATAAGTTTAAAAAATATTACAGCATTCTATGCACGTTTTAATTTGTTTAATTTTTAACTAAATTCCCTGCATTTGTTTGCGGATTATGTCGCATTCAAAAGCGCATATTTTTGCAATATACACTTATTAAAGCTTATCATCTTTTCTGTGGCTTAACCCTTTCATTACGGCTCGGTGGAATACAAATTATACTGCCAATTATAAAACTAGTATTTGAAGCATAACGCTATATCACGGCTACCGATGTAAACGGTAGGGGAATCTTACACGGCATATATCGGGTACCGATGCGAACAGGTTAATACTAACGCATTGTAATATAATGCATAGTGTAATAATTGTTATGAAAGTTATTTCAAGTCGCCATTATAAGTTGTAATTTCTAAATGAAAGTTTCCTCCGGTCATTTCTATTTCGTACATATCGAGAGTAAAAATACCATCGAAGGTTTCACAATAGTGAAGGTTCAATGTTGTACATACATACTATACATGTACTATGTATTATACACCAATAGAAATTAGCGCTTTTAAAGATAGTAAAACTTTCGACTGTCAAGCGATTTTTCTCGGGTTTGAAACCATTTATACATTATCATCAATTTAATTCACACGTATTAGGTTCCGCCGCATTTCATTTACAGACAATTCGTTCAGCGACTCATCGTTCACGACGTGAGGCGGACTGGATGTCTAGTGCACGGGATATTTGGCGCACGAGACAACTGGTGGACTGGATGTCTCGCTAACCTAAACTAAGGATTTGTCTAGTGATTGTAGAGTCCAGATATCTATATGCATCGTTAACGAAATGTCGGTGAACTATTTGTACAGTTAAGGATTTGTCTAGTGCACTTGTCCATCTGTGAATGATAGGTCGTTAACGAAAGGTGGTGTGAGACTAAACAAATTTTAAATTAATTAAAAAAATAATGAATTAAAAATATTTAGTTTTGATTCACAATTTATTTTAAATGATTACATGTTTCGGCCTCCCTGGAGAGCATCTTCAATAATTAATCAAATTAATTTAAAATTTTAATTATGCAGATTCACCAAGTATTGTTAGTTGATAACCTTAATGTTAGACTAATACTTAATACGCAAAATGATTTTTAAAGACTATTAAATCAAAGTAGGCGGTAGACGAAAGTCTTCCCGTGAGCTTCTACATGCATTGAAACTGTAGCATGATCCTAAAGTACTTACATAATTAAATTTATAAAACCCCTGATTGTAGTAAATTTAATTTGTTTAGTTAAACAGTCAGGGATCATGTAAAAATTGAGTATATTTTACAAATTAATCCTTCCCTTAATACGTCACAAGCTATTCTTTAAAACAAATAAAATGCACTTTAAAATGAACATAAGTAGATAAATATAATTAGTAATTAAATATATACATACAATTGTACATAAAAAAATAATTATACGCATCAATTCATTCAGAAAAATATTTGCAGATGCGGGATTCGCACCACGAGCCATGGAACCAACCTTTGCTCAATTCTTTTACACCGCGCAGTTCAGTCGACTATTTATCTGCACGAACGGATACGCGAAAGATGTTGTATTTATACCATTGTTACGATCATATAACGATATATGTCTCTATAGTATATATTCAAAGTGTGCATATTATCATTTTTTATTATTCAATCGGTCAACATTTATTCACAAGCTTTTTATATTATTACTTTTGTGCGGTGCAAAATAATTGAGCAATGGTTGGTTCCAAGGCTCGTGGCTCGTATCCCGCGTCTGACTATATTTTTTCTGAATGAATTGATGCGTATAAAAAATTTGATGTATAATTGTATGTATATATTTAATTACTAATAATATTGAAATATAGTCAACGATCTATAAAAGAAGATTAGAGTATTGAAAAAATATTCTAATAAAAATTTAAATCCATGAGATAAACATAAACATAGCGTTTTATTTGGGTAGAATAACACAAACCGAGCTAGATCCAAGATGTCAGCGACCGATTTTGTGGACACATAAACATCGTATTCATGGTTTCGCATAATTTTGCAACTTCGCGCAGATAGAAAATAGATTGGCGGTGAAAATGAGCAGTTTTCCGTTATCGTTTACAAACAGTTACCCATTTAGCAGCCACCTACGGATTATGTACGTGTTAATCTGTAATAATAGACGCAGAGTCGAATCTGGGCCGAGGGATATTTGTAATTTAATTATATAAATATAGCCGGTATAGCTCAGTGGTCAAAGCGTTTGATTTGCAAGCCAAAGGTCGTGGGTTCGATCCCCGACGGAGATTATTTTTTTTAATCGATTTCTGAGTTCCAAAATACCCCCGTTTGGTGTGAATTTGATCCCTCACCCGTAAAACGACAGTCATAGCCTATTAATTCAAATTGGTGGTAGACGAAAGTCGTCCCGTAAAGCCACCCATTCATAGTAAATTCCTGTAATAATAAGGATGACGCGTGAATTCCGGGCTGTAGTCTATGACGTTGGCGGATCAACACACCACATGCAGCACTTAGTCATGTGCATCATGTTTAACGTCATAGAATTCCACAGATGAGACTTTAGAATCGCTAACACCATCTGTCGGTATTCTCCTGTGTTTACATAAAAAATAATATATATTTAATAATACAAAAAAAAAGATTGACAAATTTACTACACTTATGTGAAATAAGTGTTGTCGTGAGATAAACTGTAAAAGCGCTAGAAAACTTTAAAGCTTTTACAAAAAATAAAAAGCGCCAGACTGATATTATATGATACGAGTATTAACGAATAATGTGTTATAATCAAATATAATGAAAGTGCTTATTAATTAGCTTATTGAATTATTCAGAATTATTCCACAATTTTATTTTTATGCGAAATGTTTCGGCTCTGTCTGCAGGTATTTTCATGGGAATTAGATTGAAGTTGACGATTTTATACAATATAATGTAAGGTGTGAGTGATTAAGTGTGTGCATGGTATGACATAACTATCCTAATTCAATCAAAATCATAATTCTGGGAGAGCAGTGTCTTAACGGCTCGGTGGAATACAAATTATACTGTAAATTATAAAACTAGTATTTGAAGCATAAATGTACTTATTTGACCTATTTTCATAGAACACATTGGTTCTTGTATCCTTTAGCTATCAGATGATGCATAAAAAACTATTCTAAGATAGTAGCAAAACGATATATCACGGCTACCAATGTCAACGGTAGGGGAATCTTATACGGCATATATCGGCTACCGATGCAAAAGGGTTAAATTGAAAACTTAGCGGTGTCTTTAAGGAGTTTTGTGAACGTTGGCGATGTATGAAGAGAATTTTCGAAGTAGTAGTTTACGTGTTGCCGGTGAACCTAGTTTGGTTCTGAATGCATGTTATCTGTTGTCACCAAGTTCATCAGCCGTGGATCCTGCACGGCTTTGAATGACTTCCGCAATTTAGTTGTCTTGCGACAGAACACAGTATATGCATGCTAAAATCAAATATAATTAGAAAGAATGTGAAAATATTCTTCGCGAACAGCGTGCGATATTTTAAAAAATATGCAAAAAATTCCGTAATGTGATAAACGATAATTATTTAATATTTCGTATTTCACAGTAAGCTGCAGATTGGATGTAGATGGATGATGCATACCTTAAATTATGCATTTAGTCTACTTTAAAATGGCATGTGATAAACTCCTACGGATAAGATTTGGTAGAAGAAGCAGATGATAGAATAATGTAATCCTGTGAAAACCACCAAATCACAGAGTTCATATGCTGTAGTGCCGTTGGTTGATCAACAAGCGACATTTTTTTCGTTATATTAACTTCATAATTAAATAACCTATACATAGTTTTGTCAGGTGATATAGTCCAGCCTTGTCCTAACTCATCTCTACACCCGGAGATCCAGTTAGACACATTCATAATTTGCGATGGCCTTCAGGACTTACTGGTCTTAATTCCGGGGATATGAAGAGATGACAGCCGTAGTACATATCCGAGTCATATTGAAGTTTTTTTATTTATCAGTTTTTTAAGTAGAATGAATGTTTGTACCAATGCTCCCGAGTTCAGGACCATTTATTCCTAAAAAGTGGCTCAACCCAACCATCAACGCACAGTAAATAACAGGCAGTGACATATCAATGTCCAGTTCGCATCTAATATAGCTTTACTTGCTTTAATTTTGTGTTGGGTCGTGTAAATAAATGATTTCCTTCATGGTATGCTTTGTTTTGATTTGCAAGCATAGTATCTCATGTACGGATGTATCATTTTACCGGTAAATTCGTTATCTTTGTATGCGTTTAGAGTACAATAAGATGCGTTCACGTGATAGTGAAAACAGTAACCGTGCAGTGCATTATCAATGCAATTATTACCGGCGGTTAATGACTTGCTAATTTTGTGCAAAATGAGGACGATAACCCTAACGAACCTAAAACAAATATCATAGACGTATCGCACACTTAGTAATGTAGCACCAATGGAATCTACTTAGATCTTGTGATGATATATTATGTGTACAGGCCATTTATGATGACATATACTGGGCGGACTTACTAAGAAAGGTCGCTGTCAACTGCTGTCTACCAAATGCATATTTTAATTAAGATATACTCTCTTTCATTTTCCTTGTCTCCATCACAGGGAAACTCGATGAAAGATAAATCACTTATTGATCTTTATTCTTTTGTATAATGGTATCCTAGACAACTTCTTAGTTTTTAATTAATCCTAGAAATCTGAATTTTGGGACACCTTTTGTATCTTTATTAAATATCTGTTAAGTTATTTGATGTTTTCTTAGACAATTTCTTTTACGAGTTTGTTATATTATAAATATGCTCTGTTTCACGACTAAATAAATTATAACTTTCTTCTTTTATATATGGAGTTAATAATTATATGCAAACATATCAGCATACTTTATTATTATACTGCCATGATCCTTTGCCTAGCTTTGCATCCCGAAGTTTCTCTGAATACATTTTATGTATAATCCTGACGGTTTTCCATGACGATGAAACCTGACGCTAGAAGAATGGGCAAGCTAAGTATTTGAGGCATATTTGCACTTGTTTATCGTCTTTTGTAAGAAGATTAGATGATAAACCCGACGTTTATTTGGACCCAAAGAACACCTCAATCTGGTGTATAATACATATTACATCTGGCATATTTAAAATTTAAAATATGTAAGCATAGAAGTGGACTTTTCTTGTCCTATTTGTCAATTTTGAGCCTCCGAATGAATACTAACAATTATAATAACATGGATTTTTTAAATTTTTATTAGAATATTATTTTATTATTTCAATATTCTAATCTACTTTTATAGATCATTGACTATATTACAATATTATTATAAATTAATTATAATAATATAATAATAAATTAATTACAACACAGGTAAATGATTGGTTATAAAGTCCGAGTCCGAGCTATAAGTAGTCGTTTCTCGTCCATTCAGTCTATAGTTTGGTTCGAGACCCGAGTGGTACTTACTAAAATAAATAGACTGTCGGAAAGTAATAATATTAAGCTTGTGAATAAATGATGACTGATTGAATAATAAAAAATAAAAATATACATACTTTGAATATATACTATAGCGACATCTATCATACGATGATAACAATGACATAAATACTAGTTTCAACGTGAGTCGGTCCAGGCATAGCAATAGCCAAGTCGGCTGAGCGGTATGAATACCTGGGCATAGTTGGTTTCCAAGGTCCGCATCCCGCTTCTGCCGTTATTTTTGTGCTTGAATGGACGCGTTGAAAAAAGAATTTTATGTATAGTATATGTATATTTAATTTATAATTATAATAACATTTAAGATTTGTCTGGTTTTGAACACGGTCCTGCTCGAATGACATTTGTGCGCCTTGAACAAACTGCCATTAACATTTTTTAACGAAACATTTTTAAACATAAATATCGCTTTATGCCACCAAGTTGTGAAATCCTATTCACTTTAGATACGAGAGAGAATCGCTTTCTCGGCGTTGAAAGGTGATTCTGCGTATTGCTGGAAATCATTAAGCTGTTATAAAATCGTTCACTTTTTTTGGCATTCGTTTGTGAACCGGAATTTATTGGTTTATAGAACTAATAAAATAATCAGAAATATTACTTTATTGATAGTAAATATACTATGTACATTTTTTTATTACTATACAGTGGTACCAAAGAGTCGTTATCCGAACTATTGTTGTGTATAAATTACTGTCTTCTACTATCTCCTTCTTCTTCTATCTCTATGACTGTGTTTTGTTATTATTTGGAGCCTGTTTCTGAGACACGGATATCCAGTTGTCGCTCCTTCTTTTATGTGATCTTCCTGGAGGTCGCATGCCCCTTTTAAAACAATTCTTACAACGTAATCTCTCTAGTACTGCCTTCTTGATCTTCCCCATCTCACCCAGAATCTTCTGTTTTCTATTATGACGCTCATAACGCTATATAACACAAAATACTTTTATTAATCTGCTTGTGAAACTTCTCTCGCAATGTGAAATGAATATATTTTCAACTTATGCAGTTCCAATAAAGATTTAAGAATTAAGTGATGCAGAGAAGCACAATGATGATACTAATACCTTCTTTTATGCTCTTCTTTTTTAAGACCACAATACTGAGGTTTGTTATCCCTTGACAACAGCCCCAATTTTCACCATTAGTGGCATTATTCGCATATTTAATACTATGCCTGCTAAAAATGTATATTTAATAATGCGCTCGGGATCTCTCAAGCGATTCAATATAAACCTGTAATCGCTTCCACTCAAGCAACCACTATACATCTTGTCTGTATGTAGTGTCGTCCCAGTGATAATTGATAGTTACAGCTTTCTTTTGGTACTCCATTGCATGCATTTATATAGAATTATATTGGTTTTATAAAACTGTTTCTACTACAAACTGAAAACCGATGTCTAATAGAGTGTGGTTTATTTGTTTAAATTTTCTTTTAGAGAGGCGGTCGAAAGTCTACAACCGACTGCACAAGAAAATGTTTTCATTTAAAAACCATTCGATATGGTAGATAAATAAGACTTGACCAGTCCACGTTGTGCAATTTATTCTAACCTAGAATTGCCACACATCTTCTTCACCATCTCTCACAAGAGTGAAAGTTTAGGCTTGTTCGCGAGGGTCAAACCGACCGATAACTGACGGTTAATTATCGGTTAACTGTGTCGGTTACATTAACATTCCATATCGGTTAAAACATACACGTGTTTTTATGATTTCACTGTGTTTTTAGTTGTAGTTAAAAATCGGTGGCTTACCTTATGATTTACAAACATGATTTAAACGAAAAATAGTATAAACGAAAAGTAGTATAAATTATTAAGGTTTGGCTTCGTTAATTGCACGTGTGATCCCGACGAAGTCATTAATGTAATTCAACCACAAAAATCCTTTTGAGAACGAGCATTTTATTTTATATAAGTTAACATCCCCCTCTCTCAAAGAGGGTCGTTATTACGTCGCGTGACGTTATTATGTCAGCAGACAAACACTTTCTTTTTGAAGCACAGATTATATTTACGTTAAAAACATTACAAGTTTGTGACCACGCGGTATGACATGCCGCGCGGCCGCAACGCGGACCTTGCCTTGCCAAAGGGTGGGACCAACTGCTGGCCGTCGGCACTTCCGCGGCCCGTGTTCGGTCACCAGCGCCACTGGTGGCAAAACTATGTATTTAGTCCCAATGTCGCCATACATAAAGGTATGGCAAGCGACAAAAATACGAGAAAAAAGATTGTCTATCGAGATTTTCGGTCAGTCAACAGTCATCAAGAACTACATCATCCTGATGTCAAAATGTATCCAAAAGAGCACAGAATCTCGAACGATAAATTACGTGTTTCCTGTTTAAGAAGACGATGTTCTACATATAAGAATGTCTCACAGTTTGCTATTTACCTGATTTTAATGACCATTACTTTGACAAGAAAGATTATTGATTTTCCCAGGATCCAGCTACACCTAGTAATCTTTCCGAGACACACGGTATAACGTACTTTTCACTGTGCGAAGGAAAGAATTATTAATTTCAATTAATTCCTTCGGCGTCTCTCATTGGACAACATGTTTGATCTAATAAATACGGCAAATGAATGTCACAGTTAAAATATGAATTGTTTCATCGGGAGAATGACAGAAAGAGGCTGGTTGTGGAAGCTTACTTCCAGACAAATTCACGGTGATGATGATGAAACAATGAGAACTTGATCGAAGGCCATTCGAGTAGTTCTGTAAAAGCTGCAATGGATCCAGTTAAAAAAATGCTAAAAGGTAGTATCTCATTCTCAAAGCTGTTCTATCGTTTACATGTTTCCCTATCAGCCTATTAATGCATTTTAAGCATAAGTTAGATCCTAGGCACGTGGATTTCCTTCGTGTATCTGATTTTATATTTACATTTTTAATTAGTTACACAACTCTCTTCACATGGTATATATATATATTCTATAGTTCGTCAATTTTCAAATTCCTTCTCTGTCGAAAGACTTTTCACGTAAAAGGACACCATCTTTTAGAAAATTTCCACTCCTGGATGCTATTGTTTGGAGGCGTCGAGAGTGTTTTGAGTTCTTGGCGATCATGGCGGCGGCATGTTGAGCATCTGATAAGGCTCCGCCCCGCACCACGCCCAGAGCCCCACTGATATTACAGCACTTTTTGTACCCCCAATTATGCTCTAACAAGGGTGTGGATAAACCATACTGCATTACAGTGGAATATGTAAGTACAGTAAGAATATGTATCTTGTATATGTGTGCACGTAAGAAACAGATTCTGGAAAAGTATTCCAAAGCCTGTCTCTGATGTTAGAAAGAAGGAACCGAAGAAGTTGTTCATCACGAGTTGACTCATGTTCAAGTTCAGGATTTGAAGTTCTAAAGAGCAGTGTACTAGAAGTGAATACATAGGCTTAATGACCTGCTAACGTCTGTGTTCTATAGCTTGGAAATCAAATGTAATGGTGCCAATATTTATAAGACGCAATGCTTTTTTAAACTGACTCGATTGAATCAGATAGGTATGAGTATTTTGAGGCTCCTATCCAAAGGTATTTGCTGTATTTGTGAACGAATTTGGGCCTTGTATATAGTTATTATGAATTTAATCTAATTCCCAGTTTTTGAATTCTACCTGAACTGTTTATTTTTGTTTGAGATAATTACTCCTATAACTTTAAAGAGCTAAAGGGAGTAAAGGGAGTTTACAATTGTTGTATGCTCAGATGTTTCATATGTAAAAAAACTTATAAAACTGAACATTTCCATATATTATCCTTAAGGACTACGATACCATTTGACTAACCATCTTGAAATTTTAACCATGTTTATTCACATCAAAACATATAAATTTAGCAATGTTTTTTATTTCCACTTTAGCTACATTAAAGTGTAAATATATAAAAATACAAAACATTATGTTCCTTATTGACTATTATTATTATTATTATTATATTAGTATTTGTATAGCGCTCTTTTTATGACCGAATGATCATTCAAAAGCGCTTCTTTGCCTCTCTGATATGAAAGGTGGGTCTTAGTCTGCTTCTGAAGGATGCCTCCGCTTTAAGCTCTCTTATGCTTTCCGGTAGTGAGTTCCAGGCCATTGGTGCAGCGTAGCTGAAAGCCCGATTGCCAAAGACCGTGCTAGGACTACCTCCCGTCAGCTGCAGGGTGCTTCTATTTGCTCTAGCCGATCTGAGTGTCTCTCCACGCGCGCTTATTTCTGAAGGCTTGATAAGTTCTGTCAGATAGCCCGGTGCAGTTACGTTGAGTGCCTTGTAAGCTATCATTCCATCAACCGATCATCATGAATTTTTAACTACGTAACTAATAATAATTAAAATTAAAATATCTTTTGGATAAATCACTATGCAACGACAGGTATTTTTCACATTATCAGCTACGAGTATTTCGTGCTTGCTCTAAAGTGGAAAAGTCAACAAAATGTTTTTTTTACTAAACGTAAAATACAAATTATCCACACGCACTATCCATACGCACCTCAATAGGAATAAATATGTTCAAATAAAATTATTTTTTATTCATTATTTAATCGATGAACATGTTGCTACTTACTAGCATTGCCTAGCTTTATATAAAATAAAACAATTTAAAAATCTGATGCTTACCAACGCGGGTGTTTCCTTGTTGCCAATATTTTAATAATATTTTATTATTGGTAGCCCTAATTTGTATGAAATAAGTGGTAAAGGCGTGCGTACCGTGTCGATGGTCGCCTCTCATCAAAGTCATTCAAAATGGCCAATCTGAAAATTTCTTTTGACTTTACAAAGACGAACGCTCGAGACAAACTTGAGGGCAGCCATTTTGTACACTCTATTACAATATACATTTATGAACTAATCAAGGGTGATTTGTTCTTAGGTAGGGGACTATCTAAAATATGGATTTTTCCTCACATATGAAAGACGTTAACAACGTGTGAAAAAATATCATATGTGGGTTTTCCAAAGCTTACCACGATTAATGATAACTAAGCACTGCATTAAGTAAGAGCAACATTTATTTAAATTTATTTTCTTTACGGTGTGAATTTCGACTAATATGTTTGATAAATTGTGGTAGGCACTTTTCTTTTTATTTTATTTTTAAACTCCCTTAAAGAAACATTACAAAGTTGAACAACTCAATTCATTTCTGAAGTACAATAAGAAATAATTGTAAAATAAATAAATACAATATATACAAATATAGATACTTATGTTTAAGTACTAAGAACAAAGTGATAAAAACGAGCAACAGAAGGTCCCGATGTTCATCAAACAGACGACGCCAACAAATTATTCCTCCAAAGAAACTCGTGGAGTTCATGTCTGAATTGGGCCTCCCTTACGTGAAATATCCGAGGCGATTTAACATCCGAGGCGATTTGGCGAGGCATCAGTCTTACATATTACGCACCTCAAGGTCCCATCATCATCATTACTAACCTGTGTCCATCATCCACTGTTGATCGTAAGCCTCCCAGTCTATCCATCCCTCTCGCACCTCAAGGTCTCATCATCATCATTATTAACCTGTGTCCATCATCCACTGTTGATCGTAAGCCTCCCACATAAGTCTCCATCCTGTGTCCATCATCCACTGACCCTCCCACATAATCATCCTTCTCACCTCAAGGTCTTTCATCATTGTGATGTCATCCACTGTTGTCATGCAGTGGGACCCTCGACAAACTTCTCCTACTTTGCTTGTTGTCATCAGTTCTTACGTGTCATTCCGAAAGATTCTTTCCCAATCGACCGTCGTCTATTCGATAGATATGTCCTGCCCATTGCTACTAGAGTGTGTATTTTATTTCGGTAGCCTCCACTAACGAGTTCTTCTTCATATATATAAGTTTCGTATTCCATCCTTTAGAGACACTACAAGCATGTCAACTCTCCACGGTATGTTGGATAAGCTTTATTTTATGGGCAAGACGACTGAAGTCAATGACACACCTTCTATGGGATAACGAAATCCACAAAAGACTTAATTTCAAGGCGTTTGTTTTACATTTTTTTTGTCAAACGTTCCTTGATAAAAGCATATGTCTATCGCATAAAATCTACATATTTACTATTCTCAACTAGTTGTCATCGGTTGTTGTGGCGAAAAAATAAGTGATATTTCTAAGATTAACGCACACCATGTTTTATATAAGTGGCCAAAATTGGCTTCAAGTAAAGTTGGACAGCTGTCATCAATCAATTGGTAAAGGGCCTAGGATTAGATGAGGGTCTATCCCCGCCCCTGGGACCGCGATCCCTAGTTTGGACCGCCTGACTGATCACTCTCGTCCTGTCGAAGGATCGAGATCCTTAATCTTAAAAAGCTAAATGGTTCTCTAACCCTTTTTTGGGATATCCAGTGAAGAATTTCTAAAAGGCTTAAATAACGCTTAATAAATGTTAAACATGAGATACTTTACTATTGCTCACTCTCTCTATGCTGGTGGTTCCACTCTATGAATAGTTTATAAAACTATAGTTGCTTAATATAATTTTCTTTATATATGGTAGGTATTTTTTGTATTTATCATAATTATTTGTTTTAGCATGCTTTAAAAATTTATATTTTTGATCGCCGTGTTTTCTTCTTATTTGATATTTACCGTTTTGAATTTAAAATAGAAATATTGTGTTTTTCTTACTATTTTTTATTTTCGTCATCAAGATCTCTCAGCAATGAATTGAATACTACCTTTATGTGTTAACATCCTCCTCTCTCGTGGAAAGAAAACGACTTCCCGTCGCCAGTATTCTTATCGGATCGCGTGGAGACGGATTGAGGAGCAGATGAACGACACAAATACTTTTTCCGAAGCACATTGACATATATCTAATTACCTAATCAACGATCTACCTCCGTCCATGAGCCGAGCTGAACTAACGGCACGCTTCGAAACACCCCAGCGCTATTCTATCGCCTGTCGGCCCTTTGACGAATTATCTTCTGTCAAAACAACCAAAATGGTGACACTTACATGTCCGACTAGCGAACAAAAATAAGTAACGAAAGATTGTATATCGAAGTTTTCAGTACCAGCAAGGGCTATATTATATTGATGTCAACGTAATGCATTTCACTCTATATATACTCGTATGTAACAAATAAGTTTAACCAGTTTTAAGTCTATTGTTTTTTCGCTATTAACTGAATCGCTGCACTCCAGAACTTTCCCTGTTAATCTTCTACCTTCAGAATATTGATAACTTTCCGGACATTCCAACACTGTTCCCTTACGTCAACCTAAAACGAGTGGTTTTACGAACTCTTACCACCAGATAGCATTTAAATGCTACCATCCTTAAGCACCTATATTTCATCATTTATATTTCTTATTATTTATTATCTTGAGTATATTCAAGATGGTAACATCCTCCTCTCTCTCAAAAAGGTGTTATTCCGTCACGTGGTGACATGATGAGGAGCAGGTCAGCAAAACAAAGATTTTTCAGAAGCACATTGACGTATATTTATGATAAAACTTTACAAGCTTGTGGCCCGGACCTTGGCGCAGCAGTAGGCCGAGCCACAGTACAATATCTCTCGCCAAAAGGAGGTAGGCAACTGATCTCCGTGCTCGGTATGGGCTCTCGCCCGCGCCACGAGCGGCGGTGTAAATAACTAATGCCAATATGGCGGACACATCCCTGTTTGACAAGCGAACAGAAATAGATACGAAAGATTGTACATCGAGGTTTTCGGTACCAGTCAGCAAGGGCTACATCATGCTGATGTCAAAATATACAACTGCTATACCGCAACCTTATAAATTTGCTTCAAATGGCGAGAGTTATGAAATCTGAATACGAGATTTGCTTATCATCATCTGGAGGTGTTCTCTAATAAAGAATTGGCGTCATAAATTTATGTTAACTGTCAAAATCTTCGCTATAAGCCAAATGTTAGCTCTGTTCCCCAAAGTTCAAATAAAAACATTTTTCACATCGTTGTGGGAAATTGCGGGATGTTTCCGTTAAAATTGTGCCGACTGTCAGCCCTGGTGTGTCGTTAGGTTGGTCAATAATGCCTCCGCATAGATTCTGTATGCGATCTGGCTGTAAAAAGTGGTGGTCGGGACTTGGTCGGCCTCGCATACTTCACCCTTCTGGCAGCGCCGGCCGCCATTCCTGGGCGAGAGGACGACCAGGGAGAAGCAAAAACTGGCGAGACCGGCCGCGGAAGAGCTACCAAGCCAGGGACCACTGTAGGACCTTACTTTTGAATCAATGCTAAAGTCATATTGTTACTTTTATATGTATACCGAAATTCGCTGCAGTATAATGCCAATGGTGTGAAGCAAAATCATCTGAAAAATTGTCATAAAACTACAACGAAATGATCCGAATGTTTTTTCTTTTGATATCCTCCTCTAAAAGTTAGATATCGAAGACTGAATGGAGGATGCAGGATCGGGTTCACAATACAAACACTTGTTTCTGTTTCACATATTACGCGTTTATTTGTAATAAACGTCGCCCGCCATAGCGAACGCCCAACGTGGGGCGCGCACTATGACGGCCGCTTTACGGCATCAGCCTAAAGGAGCTATATCAAGCTGATATCACTTTATATAAATATAAATAAGGTGGGTCAAGCTACCCCGTAGGAAAAAATAGTCCAGGCATAAAAAGCGTAGGTAAAATTATCCGATTTGCTTAAAAAACGATTAACAAATCATCCAGTATCCGAGGCATATTTTTTAAGGAATCGGACTTCTGCTCTGGAGATTGTCGGAACCATATATGCTTCCAAGTGAAGCTTAAGGTGCAGATATGTCCTAGAACGAGGAATTGACAGTGGCAGCTGACAACTAAGTGGCGGAGAAGAAGAAATAGCATAGTTTTGACAGTCATTAATCAATTATTCCTTGTAAGTTATGTATTGCTTTCGTTTTTATTTGTGTTTCATTCTCACATAATTTACTTTTTAATAATAATTTTATATTTAATATTTTCATAGTTAATGATATTAACATCCTCCTCTCTCAAAAAGGGGAGTTTTTACGTCGCGCGAGGGCAGGATGAGAAGCGGGTCAGCAGACAAGCTTCCGACCACGCGGGATGACATGCCGCGTGGCCGCAATGCAACCTTGTCTCGCTAAAGGGTGGGGACCGACTGGCGATCTCCGCGCTGTCTCGGCTTTTGCTCGCGCCACGAGCGGTGATATTTTTAACTAACACCCGTTAGCGGAACCGTCCAAAATGACAACACGGAAACCTAAATGCACGACAAGCGACCAGAAATAAGAGAGAAAAGATTGTATATCGAGATTTTCGGTAATAGTTAGCAAGGACTACATCATGCTGATGTCAATATTTATTGCTAATTTATATTACATTCATGGTTAGAAACATTGAATATTAGTTATTTTACGATGTAGTCGCCTTGCGTATATACAATATGTATTAGCAAATTATTCGAGCTTTACACATCCTAATTGAGCGTGTAATTCTCATGCATTTCTTTACATAAAAAATGTATAATTTCTTTTGGAGGCGTTACTCTTGTTGTTTGAAATTGCCTCGATCATATGATATGTAAATATCTTTCCGAAAGTTTTCCGCCTTTGGGGACATTTCGGGGAAAACTTTTCCCGCTTCGCCGCAATGTTTTGTGTAATAGCAACACTCGCATAACTGTTTTAAAGTTTTAAATTGAATTACAAAGCACCAAAGCATGCCAGGTACTGGATTTTTTCACTTAAAATTGTGAATAATATTATGTAAGTAAGTAATCAAGATAAGTGCGCCCACTTATGTATTATTATATTAGTCAAGTTTGGAACTCTAATAAAATTCTTTATAGATTATTGAAATAATTTACACGCAATTTGGAATCACCCAATGTTCAGCACACTTAACACTGTATACCTATTGCCATCAGCATGATGTAGTCCTTGCTTACTATTACTGAAAACCTCGATTTACGATCTTTCTCTTATTTCGGGTCGGTGTCGTGCATTTAGGTGCGCCGTGTTGTGGATTTTATACGGTTCTGTTAACGGGTGTGTTAGTTCAAAATACCACCGCTCGCGGCGCTAGCGGAAGCCGGGATAGCGCGGAGATCGGCAATCGGCCCCCGCCCTTTAGCGAGACAAGGTCCGCGTTGCGGCCGCGCGGCATGTCATCCCGCGTGGTCGAAAGCTTGTAATGTTTTTAAGTAAATATAGTCAATGTACTTCTAAAAAAAGTGTTGGGCTCCTCATCCGGCCCTCACGCGACGTAATAACTCCCCTTTTTGAGAGAGGATGATGTTACTGTCTTGGTTTTAAATGTTTTAACATAATTTAAGTGCTCGTGTTGCATATCTATGACAACTTTTTTTCTTCCACGTACTGTTAACGACCAGTGTAAATGTGCATTTAGACCAACCACCAATCGAAATGCAACATTTTGTTGTTTCAAACCAGTCCACCGGATTGATACTACGAAGAAGAAGACCACCAACAAGAAAGTTCATTTAGTTTCAATAGTTTTGTTTCAATCTATAAAACCTCCGAAGTTTACCCCTAATTTGTAATACATTTTCAGCGAAAGTAATAATAGTGATTATATAATTTGGGTTTATTTTTTACTCAATGCGAATTCGAATGCAGGGGGATACAATTTACGAATGTTCGTTTAATATAAGTACACCTTAATGCGGCTTAGACGTTTCCGCCACATTTCGTTCACAGACAATTCGTTCAGCGACTCATCGGTAACGACGAAGGCCACCAACAAGACGTCATTTAGTTTAAATACATTTGGCGCAAGGGACAACTGGTGCACTGCATAATTTGCTAACCTAACCTAACGTGAGTGATTTCGTTAACGAGACATATGGATATCTGGACTTTAAGATCACTGGACAAATCCTTAGGTTAGGTTAGGTTAGGTTAGGTTAACGGGGCATCCAGTACACTAGTTTTCCCGTGCACCAAATATCCCATGCACCAGACGTCCAGTGCGTCCCAAGTCGTTACCGATGAGTAGCTGAACGAATTGTCTATGAATGATAGGTTGTGACACCGGCTCAGGCCTTTAAAATATTTGTTTTCGTTGCAGCTTAAGAATTTAAAGCCGCTTTTAATTTTTGACGATATTTTTAAAAATATTTAAGCCGGTTATGATTTTTGACAAAAAATCAGTCTTTTTGGTTCTAACCAAATATCGCCACGAATCTGGAACTGATACTTTGATAATCTCTTACACGAAACAAGTCTTCTTCTTTCTTCTGACGGTGGTTATTAATACTAAAATCGGTCTCCCCTGATATTAGCAAATCTTTGAGATGGTTGTAATAGGACGTCGAGGAATACATTTTTGCAATAGATGATGTCCCATGTTTTTGTACAGGTGTAATCCAGGGGTAGTAAATATTTTGTAATATATTTCGGTAGGTAAAAGTCACCTCGTTAAATACCTTTAACTACCGGCGAGCTCCTTAATCGTTAAACCGCTGTCGCATATCAATGACGTGTGAAGCCAAGTTGTAATATAATGACGTTGGCAAATCAGCGGCTAATTATATTACACATTATAATATGCAACTCTTAAAAAAGCAAAGTTTTTAGAATCCATTGACCAAATAACTCTATATCACTATTTAATGGTATTTACTTGAAAACATCGTAGACCCAAATTTCAAATTGGAGACCAAAAATGTCTATATTTAAGAAATTCTACTATGATCCCTGTTAAAGTATATGTTTTTAGCCAAAGGGCTGAGAAAATTATTTTATTCGATGTAAAAGATTTTTTTCATTTGAGTATGTTTAAATATAACCTAACCCTTTCGCATCGGTTGTCGGCATATGCCGTCAAAGATTCCCCGACCGTTGAAATCGGTTGTGAAATTGGAAGTGCAGTCATTCCATTTATCAACCTACATGTATTATTTGCAGAAATCTGTAAAGCATGTAAATAAATATCGTTAGGTTTTGTCACAGGAGTGATTTTTCTGTAAACCCCATGTGTCAACGCCACCACATGTATGGAGTTACATAATGAACGTTTGTTGAATATAATAGTTTTTTATTCATCATCTGATAGCCAAAGGATAGAAAAACCAATCTGATATACGAAAATAGGTCAGATAAGTACATTTTTGCTTCAAATACTAGTTTTAATAAAAAAAAATGGTTTGAAAAATTCACGTCGTATTGACAGTATAATTTGTATTCCACCGAGCCATTACGAAAGGGTTAATTCACTATAACTTTAATACATTTTAGGGGTTTTCTCTCATAAAGCAAAAACGAATATTTCTATTCTTTTCGTTTCATTATATTCTACTGTTTAAAACAGACGAACATAACGAAAATTTACAGACTTTCTCAAATATTACTTGATTTGAATTAATCTCCATTTTTTTTCCAATTTGTAATAAGCATTAATTTGTCTTTATTAAAAGTTTTTTAAATGTATTTACTTAAATAATTAGTTGATATAAATGAAATTCCAAACGTGTTTACGATATTGTATTGGAAGTAACTGTCACCAGGATCGTACCATAATTTCTTAAGTATAAGAGCCGGCGGTCATAGCTCAATGGTAAAGCGTTTGCTTTGCAAGCCAAAGGTCGTGGGTTCGATCCCCGACGGAGATTAAAAAAAAAAGGATTTTTAATCGATTTCTGAGCTCTAATATACCCCGGATGGTGTGAATTTGATCCATCACCCGTAAAATGTCAGTCATAGCCTATCAATTAAAATTGGTGGTAGACAAAAGTCGTCCCGTGAAGACCACCCATTCATAGTAGATTCCTGTAATAATAAAGGATGATGCGTGAATCTCGGGCTGTAGTCTATGACGTTGGCGGATCAACACCCCACATGCAGCGTTTAGCCATATACAGCATGGTAAGCGTCATAGAATTCCGCATATGAGACAAAAAATTACTATCACCATCTGTCGGTATTCTCCTGTATGTGCTTACATAAAAAAAAAAAAAGAGATCACTAAGCAGTACGTTGGATATCCCTGTCTGTATCAACGCCGCATGAGGACTGCGAGAGATGCTGGATTTCTTCTCAACATTAAAAATAAAGAAATGGCGACCAAAGGCGATCGGTTACCTCCAAGAAATACATTCCTAAAGAGTATGAAATTAAAATAGAATAAGCCAATAGGGCGTGGCCACCTAAAGAAAATTCCACCGGTAAATTGATGTTGATTCTATTCTTCTTCTTTATCCTAGCGATTTCCCATCATCTGGGGTCGGCTCTCCTTGTGCACGTTCGCCATGTCTGTCTGTCCTGCGTTGCATTCTCGGTCAAACCCAGGGTTTTCAGATCCTTGTTTACAGTTGCAGTCCAGGTTGCCTGCGGTCTTCCAGGTCTTCTTCTTAGCGTGGGTATGTTGAGGGCTCTCTTCACCATGTGGTCCTCATCTCTCCGTGTCACATGCCCATACCATCTTAGGCGGTTTTCCCTTATCTTTTCAGGTATGGGGGCCACCCGAAATGAACCCCGAATATGCTCATTTCGAACTCTGTCCACTCTAGTCACACCGCCCGCCCACCTCAGCATCTTCATCTCTGCCACATGAATCCTATCCAAGTCACGTTTCAGCGGGGTTCAACACTCCGATCCGTAGAGCATAGCTGGCCTTACAGCAGTTTTGTAGATTTTACCATTGATCCTAACTGGAATCTTGCTGTCACACAAAACCCCAGAGAGAGACCTCCGTTTCAGCCATCCTGCGTTTATTCTATGCTCCACGTCAGATTCAGTTTTGGCATCTAAGGATATCACAGAACTGAGATATTTAAAAGTATCAACCTCTTTTACGGGTTTATTCTGTAGGAGGAGTGGTGTGTTAACCGCGGTGCAACCAGAATTGAAATTGAAGTACATCGACTCGGTTTTACTTCTACTTATTCGCAGTCCACTACTCTCCAGAGCCAGTCTCCATTACTCCAGCATTTCCTGAATACTTTGGGCATTTTCACTGATTAGAGCAATATCGACAGCATGTAAAAAATTGATGTTGATTCTATTACGCTTGCAATTTTGAAGATGCGTTGTCAGTCTTCAGTTTGGTATTCCAGTATTGTACAAAAATGACAGTAATTTGATTATGAAGGGACTCTTTATATATGAGTGGTGTTCACAGAATAATATGTGCCCACCACTAGTAGATTGATCAATAAACAAATCACCAGGGATTGAACCCGGGACTGATCCTTTGATAGTCGAACGCCTCAACCTTTTCGTTATTCCCTTCAATGAAGTGGGCCATATCAGTGTCACAGCCTAAATTAAACTTAATCCAGTAATTATTATGTAGGATAACGAGAGGCCGTGGATGAGAAAAAGAAGTTTTGTTCTTCTGTAACGATTGATCTCTAGTTAGAGCATATTATAATAATATAAACATCCTCAAACAAGTTCCATAGTCTCAGACTTCTATGACGAGGAAATAGTCATATTTTTTTCGACCCAGAATTATACAATACCAGGCGGGGGGGTATAGCTCAATGGTCAAATCATATGCTTTGAAAGCCAAAGGTAGTGGGTTCGATCCCCGACGGAGATTAAAAAATAATAATGAAACGATTTCTGAACACTAAAATACTCCGGTTGGTGTGAATTTGATCCCTCACCCGTAAAATGCCAGTCATAGCCTATCAATTAAAATTGGTGGTAGACGACAGCCGTCCCGTGAAGACCACCCATTCACAGTAAATTCCTATAAATAATAAGGATGATGCGTGAATCCCGGGCTGTAGTCTATGACGTTGGCGGATCAACACTCCACATGCAGCGCTTAGCCATATGCACCATGGTAAGTGTCATAGACTTCCACAGATGAGACTTCAGAATTACTATCTGTCAGTATTCTCATGTATGTGCTTACATAAAAAAAACTCCAGAATTCTAGATATTTGTTTCTGTCACTAAAATATAAAATAAACTAATTTGAAGCATATGGCCAGCACAAATTTGCGTCAGCAACAATATCATTCATGTCTTAGGACTATAGAAATCGATGTACGAACAGTATGGGAGAACGGTCATCATCATCAGCCTGTGTCCGTCCACTGTTGAAAGTAGGCCTCCCGCATGAGTCTCCATCCTCTTCCATCCTCCGCCTTCCGCATCCAGGTCACTCCCGCTATTCTTCTTATGTCGTCAGTCCATCTTGCAGGGGGTCGGCCAATGCTTCGTTTGCCAGTTCTTGGGCGCCATTCCAATACTTTTCTTCCCCATCGACCGTCGTCTCTTGGACAGATATGTCCTGCCCATTGCCACTTGAGTGTGCCTATTCGTTGGGTAGCATCCACTACTTGAGTTCTTCTGCGTATTTCCTCGTTTCGGATTCTATCTTTTAGCGACACTCCGAGCATGGATCTCTCCATAGCACGCTGGGTGACTTTTATTTTATGGGTAAGACTTGCTGTCAGATTCCACGTCTCTGCGCCATAAGTTAATACAGGGAGGACGCATTGGTTAAACGCCTTAGTTTTAAAGACATTGCGGAATTTTCGCTTTAAAAATGTACTTTAGTTTTCCAAATGCTGCCCATCCCAGTTGTATGCGCCTGTCGATTTTTTTTGAGAAGTTATTTCGCCCTAGTTGTATTACTTGTCCCAGATAGGTATAGTCGTTTACAACCTCTATTTCTGTTCCTCCAATGGAAATTGGAGAACGGTATGACATTACAAATAGTCAATAAAGTAAAGTAGTATCACTGATACTACTTTACTTTTACCGGTAAAAGATAAATAATTCTCTATCTATAGTGACCCTAGGCATCTTATAAATATTAAATACAAACCTTTCGATAACACATTCTTACATACTTGATTTGATTCATAATATAGTATGGAGTCTGTATTCTTAAACTATGCCTTATTTTTTTCCTCAATAGTTTTAGTAATTTCTAGTCGTTGTTTATGGTCATGTTGCTCATAAATGAGCAACGTGAAATCAATGATTTCATACTAATATACGTTATACGTGTTATGTCAATTGTAAATATACGCAGGAGAGTAACAACAGAGGATTTTGGCATTTTAGCGGATTATGGGACGTTCTGGGAAGTTTATACTCTACATTTGGAAAAGATTTGCAGTGGTTGTGCGCTCGTTAATATTGAGAATATAACAACTGATTATTTACTTACCCAAGAAAAATAGACGCTAACTATATTATTAAAGCATTACATTATTACAGTACAATATTAAAGTAGAAATGGATAAACTGCGTAGTAACATACATATTTCGTCGATTGTATTTCTAGCTATTTGAGTCTTATTTAGGTGCGTCGTATAATCAATATTTTTTTACAATCGTTTCAAATTATCTATGTATTATAAGTAGATACATATATTCATATTCTAATTCGGGTGAGTATCATAATCGATAGCGTCATATAATCGAATAAGTAAAGCATGTACAATGTACATCACAACAGTAACAATAGCCGGCAGGTATAGCTCAATGGTCGAAGCGTTTGCTTTGCAAGCCAAAGGTCGTGGGTTCGATCCCTGACGGAGATTAAAAAAATCATTTTTAATCGATTTCTGAGTTCCAAAATACTCCCGGTTGGTGTGGATTTAATCCCTCACCCGTTAAATGCCAGTGATAGCCTATTAATAAAAATTGGTGATAGACGAAAAACGTCCCGTGAAGACCACCCATTCACAGTAAATTCCTGTAATAATAAGGATGATGCGTGAATCTCGGGCTGTAGTTTATGATGTTTTTAATCTCCGTCGGGGATCGAACCACAAACGCTTTGACCATTGAGCTATGACCGCAGCAATCTGTTGTGTTTTTGTGGAGAGTGAATAATCGCGATGTAATTTGGTATCGCAGATTGCGATGGTTTTGCTAATGATTGTTGTGTTTCTTCAGTGTTCAGCATGGTGCTGGTTTTGGCCCCCTGCGCCTTCGCCGGCCGCCTGGGGCTCACAGCCTGGCGCCGCAAGTCCTCCCTCCTGCTGCTGGCGCTGCTCCTCATCCTCATTATCTTCGGCGTCCATTACAACGTCGGCGGTTTCGGAGTCAACACGCCAATAGACCTCCCACAAAAAGACTCCTTAATATCCATCAGAGCCGAGGTCCAATTGGGCGACGACGCCAACAGAAGAAAAACTTTCGACGGAGACTCCAACAGCGTCCATTTCGTCCAAAACGAAAACGCAAGAGGCGTAGAATACAAATTCAATCACAAAACAGAAGAAGAAAAACCTGTAGACGAGAAAGAAATTAGAGAATTAGAACAACCTTCAAGAGATGATATAGCAAGAAGAAGATCAGAAAACGATGTCAACGCTATAGATAACAATGAACAAAGCGCATACGATACTTATGCCAGTCAAGGATTAGGTCAAATGGGTATTCCTTTTATCAATGTGAATCTTAAAAATCCTTACATTCCACAGCAAAGATTAGTGCATTTGGATTTGAAAGGAGCACCTCCGAAGATCGCTTACTTGAAAAGACTGTTTCCTTTATTGAAGACGCTCGGAGCTACAGGAATCTTGTTGGAGTATGAAGACATGTTTCCTTTTGTGGGAGCTTTAGCTGATATAGCAGCCGAGAATGCTTACACAAGAGCGGAAGTTCAAGAAATCCTGCAGGCGGCTTTGGATAACAGTCTTGAAGTGATTCCTCTGATACAGACGTTCGGCCACTTGGAGTTTGCTTTGAAGAGGGAGTCTTTTGTGCATCTGAGGGAGGTGCCAGACTCTCCCCAGGCTTTGTGTCCGAGTCTGAACCAGAGCATGGACTTCATCGAGAACATGATCAATCAGGTGAGTTATCCAACAATTGCGATAGTTAAATTATGTCAAAATGGAGAAGATGAAAAGGAATATGGAAAATTCCTTCTACTATTAAGAGATGCTGTCCATGCATGGAGAATATGGTCGCTATAAAATGCTTGTAGTTCCAAACGTTATTTCGAACATAATTATTTTGTATTAAATATCCAAAAGTCTTTATTAAGTAATTATTATAATCAAACTCTCTATCTTAGATGAAATCTGTCGATTCATACAGTCGGGTACGACACAGGGCATTGACTATCACAATATTTTGCCACTTTATCTAAATTGAAGGGATCAAGGTCCAAAACAACAAGTATCGAGGAATTTGCGGTGTATGAAATTCAATGTATTAATATTAATTTTATAAATGCTTACTCATGTTGTAGACTAATATATAAAAAGGAGGTATATAATCAAATAAATTAGTTTCAATTCAACTCCGGTCTTTGGGTTTATCTTCAGTGCCGGAACCTTGGTATTCCGGCAGCACCATTTAAGCTGATTCCGTGATTTCAGGACCGCGACCTCGGTTCCGGAACACTTGTATAAACTACTGAAAAAAGCTATGGATTACATGATGGTCGAAGCTTATTAAGAATCATTTTCTAGAACAGTGTTTTCATTCTTATTAATTTTGCTGCATCTCATATTTTTACATACTAGCTTGTCAAATGGTAAAAAAACATCCACTACATGTCAAGTTGTTGTTGGATGATTTACTATCTAATGTTTCAGGTACAAAAAATGTAACAAACTGTATTTTTTTCAAGGAAAGTGTGACATACGTGTGAAGCACGTAGGGAAACCGTCAGTTCTTGAAACAGCTGTGAGAATGTACTTGTCTTTCATTTTCTGTATGTTCCATTCATGCTTGCTGTTTCTCAGGTGATGGAGGCACACGGACCAAGCACGCGGCATCTCCACGTGGGCTGCGACGAGGTTTATCAGATGGGAGAGTGCGCGCGGTGCCGGCGCGGCGGCGCGCGCGATCAGCTGTTTCTGCGACACGTGCGCGCCGTGGCGGACCTGCTAGCGCGCAGGTGGCCACGTGCACGCGCGCTAGTGTGGGATGACATGTTACGACACGTGCCTCGCGCAGAGCTGCTCGCTTCCGGTCTAGGCTCCAGTGTGGACCCAGTAGTGTGGGCTTACCCCGAGGACGTATACAGGTGAGAGTTCATTATATGGAAAGTATATGCTTATACTTGTGACAACATCACGTTAACCACTAGATCAAGAAAAAAGACAATTTTTCAAACTTAAACTACAGCTATTTTTGCATTTATACAAGCTGCGCAAATAGTGGAAGGCAGCCACGTGGCAATACCGTGCTGATGGAGCACGCCATCGCAACGCCTCTAACGGACGGGGAGTTGCGATCCATCTCTCGACACGCAGTCCTTAATGAAATTCTCACAAACTACGATTCTATATTTCCTCTATTATCAATTAGTTTCTAAAACTACTACGTAATATATTTCAGGTTTGTCCCGACTCACGTGTGGGACAAGTATGCCTCCGTGTTCTCAACAGTCTGGAGCGCATCTGCGTTCAAAGGAGCCTTCGGTGAGACGCAGTACGTTCCCAATGCCAAGCGGCATCTGGAGAACAATCTGCGCTGGCTGGAAGTCATGGCACAGGAGGGACCCAAGTTCAAGAACGGCTTTGCTGGCATTGTGTTAACAGGCTGGCAAAGGTAAAACAGTCAACATTAGTCTAAGTCTGTCTACTCCTTCTGCCTTTGTATTATAGAACCTTCCATTTCTATTCCTCTCTTATTATTGCTGGCATTGATTTATTGAATCTTTTGCGACAAGCAAAGATATTTCTTCCTAATTGAAATTCATCTCTTTGGCAGATATATACCCATTTCCAATTCACTACAGTGTATCAATTATTTGAATATTGACCGCTACTCAATAATTCCTCTGAAATCTTCATTTCAGTGTACAATTATATCTTGTAAACAATAAAATTAAAAGTTGAGACAATCCAAGCATACGTTTGAATCGTTTTTTTACTAGTGATCATTAGATTATTCTGTATTTATCTTAAAAAATGAATTTCATCAGGCTAGCGCCACAAAAACACCAGTTGTATTGTGCCTGCGAATGCCTTCTTAAGTTGATTCTTCTTCCCATATTCGTTCCATATCTGTAACATATCGTCATCACAAGTTACTACCACTTAGTTCGTTTAGCTGCCACTTTACATTCCTTTGTTCAGGACATGTCTGCACCTAAAGATCCACTTGGGAACATATATGGTTCTCGACGACATCCAGAGCAGAAGTCCGAGTGCTTGGAAGAGGGGGTATATTATAGCTGTAGCATATTCAGATACCTGAAGCATATTTTAAGGTGATTTGTTAATCGGGTTGCTTGAGGAAATCTGATTATTAGCCCGATGCTCCCGAGACCTGGACCATTTTTACTTAAGAGGCAACTTAACCCATGAAGATGATAGCAGTCAAGTTCTTCTCATTTCATATCGAATCTTAGTGCTTTCTTCAACTACATATGTGACTCATTGTGTTTTAGGTATGACCACTTTGCGGTACTCTGCGAGCTGCTTCCTGCTGCAATACCTTCACTTGCATTGACCCTCACTGCCGTGTCTCGGGGGCACCTAGATGCTGCACTTGCCGAGGGCGCTAGCGGAGCCCTAGGTTGCCCGGCCCCCGCCCCGCGCCCCCCAGCAGCCCCAGCGCTGTCTCTGCACACCGACCCACATATGTGGGACAAGTTTGCAAGGTGCCTCTTTCCAGGTGATCAACATTCCACTGACTATTCACTATTATATACTTTATCACTATACTGTATATATTAACTTTTATTTTACCTTACATTTGATAATAATATTTACATTATTTTTAATTATTTATCATATTATATGTATATATAATGTTGTAATGTTTGTACTTTTCTCCATAAATTAGGAAAATCTGTTAAATAAATAAATTATACAATAACTTACTAATCTCGTAAGCTTCATACCGCTTTAAAATCAATAAATGCTGTGTTTACTTATTATGTATTATAATTTTTTTGTACCATATCTGCTCCATATTTGCATATGAACACCAGAAATGTTTGTTTCACAGTTCTGTAAGCTCATATTGCCTATGCCTTGTCCCAGAACACCCATATCACGATGGTCACACCCATATTTATATGTAGTCTTTTTTGTTTCAGGAAATACATTCTTTAAGTTAACATACAGACTGCACGTTGCAGAGACAGAGGTCAATGACTATCTCGATCAGACGACAAGACAAAAAGGTACACATTGCTTTGTATTTACTTTAGTATCAAAGCAGTGTTGGTTTAGGGGGTAGCGCAGTGGGGCGGTAGCCCAGGGCGGCGAATAAGCTAGGGGCGCCAACCGGGGCAATATATCTCACATATATTTTTCAAATACATCCAATAAGGGGCGCCAGAATAAAATGCGCTAGGGCGCTGCAGGGTCTAGAGGCGGCACTGTATCAAGGCCCGACATTTTCATATCTACAATGTATGCAATGTCTACATATCTAACTCAACTCTGGGAGTGGTAATTTCCAAGAAAAACATTATCTACCAGCTCTACTACTCTTCCCAGGTAAATCATATACCAGGAATCGCTTTCATAAAGTTCTTCTAGATGCAATAATCTTGGTATTGTACTAGGTTTACTCCTTATTTGATTGCTGCTCCACACACAAAAAAAAACTGTGTTTATTTTTCTCAGGCATTCTGCATATAAAAAACATGTCCTTGTTAAGTCCATCGTCATCTCAGTCAAAAGTAGTTAAAACCACATTAAAGGTCTATGAAAGTACGTAATCTTGAAATATTTTATAAAGTTGCATCAGTTCTTACTATACATATAATCGTGTCGAAAACAACAGGGTCAGATCTTGTCTTCCCAGAATTGAGCGACGTCGATGGCGTACTCCCGGCCATCATCAGGTCTTCCTGGGTGCAGCTACTCGGACACAGCGCACACTCTGGAACAGGGTCTGCTCCACGCCGCAGTCACATTCAGTCGGTCCGCTGTAAAACTGTCAGGCTTTCATTTGTGTCCTCGTCTTGTATACTCCGGTCTGAAGTCTGTTAAGGGACCTCCATATATTCCACCCCTGGACACCAGGGGCTAGGTCCTCTTTCGAGGCCATCCAAGTATTCCCCTCAGTTGCGTTTCTCCACATTTTCAGGTATGCCCCAGGTATCACCAGTTCCGTTGTCGACTGTAGGAAACTTCTTCTTGATTTGATTCGTCTGGTTATCTTTTGATATTAGTTCTTACTTAGACGTCAATATTCACATCAAAAGTAAATAACGTAGACAATGTAAGTGTTGTACAGTGTCACATTGTTTTGATGAAATATATTGAATAAAATCAAGTTCAAAGAGCCTTCAGTGTTATCGAAAGAGGGTTTCTCAGCATTTTTCATAGGTTTCTGTTACACGTGATATACCTGTATATGCCAAGATATCTGAATTATGTTAGTTTTGGTTTCTGATTGATGTATTTCTCAGGTTGGATGACTGCTTACAACGTCCGGCACAACTTCTCGGCGCCGTTACGAGTCACGGAACTGACTGGGGACTTGTCACGACTGCAGAGAAGCCTCTCATCTCTGGCGCGGGCTGCTTCAGATGCCTTGAACGAGGCATACGATGCCCACACCATCGCTGAATGGGTGGAGCAGAGGATCTATCCTGACATCGTGTAAGTTAATACACTGATATCAGCTTCATATAGCTCCTTAAGGCCGATGCCGTAAAGCCTCGACAAATGATCTTTGGTCACTTATTTTTGTTCGCTCGCCTGACATCTACATCGAATGTTAGTTCAATTATATAATGTTAAACGGTGTTTGAATACGCCAAAAATATTTGTTACGACAGTTGGCCTATTGCCAGTTGGTACGACTGTCATCTTGGCGTTTGGCACCGCCGAGATGTGAGATCGCGCCGTGAGCTGTCTGTTGGACAAACACTCGAGACCGTTATGGTCATGCCTATATGGCGTGGGCCACAACGGTCTTTTTGTAGCAAGTGTTGATGAATAAACGTGTATAGTGAAACAGAAACAAGTTGTTTATAATGTGAACCTGATCCTGCATCCTCCATCCAGTATAAGATATCCAAACTTTTAGAGGAGGATATCAACACATACAGTGATGATCATATAAAGCAGCATGGCTTATCTTCAACTATTGGACCAGCCAATTTGTGACTGGTCATGTTAATTTTGATGATAAACTGTCCATGGAGTTGCCTGTATTCTGTACCGGTTTTAGACCCTGTGGCGTCCTGGGTCATTTTTTTCTGGCGCCCCAAATTGGTTATATTTAAAAAAAATCTAAGCAAGATTGGCTGCACTTGGCGCTCCTAGCTTGTTCGACGCCCTGGGGCGCTGAACCAATTCGCCACCCCTAAAACTGGCACTGCCTGTATTGATGCTGAACACATTATCTGGTACATCTTGAAATCAAACTCATGTCAAGAAAGTCTCTTTAAATAATTAATTTATAATGATATCCAATACATACATCGCATTGGAAGTTTATCAAATTGATTTAAAATTTAGTAATAAATATGCATTGTAGAAAATTGATATTCTATAAACAAATTTTACGCAATCTTGAAGAAAACATTGGACGTAGCGATTCTTGCAGCAAATTCTCACCTGCGAGCATCTGACAATTACAACCGGTGTGTATTATCAAAAATAACTTCTTAGGTTTTCACGGCCAGATTTGATATTGTGGCTTTTGGGTTTAGCCGTGTGTGGCGAATTTCTTCTCTCCGATATTTCGACCGCCATTGCAGGGGTCTTCTTCAGGGTTGATGACTTTATTTTCAACCCTGAAGAAGACCCCTGTAATGGCGGTCGAAATATCGGAGAGAAGAAATTTGCCATACACGGCTAAACCCAAAAGCCACAATATCAAAGTCTCTTTAGTGTAATGTGGCAGAGGTGTCGGCTCATATTTACAGAGCTAAACAACTCTGCTTTCCTGAATTTTATGACCATCTTCACGAAATATATGAAAAAGTATTTATTTAAATGTTTAACATTTATTTCTCTTTGCTATTGCTCATTTAACCCTTTCGCATCGGTTGTCAGCATATGCCGTCAAAGATTCCCCGACCGTTGACATTGTTTGACGTGATATATCGTTTTTCTATCAGTACTCATTGTGGCATCTACGGTAGGAAATCAGAAGTGCAGTCATTCCCTTTATCAAGCTACATGTATTCTTTACAGAAATCTGTAAAGCATGTAAATAAATATCGTTAGTTTTCGTCACAGGAGAGATTTTTATGTAAACCACATGTGTCAATGCCACCACATGTATGGAGTTACATAATGAACGTTTGTTAAATATAATAGTTTTTATGCATCATCTGATAGCTAAAGGAGTGATATATGAAAATAGGTCAGATAAGTACATTTATGCTTCGAATACTAGTTATAAGCAAAGAAAAAGATTTGAAAAATTCACGCCGTATTGACAGTATAATTTGTATTCCACCGAGCCGTAACGAAGGGTTAAAGCTTAAAAATATATATTTAGTTCTTGGATTTGAATTCTGGCAAACCTTGAAGTAGTTTAAACATGCATAGTGTCACGTTATTTACTCAGTATGTGTTTTATGTTTGTTACAGTGCGCTGGAGAAAGTTCAAGCCGATGCTCAGGCCTTGATGAGCAGAAGAACATGGCCGCGCAGACCTCTGCCGCCTCTGGCCGATCTGCGTAGGTTAGGAGTACCAGTACCACAACCTGGACAGTAAAACTGCATCTTCGGAATATGTCCAAAAGAAAAAGTAAAAGCATAAAGCAGCGATCCAAAGTTTCTGTATTTTAATTATCTGTTTTCCACACTTACGACTTGTACGTATGTTCGCTCTCGTGTCCACAGGTACCAACCGTCAGTGTTCCCATCACAGTTTCATTCTTTAAATTAACAGCAGAGAATGGAGAGAATTTGAAATCAATATTTATGTAGTTAGTGGCAATACTAGCGATTGGTAGCACTGCAGAAAGGACGCGCTGAAGCTCGCGAGTCAACTGTCAGAGGCGACGCGGGAAAGACTCGAAGAGAAGCGATTAACCACAGATTAACCACCTAAATACATAAAATATTATTTTTTCATCAATGTTCCATTATGATATACAAATGATCTTTTAACACGTTCATCGCCAACACCGTTTTTTGTAAAGTGACGGAAAATGTTGTTGTGGTATTAGGTGTTAGGGCCGCGTCGGACATTCTGAATAGCAGTTTGTATGGAGCGCGTGGCTGACAGCGCAAAACGAAAAGTAAAATTTATGTATCCACCGGTGGCCGACGCGGCGTGATTGTAATGAATCAGTGTCGGCCACCGGTGCTTGACATGGCGATGAACGTGTTAAGAAGTTTTCTTCACAACTTTTTATTGAGTTTCACAGAAACTATTGAGAAATCGTTTAAAGACAAAAATCCTGTTGCCTTTTTAATGATTTTTTAAATAATTAATAAAAGTTCTGTAGCAGTTCATTGTCTCATATATCTAAAGAGGTTATGGACCACCATATTGATATGAACTCAACTTGTGTAGGTAATATTTATAGTGGTGTGTTGACTATGAAAGGCTAAGGACAGTGCCGGTTTTAGGGGGTGGCGAAATGGGTCGGTGCTCTAGGATGTCGAATAAGCTAGGGGCGCTGAGGGCACCCAATCTTTTTTTATATTTTTAAAATAACAAAAATATGGGGCGCTAGAAAAAAAATGCCCCAGTGCGCCGCAGGGTCTAAAATCGGTACTGGCTAAAGACTACAGCTTTAGATTAAAAACTCTTTTTTAAAAACATTGCCAGAACTATGTTAGTGTATTTTGCAAGCAAAGTGATTATAGAGTGTGATTCCAATAACAGGATCTGATTGAGTGATGTGCAACAAATTAAGTTACTATGTACTCCAATAATAAAATGGCTGCCTTTTCTTGAAGTCCCTTAATCCTTTCGTTACGGCTCGGTGGAATACAAATTATACTGTCAATACGGCGTGAATTTTTCAAACCATTTTTTTTGCTTAAAACTATTATTTGAAGCATAAATGTACTTATATGACCTATTTTCATATATCACATTGGTTCTTCTCTATCCTTTAGCTATCAGATGATGCATAACAAACTATTATATTTAACAAACGTTCATTATGTAACTCCATTCACGTGGTGGCATTGACACATTTGGTTTACAGAAAAATCGCTCCTGTGACGAAACCTAACTATATTAATTTACATGCTTTACAGATTCCTGTAAAGAATACATGTACGTTGATAAAGAGAATGACTGCACTTCTAATTTCCTACCGTAGATGTCACAATGAGTACTGAAAGTGACGTCAACCGATTTCAACGGTCGGGGAATCTTTGACGGCATATGCCGACAACCGATGCGAAAGGGTTCACAACTGAGAGAAGGTACTCATATGTCAATGCATCGTGTAACGTTCCACACAATAGTGAGAATTTATGATATAACATGTAAAAAATATATCTAATAAGCTTAACTATAATAAGTGTCAACTTAATAATAATAAAATAAATTATAATTATTTTAAAAGACGCATTTAACTGAAAATTCTTGTTAAAATTCTACACATTTTAAAGAGTACAAAACTATATATAATTTATTTCATTGAAAACTAAATAGTTTTTCTAAGTAATGTATTGTGTTGTGATCTGTGGATTGCAGAGAAGGAATTGTTATGCGTGTTGGAAAGGCATTATTGGAAATACTCCCTACATTCCGAATAAGAAAGAAAAGAAATAAGAACATGGTATAATGTCAAGAGGAATTTAATTTCAGTAAGTTAGCTTAATATTTAAACAGTTTTAAAGGTGAAAAGTTACAGAATATTTACATTAGATTGAATTGAACGAGATTCTGTTTTATTGGCAAGTTCTAGAAATGATTTTGGAATAATGAAATATTACTAGTTGGTAGGTTGTGACTTGATGTTTGTAAATCGGCACGTAACACAGTTATTTCTCTGACGCCGCTTGATGAGTGCTCAGGTTATGGAGGCGTCAAATTTGAGAGAGAAGAGAAGAGATCTGGTCCGTCTGGTCGTCTGCTTATAAAGAGTCAGCTTGACTCCCACCTTGACCGGTGCAATAGTACTTGAAGCGACCTCCGGTGACGGCGATTCTATCGACATGTATGGAACATATAAGGCAAGATTATTAGACAGGCATTGATAGAAAAATTGGTACAATTAATAAAACAGAAGTCCACCACAGTATAATGCTTAGAAATTCACTTAAAAAAATCCACGTGATTCCGAGAAGTATTTGTGTCATCCTACTCTCTCTCAAAAAGGTGTTATTCCGTCGCGTGATGGCAGGATTGGGAACAGATTGATAACACAGATTTTTTTAAAAGCACATTGACATATATATTACGTTAAAACTTTGACAAGCTTCCGGCCGGGTGGAATGATCTGCCACCAGCCGTAATGTGACCTTCTCGGTCGTCAACAGATAACGACCCGTTTGACCCGTGGTCAATCACCAGCGCCGTAAGCGGCGGTCTATACAACCAGTCCTAATATGGCGGACACATAAATGTATGGCAAGCGACAAAAATAAGAGACGAAAGATTGTTTATCGAGGTTTTCGGTACCAGTCAGCAAGGACTACATCATGCTGATGTCAATACAAATTTACATTATTTGAATTATTAGTTTGATTTCGAATTGTATTTTTTTACTTCTTTTTCCAAAAGTTAGTTAATATTAGTTTTCTTAACTTTAGAGTAATGATTGAATACAAGAAGCAGATGGAATACTGCTTGTATTTTACTTCACTTTAAAGAATGCCGAATTGGCTTAAAAGACTTATAAATGCAGTTAAACTGAAAGTAAATGTTAAAATGCCACTAGGTAATGGTTGCAAAAACAAATATGTTCATGCAATAATGCAAGAAAATATTATAAAATTATATATTATAGTTAAATAAGTTATAATTATGAAATTGTAACATTGTTTTATTACTAATTTATAAAATGGATTTTTAAATTTTTATTAGAATATTTTTTCAATACTCTAATATTCTTTTATAGATTAATGACTATATTTCAATATTATTAGTAATTAAATAGACACATACATACATAAAATTTTATAGGCATCAATTCATAAAAAAAAAATTCGGCAGACGCGGGATTCGAATATTGTATACAGAGACATCTGTCGTTATATGATGTTAACAATGGTGTATCAGATTTCGCGTATTTGCTCAGACGGAGAATGGTCGTGTGGATAGCGCGGTGTGTAGAATAGAGCAAAGGTTGTTAGGTTCGTGGTTCGAATCCCGCGTCTGCTGATATTTTTTCTGAATGAATTGATGCGTATAAAATTTGATGTATAATTGTAAGTGTGTATTTAATTACTATTAATTTATAGGTCGGAAAAATCTTATGTAAATATGAATAGTCTTATTGAAAGTATTCTAGACTGAAATTTTGTCTGAAAACATTATTGTGTTAAACAAATTTTTAAAAATCTATTAAATCAACATTATGTACTATGAATACCAGTAACAAAAATGATGAAATGCCAAAAATTTATGTTTATTTTAGGTTTTCGTACAACAAAATGTAATAGGCGGAGAAATAGTCGAGTGGACAGGGCGGTGTAAAAGAACAGAGCAAAGGTTGGTTCCAAGGCTCGTGGTTCGAATCCCGCGTCTGCCGATATTTTTCTGAATGAATTGATGCGTACAAAAATTTGATGTATAATTGTATGCGTATATTTATTTACTAAATGTAATGAAGTCCGGCAATTATTACCATTTTAGTAACAGGTATTCATATTAAAAATCTCTATTGTAAATCTCTTTTTTATCGAAATCAATATTTAGGCAATGGTTGTACATTTACTATGACAAACAATTTTATTGTATAATGGGAGTGATTTGTTACATTTTTCTAAGTAGATTGTAATTTGTACATTTTTTATGCACTTTTAGAACATTTTAATTAAGAACGTAAATGTTTGGCTAAGCTTTTTGACAAGAAACTGGAAAATACCACCAATGTCGGGATATATCCCATTGAACTCATAAGAATATACCATTTGGGACCTCATATGGATCATCAAGTTTATTTATATAAATGTGTTGATATAATGATGGACAAAGCTTTTTACTCAGAGAGGCAAAGAAGCGCTTTTGGAATTCGGTCATAAAAGAGCGCTATACAAATACTAATATAATAATAAAAAAGCGATTTTTTTTAAAGGATAAAAAAGTCAAGAACTTTAGACTAGTTTGACAAACAAAGAAAACATGAGCCAACAGTTAAGCCGCACCTCTACCACATTAAGGAATAGGCTTGAAAAATGTGTTATATATCAATTAGGGATTTATGGTTTTCTTCACGACATTGTGGAAGGGATGGTTGAGGGAAGAAATTGTAGAGGGCGCCCTAGACGGGAATATTTGCAGCAAGTGTTCGAGGACATGAGTTGTAGCTCTTATGCTGAGCTGAAGAGGACTGCAGAGGATCGAGAGGAGTGAAGATCAAGATGGAAGATTTTGTTGCTGCAAACTAATCCACCGGATTGATACTACTACGAAAAATAAGGGATTTAGATAGGTATTGTGTGTCCAAAAATAGCACATTTAGCCATGGATTTGATATCTGAAGATATTTGGTGTTTTTTCTGTGATGGAAATATATTCTACAATGGGAGCAGATATTATCGGAAAATATTTAAAATTAGCTTAATACAATCATGTTGTACGTCTCGGACATTTCTCATATGAAAATACAGTGGAATCTCTCATAACGAGCATAATTCGTTCCAGAATCTTGCTCGTTATGTGAAACACTCGTGAAGCGAAACTAATTTTCCCACATAAATCAATGTAGAACACGAAAATGCGTTCCATGCGATATATTTTTTTTAAACATTTGTTCTAATAAAATTACACGCTTATAAATTGTTAAAGATCGTAACAACCTAGATATATTTTTTTTATAAATCAAAACTAGCTTATTATTTATTGATTTATGAAAACCATTCATTATTCTTAACTAGATAGCTGACTCTAAAATTTGGTGAAAATGTGACACCCCCAAACTCTCAAAAAAAAATTACAAATAAGGTCTGCAGATAAGTCAAGATAAATGTGTCTTCACATGCAACACTAACGTGCTAACGGTACGAGAGCTAAACACAGACTGACGCAATGACGCAGAAGTCCCGGCTCACAAGTGCGTCATACGTTATGTGACTTCCCCTTTCTGCGTCACTCGTTATGCAAAATGTCGCTCGTTAAGGGAGCAATTTTTTCACTTTTTTTGCTCGTTATATGAATTAATCGTTATAAGAGGTTCCACTGTATATTAAAAATTTAGTTATTCGGAAATGTTTGGCCATTTTGGTATTTGGCATACTTCACCTCTCATAGGTCCTTTGGCTTTGTTTTTTAGGTTGTAATAATACGAGTATGCGTGTAAAAAAATTACCTCACTTAGTTTGTAATCGATTGATATTTGTATATTGTATAATGTTGTGATTGAAGAGGGTGGGTTATTATATTAAACATCTAAGTGTGTGAATGTTATGATTATTTTGACACTATCCAGTCCGATTACACAATATGTGTGTAATCACCAGGCCTAACGGTAAAGGCGGGTCACACAACATGTGTGTGATCGTTCCGCCAACGCTTAGTGGCCGACTATACACACCTTGTGATGTTTTTTACTTTCGACCACAATTCAAAGATCTCAAACCTTTTCAGTGAGGGTCATATTTAATTTTATTTGAACACATAACGTTAGATTTAGCAATTCTTTAAAAAAACAGTCGGCCTCCAGCGTAAGTTTAATCGCGTAACGCGCTGACTGGATAGTGTTAATGCCAGCTGCTTAGAAATGTGTGATTTGACTGCCCCACCGTTCAATAACCTCTCCACTAAACATAAAAGTCTCTTGGATTGGTAACTATATAAGCGTAGTATATTCTTTGGTTGGTGTTATTTCATGCCTTTGCATATTTGTGAGTGAATAAATACGGCTAGGTAATGGTGACATAAAATATGAATAGGTATCTTTTTATCTTCATAATTATATTTTATCACTGGCGAATCTCCACTCCTTCATTGGTTCTCCTTTGGGTAAATAGTGTGGTGGTATTCCATTGCCACTATTTTTTAAATTATAGAGTGGAACGTCGTTCTATGAGCCTAATTTATGACAGAATATTGGTGTCAAGACCTATCGTTTCCAGACAATTCGTTCGACAACTCATCGGTAACGAAGTGGGGCGTACTGTGCGTCTGGTGGACGGGACAACTGGTGCACTGGATGTCTTGCTTACATAACCTAACCTAACCTGGAAGGATTTGTCCAGTGATCGTAGAGTCTAGAGATCCAGGTCTCGGTAACGAAATAACTTAGGTTAGGTTCGGTTAGGTTAGCGAGATATCCAGTCCGAAATGCTGCGGAAGCCAGAATATATAGCATTTTTTAATCCCATTGATAATGAAAAACAAATTTCTAAAAATGTGTTTTGTATCATTTTTAATATCTATATACCTAAAGTGACAACATTCTCCACTAAAGATATTTCTCACTTACAGATGGTATCTTATTTTAAACATATAAATTCGTTTTTTTCTTTCGATGATGATAAGAACACAATATTACTGTAGGTGCCAAATACGGAGTTTTAAATATAAGCCTGGAAAAATGAATTTTCAATATTCAAGATAATAATATTGTTGCCTCTGAAATCATAAGTATTAACAACAATAAAATGTCACAATAAATGCTAGTTATATTGTATTATTTAAATACCTAAATGTCAAAATCGCACTGTAAGATATTTTTTGTAAATAAATAAAAAATTAACGAATTATGTTTTTAATTTATTTTTCGCTTATTTAAATTATTATTATTATATTATTTTTAACTGTGTGAAGAACAACGTGAACAAGTCGTACTCGGGACTGTTGATCCATTTAATAGTCTGTACGTAATTTAAGGTTAAGGTAAATATAAATCGTCTTTGCCGCATGGCTAAGTGATATAAGAGCACTATAAGTCAGTGGTCCGCAACCTTTCCTCATCTACGGCACACGAAAGTACTTCTTTGGATTCTGCGGCACACCAAAGTTCTCACCTTGAATACCGCGGCACACCAAAAGCCAAAAATAGATATTAATTTGATCAATTTCACTATTTTTAAATTTCATTTAGAACTTAATAAAGCAAGTACCTCGTTGTATGTCTACATAAATAGGCGATAGGCGCTGGGAGCTTGAGGACCGTTGTAAAATTATTTATTTATTATATTGTCTTATTTGATCGCGGCACACCTGTATCGGCTTACGGCACACCAGTGTGCCGCGGCACACCGGTTGCGGAGCACTGCTATAAGTGAATAAAACAAATCAACTATTGTGATCAATTTTACGCATAGTGCATTCTCAATACAAATAACACACACTCAGTTCATAATTCGCATGAGCAGTAAGTAATATTGTGTAATATACGAGTGCTGTAACTTACATCATGCTGGCGGTAATCTTAACAGTATCCTGCAATTATCGCTTAGCCATCAATAAAATGTTAAGTTTCATAGAAATTACGAAACAGTTCTATATATCACGATCTGATTTAAATGAGTGTATTTTGGTATACGTAATACGTTATATGATTTGCAGCATAATATTATTCTGCTCCTAATGTATTTATTTATATTATATAAACCTGAATTGATATTAGTAATTAAATATACACATACATAAAAAATTTATACGCATCAATTCATTCAGAAAAATGTCGGCATATGCGGGATGCGAACCACGAGCCTTGGAACCAACCTTTTGCTCAGGTCTTTTTGCACCGCCTAGTCCTCTCGACTATTTCTCCCCGTGGTTCGCATCCCGCTTCTGCCGATATTTTTCTGAATGAATTGATGCGTATAAAAATTTGATGTATAATTTTACGTGTACATTTAATTACTAATAATATTGAAATATAGTCAATGATCTATAAAATAATATTAGAGTGTTGAAAAAATATTCTAATAAAAATTTAAATTCCATGAAAGATATCATTATCGCATCACGCTGCTCACGGCAAAGTACGACTATGTATAGCATTGATAAAATTATTTAGAATCCGAAAAACAATAAAATATAAAAATCTATAACTGAAAAAAATGTAGAATGATGGAAAAGACTATTCATTTAAGTCTTCAATGTATACGATTCAAATAATTAACTTTCACACAGATAGTATTTTAAGTCAGTATTTAAAAGCCTATTCAAATTATCAAGTGTGAAATATTGCATATAATAATGGATGAGGGTGAAAAACTCTACATGTAACAAAAAAGACAAATCCGGCTATATATTGCCTGAAATATCACACGTGAAGATATCCATTAATATCTACATACACTGACTATATTGACTATAGTTTTTGTATAGTATATAGCAGCTAACTAGCTTCTACATGCCAGTACATAATATTTCATTGAAAAGTTGACGGACGCTTAATGCAATGACAAACATGATAAAGTGACAATATGACAGGGGTGTGAAAATATTTTCACCATTGATATTTATTTACGTAAATGTACGCCAATGATTGCATAAGATAATCAAAAGTGTATTGTTGTAGGTGGCTGGCTGCTTGAAAAAAGGGAGCTTTAGTTAATAATATTTTAGGAATCTGGAGGCTAAAAACAAGTTCGTTTTATTCTCTTGGGTAATTCTAAGATAAAAGACTTCCATTATGTAACCTAGTAGTTTTTTTCCAAAAAGTAACCTGAGGCATTATGAATTTTATTTTTCAAACTGCTTGTGTAAAATTCACATTGAATGTTACTGTCGTTTTGTCTACCTTTTTTGAGAAATATGAAATGCTGTCATTCAATTTGAATATACTCGTAATGCAATTTCATTTAAACAAGAGTTTTAATATACTGATATCCTCCTCTCATAGTTAGATATCGAAGACCGTATAAAGGGTGCAGGATCAGGTTCAAAATATAAAGAACTTGTTTTTGTTTCACTATACGCGTTTATTTGTCAAAAACGTCGCCCGCTATAGCGAACGCCCTAGGTGCGCGCGGTATAACGGCCGCGAGTCAAACTTCAACTGACAACTAACGGCGCGCCTTGATATCTCGGCGGTGCCAACTGTCGCTGCAGAAAAAAGCGAATTCAAGATGCCAGTGATACCAATAGGAAATGGGCCCTCTGTCATAACAAATATTTCGGCGTATGCAAACACCATTCTACATTCTACAGTTACAAACATTAGATGTGCATGTCAGGCGAGCGAACAAAATAAGCGACAAAATAACGTTTTTTGAGGCTTTACGGCATCAGTCTAAAGGAGTTATATCAAGCTGATACCAATATATACTAGGGTTGCTCGAAAGAATTGCGATATACTCGTACTGTACAAATATGATTCTAATATGCTTTGTACATCACGCGAAAGAGGATTCTATGATGATGATGATGATGATTACTGGGTTGGTTGAGCGATAAACAGCAAAAATATGGGTTTCAAGACCATGATGAAACAAAATAAAGCGCGATACTGTCATATTTTGGCGCTCAGATCAACGTGACAAGAATCATTTTTTAAAAAGTGGTTCAAAGATATCGCCTTGTTTTATGCAATACTCTTTGCTTTATATTTTATATCCCCATCAAAGTCGGATAAAGTACTAAGTAATAAATTTATTCCTATTGCAACCGAAGTGCTACGTATCATTTATACAAGTGGTTTGCAGCTTGAATTGATATGTTCAGATTTGATACAGAGTGAATACGAATGAACTGTTACTTTTCAAGGACGTTTCAACTTGTAACAATTTATTGTTAGACTAATCAACGTAATTAATCTATTTTTTGGTAGAAGTGTTGCGTTAATCATTTGTGGTATTACGAGTATGTTTATACCGTTGACGCGGTTTTGCGAAAACAACTAGAACTCGGTAGCTTGAAGAAAAGGCAGTTGTAGTTTATGTTTCCCTTCATTACCCGAACAATATGTTCTGTGTAGGTTCATTTTAATACAGTGAAATGCTCTCAAGCGTTTACCGGACACGGAATTTTCAGAGAATTCCTAAAAAGATTTGGCCTCTCTTCTTGCGACGCATGTCCATGCGATCCAGGCATGCAACAGACGGTGAGACACTCTCTCGTTGAGTACATCATCCATGAGAACAGGAGACGCATTCTGTGTTGTCGCCTGAAAGTCTTTAGGATTTACCTGAATTGCTGCTTAGTTCTCACGGTCCCTTGCTGTTAAACTTCATAAGGGAAATCGTCAGGGCTACAAGAGCGGTTAACGAGGCTGACATGGAATAGGCTCCTACGTTCTTCAACTATTTCTCAGACGTATATTCTAACCTTGTGTGTAACTTGCAGGGTACAATTCGTAACTTTATATTTTTTTCTACATTTTTTTAAGGAAAAAAAATGAATGTTTTTTTTTTTTTTTATTATTAACGGCCTAGGCCAATACAAACGGTTTTAAAATAGAAAATACAATAAATTAAATGGTAAAACAGAACAATATAATAGCTAAGACAATACATTTAGACAAAACATGAACATGATTAAAAAAACAGATCTAGTACATTAGTAGAGGGATCTGCGAAATGCTGGAAGGTCCACCCCGAAAAAGTCCAAGTCACTAGAGGAATTATATATTTATATATATAGTGAAATGCTACCGGGTGAGTCCGTATATACTCAAACCACCGTTCTATATTGTAGACATGCATTAATATAAAATTACTGTATTAGTAGTCGGAAAAAATATAAGAATGCAGTACTTTAGTAACGATATTATCACTGGTACTGTACACCAGAATGTTCTCTGATATGTAGTTTTTTACGATCATAACTCTTTGTTAGTATGTATTTAATCTAGTCACCCAGCGTGCTATGGAGAGATCCATGCTCGGAGTGTCGCTAAAAGATAGAATCCGAAACGAGGAAATACGCAGAAGAACTCAAGTAGTGGATGCTACCCAACGAATAGGCACACTCAAGTGGCAATGGGCAGGACATATCTGTCGAAGAGACGACGGTCGATGGGGAAGAAAAGTATTAGAGTTAGACCGAAGAACTGGCAAACGAAGCATTGGCCGACCCCCTACAAGATGGACTGACGATATAAGAAGAATAGCGGGAGTGACCTGGATGCGGAAGGTGGAGAATCGAAGAGGATGGACAGTCATGCGGGAGGCCTACGTTCAACAGTGGACGGACACAGGCTGATGATGATGATGACTCTAACACAACGGTTTTCATAAAAATGTCGCTCGTAATTTCATATGTAATAAAAATGGAGTAGTTAATAATATAATACGGCTGTTGTGAACACCGTGTACGGTTTGAATTGCATTTAAAAATTACGGGAGGGAGCTCGAACATTATAAATATTTCCATCTGGCCGCTCCATCATCCTGTAAATCAGTCACTTAGCCGTCCCCACGGGCCGCAAATTGGCATTGTTTCAAGTGCAGGAGAGAGGGGACAGCCTTCCCGAAATGATTTAGTGCTCCATCAGCTGCGTTTCCTGTAGAGCGCCCATCGCCATCGATCCCAGTCCTTGCCACCGCCACCTGATCTTCCATGACTTAATCTCCGTCTTGTGACGACAGGCTCTGTCAGATCATCGTCCAGGTTATCAACAAAATGAGCTCAAAGATCTCGCTGGAGTTTCTGCAGGAGTTGATGGACAAAGAAGACCCTGACGTCACTCTCATATCCTTTCAGGTGAGAATTATTGCACTAGCATATATTTGTAATATCACTCGTAAAGTAATTTACTATGTGATAGATATAGGCGTTTAAAGATGCTATAGTCATATTTCAATATTCCGCTATCCACACCGATGCTGAAGGAATATGTTGAAAATGTGCCCAATAAGCGGCATATGGGATGTCAGTCGATCCTACTGATAAGCTGACGACATCGAAAATTACCAGATTCATCCAAATACTAGATCTGTCAAACGGTTTATTACGTAGACTACGGAGCGCAGCTGTTAAAGAAAATCCTTAATTTGCTAATTTTGAAGCAATTCCTAATTGAAGTTAAATGAACATTATCATTCTGAAAACATAATTCATAAAACAAATCTCCGACGTCTCTATTTTTATATTTACGGTAACTATCCATTCAATTCATTTAATTCCGAACATTACCCAACTCTTTTTCTTCTAGGGATGCTTTCTTTCCATTCGCTAGAGTCCCGGAGGAAAATTGCTGCACTCAAACATTTATTCCTTCTTCTTCGCGGTTCAATTCACAACCCTGGGATTCTTGAATGTTTTAACTTCTATGTTCCAGATAGGTACACCCGTGCTCGTAGCCATCCATTGTTTTTTATCCCAGTCCATGCTTGTGGAGCTTCAAGCACTCAATTTGGTACAACGGCAATGCCGCTTCTAAATGGCCTACCAGCAACCTCGATCCTTTTCTTACATTCTTTTCCTCTTTTGTCGATGGTATTGTTCTCTTAGATCTTTAGACATTGAAATGAGTCATCTTCTTATTCGTTTATCTTATTTTTATCTGCTTGTTATCTTTTGTATGTATGTGTTGTATATTCTATGCTCTGTAACTTTTTTCTTGGAACTTCTGTTCTGTAATAAATAAAATAATAAAAAAACATATTTTAAGTGATGTTTATATTTTCAGTTAGCTCCTGGATCCGGTCGCGGTGACAACTACACCGCAATGCTATACCGAGTTTATGTGGAAGGCATACGAGTGCAGCATCTGCGAACAACTCTCAACGTTGCGGACCTCGACGAAGCCATTTCTCAACAGGTCAAAGAGCCCTGGGAGCGTTCTCTTATATGCAAGTGCCTTCCAGACAGCTTGGCAAGGCGCGAAGCTTACAGAAGCGATGCCCTGTTCTGCAACGAGGTCGCATTTTACACGAAGATCGTCCCGGCTTTACTGGACTTCCAAAAGCTCCATCTGAACCCAGAAGAAGAGCCGTTCTCTGCCATTCCTCATTGCTATCTCGCTAGAAACGACGTGCTTATACTTGAAGATTTGCAGTGCAGGGGGTTCAGTATGGCGGACAGAAAGCTTGGTCTGACAACTCTTCAGTGTGGAGAAGTGCTCCGAGAGTTGGCGCACTTCCATGCTCTGTCCTTGGCCATGAAACACCAGTGTCCGGAAGACTTCTACGAGCTACTCAATCTGCAGGACGGCATATCCGAAGGTTATATAATTTAATTTTCAATGAATATTTATCTTAAGTATTCAAAACTAAATATATTTCCACCCAAATCATTATTATAATTTGATTGCAAGTGATATTTTGATAATAGCATAAGGATCGATTGTACAGTTAATCCAATTATCAGCTAATCCCTGACGAATATTTGAAGTTTTGTAAGGTTTGAATTAGTTTAAATGTATTATATCTATGAGTAAATATTTTTGGTTATTATGATACTGTTCTGGGAAAACATACCTATAAATCTGACACGGTAGTAGACATTTGACGAACAATTTTCATTCACAGTGATTCTCTTTCAGCTTTCATTGAAGAATAATGCGTAAATTTCCATCTTTAATTTTAGGACGTTTGTGGATTAACATTACACATACAGGGCTAGAAATCGCAAAAAATAATTTTCAGGTTGAGAGTATTCTTCCATACGTGGCTATGTAAAAACAACATAACAAGCTATTTTCTTGGACAGGTCTATTTGACACCGAGCATGAAGAGTGGTACCGAGGGTACTACAGAGCTGCCGCCCGCAACGCTCTGGCGATGGTTAAGGAAGCCCTTCCATCAGATGATGACAGCACGCGTTACCTGAAGAAGTTCAGCGAGTTTGTCGGAGACGGAACCTTCTTCACCAAGATGGTCTCCCTGGTGTCACCAAGGGAACCTCTGGCAGTATTTTGCCACGGGGATTGCTGGACCAATAATATCCTGTTCAAATACTCTGACGAATCTGAGACGGATATAACAGAAGTAAGCATTCACTTTGAGATGCATTTAAACTACACAACTTCTTCTTCCTAGTCAAGTCCTCATGATTATTTATATCATCACCAATGCTTTGAATGAAATAGTTTGAACATTCCCCATGTCCCCTACACCGCTATATAACTTTTGATTTCTTCGTCAAATTCTGCTGCTATTTTTTTGTTCTGTAGTGCTGCCTTTGAAACTGCCGCAACCCCTCTAAAATATAATACTTAAACCATTTTTTTGTTGTTGGTGCTTCATTTCCAGGTGTGTTTGGTGGACTTCCAACTGGTGCGCTATGGTTCTCCTGCTTTAGACCTTGCCAACCTGATCTATTGTTGCACGTCTCGACAGCAGAGAGAGGAGAACTTGGGCACCCTGCTGGCGCAGTACCACGAAGCCTTGCACGCCAGGTTGCTTCAGCTGCTGCCTCTCGAGACATCCAGGGACGGCATCATGGACAAAGACATCCTCTGGGACATGTAAATATTACTAACACATCATAAGGTATCGATCATCTTGAACGCTCACGATGATCAAAGCCATCAACTTTCAAATTCATTTCGAGAGAAAATGATTTACAAGGATCGACAAGAAATACCGCTGATATTTTAACTTAGTCTGATCAATGCAGACAAAAATAAAGACTTCTATACTATAGATTATTTACTTATCATTTTAAATATGTATAAGTAATCAATAGTGGAACTTGCAGGATTTTGATCTTAGAGACCAATACATTCTCCGGACCGTGAAAATGAGTAGTTTATAATCTTACATTTTTTATTTCAAATAGTAGCCATCGTTTTGACAGTTTCTTCGTTGCCATTGATTTCTGAACTCTGCAAGTCTAAAAATATAAATGTATTGAATTGTTCTTGATTAATATTTTAAATTAAATGAAATTAAGTAAATTACTTTTAATGTTCAAGGATCAACGAAGAGTTCCATAGGTGTGGCAAATTCGGCCTTGGATTAGCTCTGGACATGATACCAATATCTACCTGTGACAGCGACCAAGCACCGGACCTCTATCAAGAAAGGGTAATTAATCTTATTTTAGGCATTAAGAGGATATCAAACATAATATAAACATGCCACATTGTCAAAATTACTTTTCTTCGGCATTTTTAAACAGGTTCATATGTAACGTTATAATTTGAACGAGTTTGGCACCATTAAATTTATTGAGATTATTAGCTAGAAACGTAACATTCAGCCATTGCGTGATAAATAAAAAAAAAGCACTATATTCATTTGGTGGTTTCAAAACATAGACCATTATCTTTTCGGAAGTGTACACTAATCAAAACATCTGTTTATATAGTCTAAGCATGAAATTATTTATTAATAATGTATTCTGAATTCAGGATTCTGACATTTCTAATGTTGGGACGGAGAACACTCCTGTGTGGACTTCAAACGAGCTATGCCGACGCAAGATGGCGGATCTGGTGCAAGAACTGGTAGATAAAGGAGCTCTTTGAACATCAAACCTGATAATTACTGTGCTGAAAGCCTTCAAAATCCTTTTATTAGTCTTACACGACAGTTACAAAATCTAGATATTTTGTAAATGTATGCTATAACTGGAGATGATTGATAACTGTTTGAATTAAGCCTTTACGTGCGGAGTAAGATTTCATAAAAAGTCACGAAATAAGTCAATTAGTCAATGAAAAATAAAGTGGAATATTTAAGGACGATTTTTAAATGTGTTTTGATTGGTCAGTGCTGCATTTATATTCACCCTCAGAACTAAAAAAGGGCAAATTTGAAACATGTGTAGAATGGCCCACAACTCAATACATATCGTGAAAAAAAATTTGAAGAAGGAATTTCGTAATATGAAACAAAATTAGATTCAATATAGTATTCGGATAAATCCGCATCTCGCACTGAAGCGACGTGTTTCTTTCAAAGCGTGGGATAAATCCGCACCTCGCACTTAAGAGCAGTGCAATCGGTGCGGATATATCCGCACCTCGCACGTAAAGGGTTATAGGCATTGTTTTACTATCTGCGTACTCGCGAAAAAATGGAAAAAATGGTTGAAATCAATGTATATTTTAATAGTTAGATAATAATATGAAGATAGGTTGGTTTATCATGAAGTACAAATTATTAATAAAACACATTTACAATTTGAAAGACCAAATTTCTTTGCGATATCTCTCTTCAATAGTGAAATACAATAAATCACCTTAAAGCTTGAATTTCCAAATTCATTACTTAGTTTGTCTTTTAGTTTAGTTGAGCAAATTTCAACACCTTTACAATATACATAAGCATAAAGAGAGAATTAATTGTTAAAATATAATGATTATTAGAAAAACTTGTTTTATATATATTTATATGTACTACTATTACATGAAACTGGTAATTATTGTATGTATTAAATTTGTTTTGTGTTATTATTTGATATGTATAATAAAGTCATAAATACATTTAATATTTGCTTATTTTAAAATTATTTTTAATGTCACCGTGATGCCGAGTACAATTGTTTAAACTTTCGATAATATATACAGGTATATATGCGTAAAAGGCGTTTTAATTATTATTTAAAAAATACACTTAATATTCAAATTTTATTGATTTTGGAGACTATTACGAGTGTATTGCAGAACATGCAAAAATAAACCAACGCAATGATTTGATACAAATAAGGAATTAAAGAGAATTTATGGGTATCTTAATTTGCTTCGGTGAAAATTTCAGTTTGTATCAGGTGGATAAAACATGTGCTGGAAGTTCGTTACAAATCTTTTCATTCCCTGTGTTATTTTTTGTGTATCTGGGGGTCTTACGATAGTGTGATGGTGAAGGATAGATCAAGGAAGAACTTTCACAAGATAAGTAAATTATAATAACAACAGCGTTAGTGCTTAAATAATTTTATTTTAAAACAAGGAATGCCTTTGAGGCTAAAGGCCATTTTAAAAATCACAGATTAATAATAAATAAATAACATCGAAATATTCAAAATATTCCCTCTACGTAATTACGTAAATAAAATGAATTAATATAGGAAAATATATATTGTGAATAGTTAAAATAATCTACTCGAATACAATTAATATAATCCACCATAAAGTGCAGCCAACCAAACATTGTAAGCTGCCAAATATGAAGTCACATTTATTACATAAAACCTGAAATTAAACGTACACGTAATACATTTTTTTTGCGGTTTAGGGTGAAGTGAGCAGTTTTATGATATCGGAAGAAGCTGTGGTGCTGAAAAAACAAAATTTTAAGAAAGTCGAGTAAAAAACTCGACTAATTTTTGCGGTATGTTCCTACATAAAAATACATAATAATAAAAGGTTTGTAACTTTTTATCTACGATTGGAATACATTTATTCAAATATAATATGTATAAGTGTATTTTTTTTATCGGGATTCGAAGTCGTGACTCCTCGTTTGATTGAACTATGAAACAAAACACTAAATGCACTTAAATAAAATGTATATTTTAATAATTTAAATAAGTATCATAATTGTATAACATAGATAATCTCATGCCATATTCGCTACCAACTTGGAACACATAGTCACCATTAAAAGAAACCAATTAGATTTGTATTAGCTTCCTTTTCACCGTGTCCAATATTCTACTTCGCACCCAAAAGTCTCGACGAAACATGACTGTCCTCCAGAAATACGAGAGACTGCACCAGTACCGGCTTTATACCATGCGGCGCCCTAGGGCATTTTTTTCTAGCGTCTCATATTGTTTATATTTAAAAAAATCTAAGGAAGATTGGTTGCACTCGGCGCCCTTAGCTTATTCGACGCTCTGGGGCACCGACCCACTTCGTCACCCCCTAAAACCGGCACTGGCCTGGACATTGAAAAAAATACAGCTGTAATAGTTTATGCTCTCTTGTGTTAACCTCTCCCTAAATGGAGCATGTAGTCAACACAACGAAGAGAACAAATATATTTTAGAGACAGATGAAAATTATTTTGATTTTAATCTACATAATACAAGGGTACAAATTAAATATATAAAAGCACCTATTTAATACATTGTGTATTTTTCACTAGTATATGTAATTTTTTATTATAAATATTCAGTTACATATTTTATATGAAATATATATTTAAACTAATAACACTTCTTTGAAGATTTAAATAATGAATTATTCACAGAGAGGTATAGGGGGCACATGTGTTACAGTTGAAGTGTATGGCCATCACCATTAAGGGAGCTTATTCAAAACATGTTTTTTGTGTGTAGACTAGTTGCTGTGGTGGGTGCATGAAAAATATTATTTAACCCGTTGACTGCCATCATATTTCGCATATCTGCAACCTACAAGCCAATATGGAAAAACGTTTTTCAGAGTCACAATTATTATAAAATAACGCATAGATTTAAAAAAAACGAAAACAACAGTAATATTTAAGACTTCAACTAACACGCCACATTGCACACAATCGTTCAACGCGAAAGCCGACGCAAGACAACTCAATACAAAATGTACACAATCGAAAACCACGACCGGGGTTCGTGAAGCTTCGTTTGAGAAGCCGAAGAACCCCGATCAGGGTTCGTGGTAGCAACGAGTTAAAGAGCTTTTATGAGTATTTCTCTAAATGTCAAATCAAACCTTCTAATTTGGAAATATATGGTCAGTACAAATCGCCGCAAAAAACCTCTAACAGATCCTTCTCATATCCCAGACTGACTGGACTTCATAAGGACATTGATTCATGTAATATTGAGGAAACCCTTTTCCGAATCGGAACCCAAGAATATTTCAATCTTATCCGTCAGAGGTTGTAGTGGTGGAGGCGTCATTTATATTTTTAAGGAGGCCAAGTGATTAAACAGACGCTCCAATTATATAATAGTATATTATTACAGCTACTAATTGATTATAATATCACCGTAACATTTTAAACTTAATTCAAGAACAATTTTTTTACATAAATAATTCAATTTACCGGCGGGTATAGCTTAATGGTCAAAGTGTTTGATTTGCAAGCCAAAGGTCGTGGGGCTCGATCCCCGATGGAGATTAAAATAAAAAAGGAAACGTTGCATATTCCTGAGTCTACCTGTCAGCTCTCATTTTACATATATCGCCATTTAAACGTCATCCATAAAGGATACAGATTTGTTCTCGAAAGATCTTAGATTAAATGAGTGATATTAATGAGATGACTTTCGTCAACCACCGAGTTTGATTAATCAAATATCAACCCTTTTTTTCGAAGAGGCTTCAATCTCGTACTAACCGATTTTACAAATATTTTTGAATCGTTTATTGTTAAAACTTAAAAAAATCTAAGCTTTGTCGGTAAATGGCAACTGCTCAGGTGACAGTCGAGTACTTTAACCTCTCAGCTTAGTGGTAAAAGCCTTGACTGTCATGAAAGTAGTCCCAAGTTTGATTCCTAGGAGAGATTATTGTGCATAACAATAAATACTATAATTACAAAATATAATTTAACACACAGTGGGCTTAATTTTGGATTACAAGAGGTATTGTAGTATCTAAAACGTAATCGAACAGTTATTTTTTCTTCTTCTTTATGTACCGTATACGCCTTTGGAACGTATGTCCACTTCAAACCGGCGTCATTCAAATTATTGACATCGTCCTAAATTAACATCTCAATATGTATAACGATTTATTAATACTAAGTTAATTTTACTAAGCTTTTCATGCAATAGATCTTAAAATTTATATCTTTCTTTAATCAGCATTTCTTGACACGGTGAATTAAAAATATTTAAAAAAATGGAAATCGTGGTTTGTGGAGGACATACGCTCCATTTAAGTAGCGAATGTGGGAAATATAACACTTGTTTACACTAAGGTATATTTTAATTATAAAATGCGATATTTTTACAGTATATTATTTAAAAAATACAATTGTGCATAAACGAATCACGGCTTTTGGGTTGAGTCGTGTGATTCTTGATGAACACTGCAAAAACCAACGGAGAATCGAAGTGTATCTCTTCCAACGTCTATTAAACTTTCGAGTGCAACCGTCAGATCGTGTATTTTACTTTCGGTTTGCTATTTAATTTGAATTTCAAATTACGTCATTCGAAAATTTTTGCCCTCTCCTGAATCTATTGGATGAAGATAGTCGTCCCACACGGCTGTGGCCAAAAGTCATGAATCGAAACCAACGCACATATTCTATATTGTGCACACATCAATAACAAAACACGTTATCTAATTTAAGGATATGAAATAAGGATGAATTGATTTCGGATATAAAGTAGCATAGGGCATTTACATGATTACTGCACGTTTGTTTTAAAGTACAATTAATTAACCCTCCAGAGACGTGACCGTATGGTCACAGTGAACACTATTGTCTATGCATCCCTACTCCGGTCTCTTTTCTACCTGAACATTGTATCTTTCGCTCACTTTTGGTCAAGAAGTGTCTCCACCACAGTTATAATGCAGCCGCGGCAACGGAAACAGTTACCAAGTACCCTTGTGAGATATTTTATTTCGGGTTGATTTTTTTTTCTACAAAATTCATATTTGAAAAGAGTAAATACATTTTTTTAATATTTTTAAAAATGATTTACGTAATTTTTACTAATTCATTTCGTACAACAATATGTCGATCTAAGAAGGTAATGTCATAAATATTTTCGGCGTAGCTGTATATCAACACCAAAGGCTAGCCAAGGTTAGAATCCATACACAAAACAAAATAAAAAATAATAATTCATACAAAATTAGTTGTCAATGGTAAGGAATAGCGTGACCATACAGCCACATAGCTTTTCTACATGAAAGCATCGTGTATTTAAAAAAAAATGCTCTATGAAGAAAACTACATGGTGATAAAGTATAGCTTAAAACTTTAGTTTTTATCAAAAAAAAACATTCATCTCTGGAGGATTATATTTAAAATAATGGTTAAATAACAAATCTTGTTGAAATTTAATTTGATTTCTCATTTCATTTAGATGATATTATACTTATCAACAAGGCAATCTGCAGAAAATGCAATGTTTTAAGTAAAAAGTCTCAAAGATATTATAAAGTAAAATCAAAGTAAATTGTTCAAATTAGTACACAGATTTCAATGCTTAAGATCTGAGTATTAGAAACCTTCGGTTTTAGGTTTTCAGAAAACAATGAGTAACATTTCTTATGAACTATGTGTAATATGAAGCGAGTATAAAACCATAATAAAATGTAATTGAAATATATTATTTTACTGTTAACACGTTTAACGCCACGTAATGTTTATAATGCATTCGACTCAGAGGCGCCATATAGGTCACATTCAATGTTAAAATTCCATTGAAATGTAACCACTGGCGTACAAGGACTGTTTGATCGAAAAAAAAAAACGTAGGTTATCGGTGACCTACGTGGCGTGAAACGTGAAACATCAATTCGTTATTTTAAATAAAAAGGTCGTAAAATATAACATTTAAGATTATTTTGAAAAGCTTCATAGGAAAAAATAAATCTATCATTAAAAGTAGATAATAGTTTAATACAATTGTTTTAATTTATTCCGTAGAATAAATAGTTAATTAATATATACTTGTATGTATTTTAAAAACACTGTATCGTCGCGAAAAATATATTCTAGATACATACATACTGTAGTATGTTATATAATTTAAAATTAATTATCATCATCATAAGCGTGTAAACTCGGAAAATTAATTACCTTTTCTTCTCAGCAATAAAAATTAATTGAGATATTGCAAGGAACGTTTCATGTATACAAACTTATTTCGAAGAACATGGTTTTTGGTTCGTCTGGGTTCTTTAAAATTTCCGTTATTTTTCATTAGATATATGACTGATACTACAGAATCCAGTCAACTTTCTCTTTTACAGCATCTATGAGTAGACAATATTCTGACATCACCTCGATATAGCCATTGCAGGATGGTGCCGAAAAGTCTCGATATACAATCTTTCATCTCTAATTTTTGTTCGCTCCTCTGACACGCATATATAAAAATGTTGCCATTTTGTTTGTTTGACAAGTCTTGTCATTTAAGCTGCATAGTTCCATAAATGGCCACAGTATTAATTTCGGCGCTGGGCTGTCACAACTGCCGGGAGTCAGTCGTCATCTGTCCGGGACGTGTGATGAACCCAGAATGTTCTGTCTCGGACAGATGATCGAAGTTTATCAATCTTTTATCTTGAATATATTTCAACGTGCTTCTCGAAAAGTTATTTTTGTTCGTGACCTGCTCTTCGTCCCTCTTCCACGCGTCCCTATGACAATCCTGGCAGCATGGAGTCTCCTTTTGTTTGCAATCCATTGTTGATGGTTTTTAATTCTAGTAAGTTAACATTACTTACAGTACTGGTTTTAGACCCTGCGGCGCCCTACGGCATTTTTTAGGGTTTCATATTGTTTATATTAAAAAAAAAATGTAATACAGATTAGTTGCCCTCGGCGCCTTTAACTTATTCGACGCCCTGGGGCACCGACCCACTTCGCCACCCCCTAAAACCGGCACTGCTTACTTATTTGAATAATTCGAAACACGTTGATTTAATAGTATTAGTCATATATGTTACATGTAAAATTTGCTCCAAGTGTCACCTTATACTTAAAATTGAATATGCTGGTAATTGTTAATTACTTTCCTCGTTCTTGTACCCTTTAGCGTACACGACAGTTGTAAAGACCAAATTAAACATGGCCGTTCACTTTGGTAACAATGGTCTCGGCTTGTGTGTTTGGGACATCACACCTGCAGGAATTAGGCTCGCAATTGCATTCAGGTTTTCTCAATTTGGACGAAGAAATCTCGTTTGCCTGCACCCAAGCAGCAATCTGCAATGGATCAAAAATAAAATAATTATTACTATTATTAACAAATTTGGAAAACTAAAGTACATGTTTTTCAATCTTTAAATTTAAAATGCATCCTCCCTGTATTAACTTATGGCGCAGAGAAAATCGTACAGCAAGTGGAAAAAAATAAAGGTCACCCAGCGTGCTATGGATCCATTAGTAAAAGATGTATTTGTTTACATAAAATCAAAGTCTATAATTTCAATCATGGCAATGAAAGAAGATTTTTAAATTTAAGAACCACAATTTTGTTTTTACAACGTATTGCTTGGCGCCAAAAACTCGCAAATTAACCCTTTCGACACGGCTCGGTTTAAATACAAATTATACTGTCAATTATAAAACTAGTATTTAAAGAATAAATGTACTTATCTGGTCTATTTTCATATATCACATTGGTTCTTGTATCATTTAGGCTGATGATGATGCATAAAAACTATTCTAAGAAAGTCATTTTAAAATTAAAAAATTGGATGTCAACGGTCGGGGAAAACACGTTGGAAAATCATTATATTTATAAATTGTAAAGGATTTAATTTAAAAAATATAAATATGCCATAATAAAAATAAAGAAGATTTTGACGAACGTTTTTTGCTTACAACAAGAAAGGCACACAATAATGACATGCAACAACCACGAGAAATTAAGAACTTTAATACAGGCTGCCAACAAAGAGTAATCTTGTAGAACACAGCACGCCAGGACAACATCATTGTAATGATTATACATTATTGTCATGCAAACAGAATTGAAAGTTTGATTTTATTGAATTACGAAGAATATTTAAAAAATATGTTTTTGAATTTAAAAAGGAGGACGAAAAACATTTTAGAAATTGAAATCATGAGGATGAAAAATTTTTTAAATTTCATTTTCCTACTTTGAACTAGCCAGATATATCTGTGACTTTTGTCTGTTGGGAGTTGATTTAAACATGATCAAAAGTAGTACCTCGGGTGGCATTTCCGTGGGCATGATGGCCTTGCACGTGCCTGCGCAGTGCAGCTGATGCAAGTGGCTGACCACGGCCGCCGCGCCGCATCCGATCACGCGCTGTCTGCACGTGGCAACAGCGTTCACGAAGCCATCCGGCGAGATAAACTCGTGGTCCATGAATATTGTTTTGTCATCCCAATACACAGCCTAGAAACAAACAATTCATTAAATAACTTCTAAGGTTTTTACGGCCAGATTTGATATTGTGGCTTTTGGGTTTAGCCGTGTGTGGTGAACTTCCTTCAGGGTCCTACAACGCTTTGGGATAAAAACTATTCACAAGGCGTCGTCAAAAGATCCGGTACTGTCTCAGACCGGTTAAGGACAATTTTCCTTTAGAGAGCGATGGGGTGTACAAACTCCAATGCAAGGCTTGCCCAACGGTGTATATCGGACGAACATCGCGAACTACAGGTAAAAGAGTAAGCGAACATGAGAGTTCGTGCAGACTAGGCCACCCAATAGCGTCAGCACTGGCAGAGCATCTGGCTGACACGGGACATAAGTTTTCGTTCGGAACACAAGGAAAATATGTACGCCTAGTAAGGAAAGCCATTGAAATCAAAACACATCTCATCAACATCAACAGGGATGACGGTTTGATTCTCAAAACAGCATGGCTTCCACCTCTAAGACATACTCTAAAACCTGTACAGACAAGCAAGGACGACCACAGTCCGACATGATGTTCGTGGAGGTAAAATTCTTAGAACATACCTACCGTATTCTTAGAACATACCTATCGTAGTCTTAGAACATACCCACGATTCTCCGGAATGAAACTTGAGTATGGTTTTCATGGAGATATCAATCAATAAGACCCCTGCAATGGCGGTCGAAATATGGGTTGAAGGAAGTTCGCCACAAACGGCTAAACCCGAAAGCCATAATATCAAACAATTCATTAATTCAAATCCATGGTTCAAGTCGTTACATACCTTGGCTTGACCATCACTCAGGTATGTGTGAAACTGACATTCTTCAGCAAAATCTGCCACGCTCAATTTAGATGTAATGTATAAGAATATGCATAAACAAAAAAAGATTATTATAAGATGTCTGACTGACTTCGTATTCTTACCCGCTGCTGAAATGTGGATTATTAAAGATAAGACAAGCAGATAATAGATGCGTCCGAGATGTGGAGCTGTTATAGATAGATAGCTCACCTTAGACGTGATGATGAAGGTGCTCAGAGGCTTGAGGAAGCGACGATAGCGCACCGTGGTAGCGCCCTGAACCACGCCACCTCCCGCGTTCAAGATGCCTGCCCAAAGTCCACTACGCTCGTAGAAATCCGCCCTTGTAAAGTCAAGCTCGCGTAGGTAGCGAGCGTTGTTCATGTGGTACAAGAGGGTGTCAATGTCGTTGGTGAAGCACCACGCTGTGGAAAACCAGCACAAATTAATACTTCTATATACGAGTATATAATACACAAAAGAAATCGACATATGAATATAACTAGAATGGGCAGCGTTTGAAGACTCGAGTTTCAACATTTATTAAACCAAAATACTGCAAAACTTAAATATTTTTTTACTCATGACATGCTTTTCAGACACAATAAAGCTCCCCTAATATGCCATGAGGAGATGTCCGAAGAAGATCTTGATTAGTGGACGCTACCAAAAGAATAGGCACGCTCGAGTAGCGTTGCGTAGTATGCGTAGTAGTGTTGGAGTGGCGTCCAAAACATGGAAAAAGGAATGTTGGTTGATACCTTGCCATATGGACTGACGACATCAGAAGAATATCAGAAGGACACTGCCCGTATGGCAGATGATCGAAAGATGCCGACTAATGGTGTAAGCCTACGTTTAACAGTGAACAGACATTGGTAAATAATTATAAATTATTTCCAATAGTGTCAGAGGATTTCCCAGTTGATGATGGACTCGGAAAAGACATAACTGTTACATAATAGTTATGTCTTTTCTGAGACTGAATAATTTGCCATCCTTAAACTGAAAGAAGCTGATATTATTTTTATCCTCAATCGGCAAGGCAATTTTTTTTTAAATATATGTTTTCTAAAACAAGTTTGTCGGGGATGTGTTGTTTCTTTTTCCAAATTTGGAATGTTGTGGTTTGCAATATGTCAGCACCTTCGTCTTTACTAAAAATGCAAATAAATAATCTCGAGAAACGTTTTTCAAGTACGAGTACTTTTCGAGTAAATGCGCTTTTAGGAAGTGGTTAAAAATGATGACTTCTAAAATAAAAATCATATAATGAGCAAGTGTTGCAATTACCTCCTCTCCCCTAATATTTTTTTGAATATTGCCTTAATAATGAAAAGTAAAGACAAATAGTAGTGTGATAAAATAATGATGAAGATAAATATACGTACAATATATCTACGAATTAGCTTAATTATTCTACAAATTTTGCATAATTTTTATCGTTGTTCTTTTGTTACCTTTTAAAATGTTTTCCTTCTGCCACCGGTAAAATTTGTAAAACATAATCAAAACTGTTCGACTAGATTTAAATGTAGAGATTTAATTTTCCCCACAATTCTACCAACACAAACATCACGCATTTATTTTGTACGAGTCTTTCCGATCTAAATAATAAAACCACTTAACAGCTAAAATAATGTGTTTTTGTGAAGTACCTAACCATACCTAACGTAAAAATTTTAAATAAAATAAAATATTAGGCTATATTACTGAAAAAATATTTTACTCACATTTCACTTCAGTCTTCTCTAAGATGCATATTTTTCTTTTGAAATATCTCGCCTTCAGGATGGTGTAAGTCATCCGTATGAAGTACGACACATCAAGAACCAGGTATAGAAGAAGAACAGCCGCCAGCGTGATCACAACCCATAAAGGTGCATTATTAGAATCACTCACAGCAGGAGACATTTTATTGCTATGTCAGTTTTCTATCGCCACAAATATATTTTATTCCTTCTCAATTGGACACACCAAATCATTAGATATATCTCAGATTTTCACAGTTTATTTCAACTGTGCGCTCACGTATATGATAAATATTATGTTCTGACAATCAGAATGATACACTGAATGAAAAACAACTCAATAACGTGCGCCTTGTGTCATAATGCAGACTTATCAAAATTCAAAATTAGCTGACGTCAATTTTTCAATCTCACGAAAAATAATTGTATGTTCTAGTTACTGGTGATTTCACAATCGATTTTGCACAACACTCAACTTTAACAGCATGAAATTAATAGTGATTATTACCTTGAACTTAGAACCCAATTAAATTACTCGCAATTAAATTTCTTGTTAAAAAACTTTTATAATTAAAGAACCAACGTTATTCTAGGTTATTTTTTATAATTCATAAAATATTCTCTCAGGAATCACATTTATCAATTTTCCTGTACCACGTTAACCTACAATTTATCCGCAACGAAACCGCCACAGATATTTTACAAATTGTCAGTAAGTCATCGTATATAATTGCACGCGATTGAAGTTTCAATTTCACTTGTAAATTAGGGTTTTGGTGTTTTAGGCGTCCGACCTTGGCATTGCGTTAGTAACCGGTAACGTTTGGTGTTACGATGAAAAGCTGAAACAAATGTCAATCGCGTGGAAATGCTCGGCACCCGCAAGTCGAGACCGGGGATCGATATCACGCAGCTGATTTGAAGTGGGGTAGAAAGTTATACCTACCCTCTTTATTTTACATTTAGACAATATTCCCTTAGCACAATCTCATATATATAATTAAAATAATGTGTAATTTTCCGCAAAACATCATCTTGCCGCGAAAGCCACTATTTTGATTCTGAGATTATTATCCGAGAAAATTAAATCCGTATATTATATTTTATCAAGAAAGAAGCTTTCTTAATAAGCCACGAAGAATTCTCGATGTGTTAATGAAATTAAGAATCAAAAATGAGGATATCAAAATAATATATCACGTTTTTCGACACGTCTGGAAGAATTGTAATGTTTGAAGTGGACATATGTTGAAGATACAATGTGTTAAATGGGGAAGAAAATTTCGAAATGTTATAAAATTCAGTAGAGGCAACGCAACCTAAAACTAAACCAGGTTTTAGGTTGCGTTGGTAGAGGTCCAAATAGAATAAAAAAAGGAATAACATATGCGAATAATGGAAGGAGGCTGGATGGGAAAGGCAAATGCTGGAGGTATACAATCTGATGATGATAATGTTAAGGATGGATATTTTTGACCACTGTCGGTCTTATATATGTGTATATAATACTTAGAGTTCCAACGTATTCTGTTTTTTTTTTCATATCTGCATCATACCATTCTAGCGAAATCAAGCAGAGTCCATTGATTTTCGATTGTTGGACATTTATGATGGAACTTCTGTTGTAGCAAGTTTCGCATGATTTTTTTGTGCTCTCATAGTCTTTCATAGTCGTGTGTCATTTATGACTAAGCGTTTATGACAAAGCGTATAGTAAAGTAATTAATGGCTGAATATACCGCGCTTGATAATACATCGCACTACACACTAAATAACAAATAATATCTTAGTCCATGCTCAGAATGAGCTGCAACACTTCATTTATTAAGTTTTGGAAATGCTTATGAAAAACGAACGGCAAAATGATAGTTTTTAATCCATTATTAAATTACCACCGCAAGTGCAAATCAGTTAAAAAATTCAAAGTTCATATTCATTACTAGTCTATTAAAACCATATTTGCTGAATTCAATCAGTCTGTACATACATAGGCGATATAGGTAGAATAATTAAAAATAATGTGATTTTATTTTTGAGAATTGCACGCTTTTATCTTTAGTGATACAATTCTATCACCATGTATTTTCTTACATAAAAAAATATTTTGATATGATTGAACTGAGAAAGCAGTTTTTTAAAAAAAAGTGTATTAGGCTTCGGCTTTTATTTTGGCCGGATCCGAATCTGCGACAGAAAATCCCATCGTAATTTGCTGCACATGGTCTCAATCAAAAACGATGATTTACAAATGTTTTTGCAAAAATATACGTAAATTTTATATCTATTTATATATTATACGCATAAAAATATATTTGTAAAATCATCAACCTCCGAGTATGTATAGATAATATGTACTTGGATAAAAGATAAATAATATTCACTGCTTTCCACACTGCCAAGCTGTCAAGTGTCAAACGAATAAACATAACAATTCATTTAGTTCGTATTTGTACTTTATGGCAAGTAGACCTGTACTAAGAAATAAATGATTTATTTTATCGGTAAGCACTCATTCCTACGAGATTGCCATGAAAAATTATTCACTATCTAGTTAATCATAATAATCAGTCCAAAGTTCATTTTTATTCTAAATACCAGTCATAAATTACTTTTAGGTCAGACAGTTTATTAATTCAGTAGTTATAATATAACAATACATTAAAAATATATCATTATATAAGTTTATTTTGCGACGTGGTATATTTTTCATGTTTTAAGATGTCATTTTTAAGTAGACCTCAATAAAATGTGACCTTATTTTGAAAATACATACATCGCAGCATAACGGTAAATAATTTATGTTAAAATAATTGCGGACAGATTGGAGGTATATATATTAATAAATATATATAAATAATATTTGGTTAAATTTTGCATAATGTATTGCTAAAATCATTTCTAAATATATCCTTCATTATAAGTAATATATATTTAACCTAAATTGAAACTTCGATTGTCAGATTTACAATTAAAAATGACGTTTTTCACACATTCCTTACTAATGGTGATAGTTTTTCATGCCCATAAATTAACCTAACCCAAATAGAAAAATTCATTTTGTGTTAGAAAAAACATATTTCTGTGAATTTAATTTATTTCGTAGATAATCATCATAAATAGTGAGAAAGATGGTTGAATAACAAATCTTAGAATGAGGATTTTTTTTAATAACTGTAATTATTGTATTAGCATATATTTTTTATATTTACACCACATATTATTCATTTTATAAAAGCTTTATATACTTATAGGAAGTGAAAACGAATGTTATATGTTACAAAAATTACGCATATTTGAACTTATGAGAACCAATTTTTGGATTGTGATTGTTGTGAGCTCTGCATGAACTTCAAAGTATATCAATTTGACCCGGAATACGATTTAACTTTGACAACGCTGTGCTAAAAAAAAATGATTATTTGTAGTGAAAACTTCAAAGGATTTTGATGTCTGTGTTATGATTTTATACGTCATAAATTATTTTGTACTTGTTTGCTTTTAGCTATGGATTTCTTTTACTGGCTGGGCTTATTAGTATTTATTTACTACATGGTCTTAGCACTCATGGTCTGTTTCTCTGATTGTGATGCAGGGATGGTGTTTTCTGAACATTTTGGAAAATCAATCGGTAATGTTTATTATTTCTTTATCTTTGATTAACACGTCACAAGATTATGTGGCACTGATACACTGTTCCATAAAAACTGCTTTCTCAGTCCAAATACATGGTGATAGAATTGTATCATATCGGTTAGACTCTTGATTCGTACATGTAATTAGGGTACAACTCAAGAAATGCAAACACAATACAAATAAGCATGAGAGATGTGTTGATGAAAGTCACTTTACATGTGTCCTCCTATAAAGTTTACTTTGTTTCGTATATGAAGTCTATAAAGACGATTGCCAAACTGTCTAGTAATTTTGGTAGATCTACACTCAAAATGCTGCTTAGCTAACCTTGCCGTGGCGAGTGTTGGCAATATATATATTTTTTAATCTCTGCAATTCTCCTTTCTGTGTTTTAAATAAAAAAAAAACTTTTCTTGATCTTAACATTATTGATTGAGAATTTGAAAGGTGTAGTTGATGTTCCTATTTTATTGCAAATTTGGTTTGTCATGTAGGTCAAGACATATTTTTATAAAAAAATCTGATAAAAAAATAATATTCAAATATTTTATTGATAATCTTATTTACGCAGTAAAGAGTATTTTAGAGATAATGACTTCTTTAGTAATTAATGAACTAAGCAAGCTTTGTACAATCACTTCTTGATAATCTATTTGACATTATCTACTTATTTGATAATGATATTGCTAAAAGCAAAACTATAGCATTTCTTAAGTTTTCACGGCCAGATTTGATATTGTGGCTTTTGGGTTTAGCTGCGTGTGGTGAATTACTCCTTTCCAATATTTTGACCGCCATTGCAGGGGTCTTCTTCAGGGTTGATGATTTAGTGATGAGTTGGTGTCTGGAGGTAGTTAAGCCATCAGCCTAACGTACCTCCACGAGCGTCATATCAGAGAATTGTGTACAGTGGGTATGTTCCAAGAAGCGTAGCTCCACGAGCGTCATGATGAGTATGTTCTAAGGAGCATACCTCCTCGAACGTCATGTCGGACTGTGGTTGTCCTTGCTTGTCTGTACAGGTTTTTGAGTATGTGCTAGAGGTGGAGGCCATGCTGTTTTGAGAATTAAACCGTCAACCCTGTTGATAGGATGTCTTTTGATTTCAATGGCTTCCCTTACGAGGCGTGCATGTTTCCCTTGCGTTCGAGCCACGATTTCGACTTATTTTAAAATTAAAATAAACGCAGGAGAGTACTTGCAGAGGCCTTGGTCCTGAACGGACTCTATAACGTTCAATTGGGAAAGCTGAACGCTGCATATGGGAAGAATGTTTAATGGTTCTTTTTTTAAAAGAGATTTAAATTGCATCTGAAATATTCTTTAGTTTCAATTTGTTACCTAGATTGTTGTAGCAATTAATATTTGTTGTGTTTTAGACGTTCTATCCGGTAAAGTCATTTGGATCACTGGAGCGTCGAGTGGAATTGGTGAAGAATTAGCTTTATCATGTGCCAAAGTCGGAGCTAAACTTGTACTCTCAGCCAGAAGGAAAAATGAGCTTGAACGAGTGCAGGAAAAATGCATAAGTGAGTGGTAACATTATAATTGTATATAATTAGCAACTTCATGATTGATGTTTAAAGAGCTCACAAATTGCTGCTTTACAAGCTTAACAACATGAGGGCAGATTATTGTATCTCATTGTCTGGTTCTCAGTTCAGTACAATATACAATTATATGTTATTTAACATGAGTTTAGTATTTATGGCATTATTATCTGGTATCTTTCCATTACGTTTTTAGTCCTATTTAATTGAGAAATATTACAATCAAAACAATTCACATACATCATTCAATGTTATAAGGAAATAAATTAACATATATGCCTGTTTTAATATCTGTAAATTAAATAAATGAGCAGTAATTTGCAGTAAAAAAGGACACTATATAATATATTTTTGTAAACTTTACCTATTATTAAGTAAAAAAACTGAAACTTATTTTTTTCGATCGATAATCCTCAGTGGAATTCCATAATATCAAAATAAAACATTATTTAGAAATTATTTAATATTATAACATTTTTTTATTATATTTTTATATGCGTGTTTATATAGGGCAAGGTGTGAGTGAGTAGGTGGGTTTAGGTTGTGAGATAGATATATGTTATATTATTCACTACCCTACTCACTCACAACTTTCCCTATATAAACACGCATACTTCCTTGGCCAATTGACTTGAAAATGGCTACCCGACGTAGCCTAAACATGTCGTCCTATAATAAAACATTGTGGGATAATTTCTAAATAATCTTTTATTTTAATTTTAAAACTTATGATAAGTTATGCCTAATTATTCCTTCCCGCAATTTATTAATAATAAATTGCATATTCAGTGAAACATTTTTTTCTTATGCAAAGTAAAAAAATAATCCAAATATTATTTTACTTTGCTTCTTTTAACCCTTTGAGCGGTATGAACGTACCGGTACGTTTACACACCCTGGCGCATTATTTTAAATCCCATGCTTTCAATTTCAAATAAAATTTGATTACGTATTTTTTTATAAATTCTATATAGATTTATCAATGATAAGTGAAAATCATTAGAATTTTATCATATATTTTTAAATAAATAAAAACAAGTAAACATTGCGAAAAAAAATTTAAACAACGGTGTTTTGACTTCAATACATATGTAGATCTTTATTGTTGTAATCCTCACTAAAATATACATAATTGCGAACTTATTTCGATTTTTATAGTGTATTGTGAACAAACCCTTCAAAATGTCGCACAGACTAAGTGAAGAAGAAATAAATAATATATTTGTGGAAAGTAAGGATGAGGAGGTTATAGAAGATCTCGATAATTTGGTGTTTCATATGAATGATTCTTCGGAAGAAAATTCGGAATAGGAAAAGACATCTCAACTCACTCTCTCGTTATGTATGCAACAAAATTAACTCACTTAATCAAAGGGTTAAATAATAAATTTTATAAATGGTATCGATCTTAAAGAAAAACGTTTGGCATTTTCAGAGGTTTCTGCTGGTAAACTGCATGCTGAAGATGTGCTCGTCTTGCCGTTTGACATTTCTGATTTGGAAAAGCACAAGCCGCTGTTGGAGGAAGTGTTGAAGACCTTCGGGAAGCTGGACATCCTCGTCAACAATGCGGGAAGGTCGCAGAGATGCGTCTGGGAGGACATTGAGATTGAGGTGGACAGGGACATGTTTGAACTGAACGTGTTTGGATTGGTGCACCTTACGCGGGTTGTGTTGAAGTATTTCTTGAGCAAAGGAGAAGGCCACGTTGCTGTTACTTCGAGCATTGCTGGAATCATTGGAGCTCCATTCTCAGCTTCTTACACTGCGACAAAGCACGCTTTGCATGTAAGTCATTACTTTAACTAAACTATTTTTAATTGCATTACATTTATTTTTTAGGTAAATGGTTGCCGGGCGGCATAGTCCAGTGATTAAAGCATTTGTCATTCAGATGCTGTCGGTTCAAATCCCGGCCAAGCATGATTTTAAAAAAAAGGAATTAATCAAACCTAAGCTCAATTTATACAAGCTCCCGGTAGGGTTGAGCCACCCTTTAAGAACAAAACAAAATTTATCCAGGTCTCAGGAGCGCCGGGCTGATCATCCGATCTCCTTAAAAATGCTAATTATTGAACACCCTAATATTTCTCTGGTACTACATCCGCAGTTTATGCAAGTTTGTGGGCTCTTGCCCTGGAGGCTCCAAGGAATCATCTATATTCTCATGTGGACCTCCGGGTATACAGGTGTTCTATACTGGTGTTCCGAAACAAGGCGTAGTCACCACCCGAGCTTACAAAACTGTGAAACGACAATTTGTAGAGTCCATATGCTCTAAATATAGAGCGGATATGGTAAAAATAATAATTTAAAAAATTGTTGAGTGCAGCGATTTTGGTGAACTACTTGGATTGCCTCGAAAGGACCTAGCCCCTGGACACGACCAGGGGTGGAATATATGGAGGTCCCTTAACAGACTTCGGACCGGAGTATGCAAGACGAGGACACAAATGAAAGCCTGGCAGTTCTACAGCGGAACGACTGAATGTGACTACGGCGTGGAGCAGACCCTGTCACACCTTCTGGAGTGTGCGCTGTGCCCGAATAGCTGCACCCAGGAAGACCTGATGATGGCCGGGAGTAACGACATTGACGTCGCCCACTTCTGGGCAGACAGGATCTAACCCTGTTGTTTCCGACACGATTATATATAGTGAACTATGCATTAAATTGAAACATTTAAACATTTCATGTTTCAGGGATATTTCAATTCCCTCCGCACCGAGAAGTTTACCAAGAAGATCGACGTCACCATATTCTGCCCCGGCCCGACTTTCACCAACTTTCTGCAGGAAAGCTTCACCGCCAAGTCCGGAGAGAAGTACGGCCAGGCCGTGCAATCAACTGACAAGAGGATGACCGGCGAGCGCTGTGGACACCTCCTCGCCGTCGCACTGGCTAACAAGACCCACGAGGCTTGGGTCGCAGTGTTTCCAATTGTACCCTTGACTTACATGAACTGCTACTTTCCTAACCTTTTAAGGCAGTAAGTATATTATCTTGATTTTGCTTGTTTCCAAAATAAAATATACCTAAACCTTTTTTGTGCAATAGATGCGTTCCGTGGTAAATCGCACAAAAAAAGCTATGATTTACATAGAAAAAGGGAAGATGCGTTCCATGGATTTTAAAAACCGCATAAGTTTGAAACTGCTATATAAAATATACCCAAAAACGCACAAAAAAAATTCTTTCCCCCGGAACATGAATCAGTAGATGGCTCCAATTTTTCAATTTCTTCATAAAATTTACGTGCTTTTCTTGAAGTAAATAACTACTTATCAGGATTCTTTTTTTGGTTAAATCTTCAATAAAGATTCTGAGCGCTTGTTCGGTTTTTTCTAATAATGTATCTCTTGTGTATGATGATAATTTGGAACTTATGTTGGTCTCATCAATAATAGATTTTCTTATTGCAATTTCATTATTTTTAATTGCCCTTATGCACCTAGCTAGCCAACGTTTGACTGTATGCACTGCTTGGCCGGCTGCCCGGCTGTGTGTGTGCAGCCGAACCCGTGTCAAATGAATAGTCGGCCTTGTAACACTCGGCGCATGTTGGGGTATAGGCGGCCAATATTTCAATCCATCGTTTTATTCGGAGCAGTTTAATAAGGGGTTCGACTGTATATTTTTGAATTATATGTACATATTTTCATATGATCTCAATTTTTTTTTTAAATATTGCATTTAAAAAAAACACATAACTTCAAAATAGCACAAAAAAAGTCACAGAAAAAGAGGTTTGAGTGTATATGGCCACCAAAATGGCAGACAAACAACCTTGCTTTTTTTATGTAAGCTCATACAGGATAATACTGACAGATGGTGATAGTGATTCTGAAGTTTCATCTGTGGATTCTATGACGCTAACCATTCTACATATGGCTAAGCGACGCATGTGGAGTGTTGATCCGGCAAACGTCATAGACTACAGCCCAACATTCACGCATTATCCCTACTATTATAGGAATTCATTATGAATGAGTTATGTTCACGGGACGACTTTCCTCTATTACCAATTTTTGATTAATAGGTTATGGCTGGCTATTTACGAGCGAGGGATCAAATTCACACAAACTGAGATTTTAGAGTTTAGAAATAGTTTTTGTTTTTTTTTATCTCCGTCGGGGATTGAACCCACAATCTTCGGTTTGGCAAGCAAACGCTTTAACCACTGAGCTATGCCCGCCGGCTCAACATTCATAAACTTGTTCCAATTCAACTTTGCATCCCCTTTCCTCATAAGTCTCAATAGACGATCGTCCCACGGACTAAAACCGATCAATAATCACCCCATTATTATCTTCTGCACAGAATCTGTTTGATGTTGGATGCATGAAGTATCTGGTTGTGTGAGACTGAAAGTCTCACCAGAAAAATGTCAAATAAGTCATTTGTGATTGCAAATTTCTTAAATCTTTAAATTATATGTTTCTTTAAAATTAAGATTATAAACTGACAATACTTGGTGAAAATGCACAATTATATTTTTTAAATTAATTTTTAATATAAAAATTAACAAATTTAAAATATTTAGTTTTGATTCACATTTATTTTTAATGATTACATGTTTCGGACTCGCCGGAGACCATCTTCAATGATAGTTAAATTATAAACTGGCAGTGGCTAAGGTATGCACAAGTATTACATTATTGAAGATGGTCTCCAGGGAGTCCGAAACGTGTAATCATTAAAAAAAAATGTGAATCTAAACTCAATATTTTAACTTTTTTAATTTTTTAATTAAAATTAATTTAAGATTATACATGTTTCTAAATATTTAAATGTTTTTCTTTATTTATCAGGGTATTCGCTTTCTTGGGACCAAAAAGGCTGATGAAGCTTCGCGACAGCCGAGTTGCAATGCAAGTAAAATAATGGCTGAACCATTATATAAACACAATTTTTGGAATGTGCCTTGGAATAGTTAAATTATAATTCAGTGGAACCTGCTTCAAGATTCATACTGAAATCACATTGAAAACACAACGAGTAAAATCATTTTTTTCTGCCATATACTTTGTTGCGTAATTACCTTAAGGCACTGTGAGTTCTTGGATCTGAAGGTGATCAGCAAATGGTGATTACGCAGGTCTCATAACAAAATGGTTTTGGTTTCAATTTGGGATTGTCATTTTTTTATATCATTTTATTTTAGGAATCATGCTTATTATAAAAGAATGAAATGTTTTAATTCTTTAACCCTTTAGATGTGGCGTGCCATTTATATCATATATATTGACATGACATTTTATGTCGCATGAGTGCAGCGTACCGATATATCGCCAAGGCCATAGAAAACTGCTCGCGCTATGTAACGACACAAACCTTGGTAAACACATGGGGAATGCGTGACCCTGTCGGATAATCACTCCATGCGGCATGCCTATATAAAAAAAATATAGTTTGTTTCAATTGATGGTTAATTAATTGTGTTAATTTTTTTTTAAAAACGGATATAGATGTGTACATATGTATAAAATAATAATTAATCATAAAAATCAAAAATATCATTATTTTTATTTCCATGGATTATCGACACTTGTTAACCCTCGCCTTACTATGTTAAAAACTTCCGCGCGTTCCGGTGATGTGTAATCATTACACATTCTGATTTAAAGTGAATAAAATGAGTAGAAATTCGAAAAAATGAAAATATTCAAAGATATCGCTTAATTTTATAATAGTTGATGTCAATAAGCAGTAATAATTGACATTTAATAGCTGAAAACATGAAAAACATCAGACGAAGACCTCAAACGGCCAGACGCACCTTGGCGCGTGAACTTCCGAGAGTTACTAACATAAGTTAGCCTGTCGACATATCGATGAGCCTGCGCGCATCGAAATCATTTCAAGTAGCTGACGCAAGTGAGGTTCTCCGTCTCGCTCACTCATATTAGTACGTCAGCGAGAGTGAGGAGTATAGATGCCTACGTATCTGGGTATTTTTTATTTTATTTTCGCACACGCTTCCGACAGGTCGAATGAATTCATGACAGTTGACGTGTCTTGATTGTAGTGGTGAATTTATTCCGGATTTTAGAAAAATATTTCCTGCTCCCGATGAGTGCCTATTATTAAAAATATTATTCTTTTTTTCAATACGTAAATGTATTAAGGAGGAATACCTAAAATCTGAACCCTGTATGTATTATATTTACAGAGATATTTAAGTAATTACAAGCAATGTGTAGTCGATACACATCACCGGGGAGGAGAGGTTAAGGAACAATGATAAAAACAATTGCCGCACCTAAAGGGTTAATATGACAAAATACAATGTTACTATGTTCTATGAATATGAAATAATTATAAAAGTTCATTTTTTAAATTTGATTTGCTCATTATCAAAATTGCTCGTTAAGCAAGGTTCTATTATAAAATATTATAAACCTGGACTTAATAATTATTCAGTATAAATTTAACCTACGGTTAACGAACTGAAATGTCATGAATGTCATAATGAAAGTCAAAAAGTACACTATTATATTGTATAATACATTAATTAAGAATGATTCTTTTCATGCAAGACTGGAAATTGAGTATTTAGAATCATTTGTTTTATTATATCACATGAAACTCAATCAGAGAGCATTTTAAGAACTAGCATTATGAATCTAATTGTCGGAAAAACGCTAGGACTAGAAAATCCTTCGTTGATATTGTTCAAAAATGTGACCTACTACTAGTCCATTACTCTATTGTGAGATTTATGTTATACAAATGTTTTGACAATTTTGAAAGATCAACTGATGACGTTCTTAACATGATTCTGTTTATATGATATAACAACCCTTTAGTTTTGTAATCTAATAAGCAGTTAATCAATCAGTTATCAGAATAATTTAGTTGACTGTAACATTGTTCTCTTTTTTGAGGTCAATGATACCACAGGACTATGATACATTAAACATGGTTAGTAACCTGTTTGAATTTCTGAGATTCAAGGCGATATATTAATTTCGATAATAATGATGTACAACTGATTTTATGTTTAAATGTATTTATTTGTTTATGTTTAAATGTATGATTAAATGTATACGTGAAAAATATTGAAATAACTGAGATACAATTTTATATAGCGTACAATAAATTGTGTACTTTGGTTGTAAGGTTCATTAACCTTATAAAAGTGTCAATATTACAACAATTTATGTTCAGTCAAGTCAAAGTCAACCACTTCAAAAAATGCTGCTATGTACTGGCTTATTAGAATAGAATTATCCACAAGATGTCAATAGCTATTTATCGGTAAACTTTTGAATTTTTTCGTATTTATATAGAAAATTATCATTTTCACTTTTATTTCTCATAAAGGCAGTTTGGTGTTACTAAACTGCCAAAAAATTAATCATAATAAATAATAAACTGATAGAAATTAACTAATTATATTAGAACTGCAGCGATGTGGCGTTTATATTTGTAATATATTTTTTTACGATTATGGTTACGGATGGAAGTCATGTTTGCTGGAAAAATCCTGACTACTTATTTATTATAATTATTATGAATCAGTCATTTTCATATTACCTCAAACACTAATATATAGTGCATTTCATAGATAAAAATTTGTACTATTAACTATTTGTAATATTTTCAATCAATTTGAATTGTCATATTTTTGATGATATTTTAGTACAATTTTAAATACTTATAAAACCGTATGAAATACATTTAACACAATATAAAATATAGCAAAATATTACACCATTATATATGAATACCATAAGAAATGCAGTGGATGAGATGTAATTATCATTATTTAAATATTATTACTGGCAACCCTCCTAAAATGCACAATTTTTTATTTGTAATTCAGATTTTTTTTTAATCATTCGTGTCGATTTTTCATATAACCGTCCTTTCTATGTTGTTATTCTGGGTTATATCTCCTCTTAGTACTAAATTATGCAGGCCTCAGAAGTATCGGGCTCATCATCCTATCTTATGCCCAAACGAGTCTATCATTTGGGCACCCCAAGAATTGAAATATAGCCTATCTCATATGAAATATATAAATCATGTTGTAGAGGGTACAGAAGAATTTTCTGAGGTCTCTCTACATGAGCGTGTATGGATACTATCCGTGGCTGTATCCAACTTACTTCTTACAGGGTATGTTGGGGGTACTTTGAGTTAAAGACATGAAGGCATGTGTGCTTAGATATGGATCCTTCCGGCTGTTGCGTGGCGTGTTCGGGAATCCTGAAATTTCGTTGAAAATTGGTTTATATGTCCCCGATAAATATCTGAGAATAAGGAGGCCCAGATTGTTCGATCTCCCAAAGAGTAACACTAGACTGTCAGAGACTTTGCTTCTTGGGAGAGGAATCAGACTGTTCAACCAAATCGACTCGGATGTTGATATATTTCACGTAAGGGAGGCCCAATTCGGGCACGAACTCCACAAATTTCTTTGGAAGAATAATTTGTTGCAGTCATCTGTTTGATGAGCATTGGGACCGTCTGTTGCTTATATTTATTGCTTTATTTTTCTAAGTACTTAATCGTAAGTACATATATTTGTATATTATACTATTAATTTTATTTGTATTTCAGTAACGCCTTAAATTTTTAAAATTTGTAATGTCATTGAAAGAAAAAATAAATTGATATTTTATAAAAAAGTCATAGGAGGGTTGACTGCTGACGTTTAAGTTCAAGTAGGTTTCACTGCATATTATGATTTTATAATTAATCATTCTATAATTACACAAGTACAATAATTAGATGCCAAAAATAATATATTCATTTTATTATCACTTCATAAATACGGGTTATCGATAAAATAATAATTTAAGATATTCAATAATTGCAGAGGTTTGTAAAGTGTCATGTTTTAAATTTTGATTCTATAATTGAATAGAATGAGTTATGTTGTTTTGGAATACAGTGAGTCTTTATTTTCTTTGATTTATATATATATGTTACAAGAATAAAGTAAATAAAGGCAGCTAAATCTAAAAAGATTAATACAATTGTAATTTAAAAGAATCTCAATAAAAATGACAATAAAAAGATATATATTAAAAAAAAATGGAAACACTATATATTTAATTATACATCAATAATGTATTTATTTTATATTATTCACAAATTCAATTTATATATTAAAAGATACAAACAAATATTATTCTATTATTTATCTACAACTTATTTTAATGTGTCATTATATGTATTATTGAAGTGCTTTATTCCGTTCCTCTTTACCACGCAAAATTGCTTCTTTAAATAATTTGCAGTACAGTTTAATTGTTATCGGAGTGTCATCGTTTCCTGGGACTGGATACGTTACGAGGTTAGGGTTACAGTTGGAGTCAACGATCCCGACGGTAGGTATGCTCATCTTGGCGCTATCTCTTACAGCTGTGTGTTCCCCTAGCACCGTATTGAGCGTGTTTAAGAATATACAAAGGTCTGGAAGGCGAGTGACTGCTTGGAACTGAGCCTTGGCATTTGTGAACAGGCCGCCTCTCCAGAATCTGGTATTAGCAAACTCTCCGCATTCTAATGCAGTCTTTTCGACAGTGTGCGCGTTTTGAGCATTTCTGTTGAAAAATAGTATGATTCCTCCTCTGTAAGCGATGTGGGCTGTGAAGTTCAGGGCTTGTCTGAGGTGGTCGGCTGTTATATCAAGGTCAAATATGATGTGCCCAAGACGAGATCCGTAGATGTACGGCCGCATCTTGTCGTTCAAGGATCCTTCTTTGTGCCCGTAATGCACCCGGGCATCAAATAAGTCTTTCACGGTGAAAAGGTTGTGGACACTGAAGTAATCGGGATGCTTTAATGGATCTATTACTGGTACCTCTGAAATGAATGGACATAACCTTTAAAAATAAATTCATATTTTGGTTACTAAATCAAATTGAAATATAATTTTAGCTCTTCACATCAATTATGAAATTGACAGATGGCACGGTTTACAGCAGAGCTCCGCAACCGGTGTGCCCCGACTCACTAGTGTGTCGTGAGCCGATACAGGTGTGCCGCGGTCAAATTAGACAATATTAAATTAAATAACTTTAGAATGGTCTTTCTGCGCTTATCGCCTACTTATGTAGACTGGCAACTGCGTAGTATGCTGTTTACACGACCCACATGAAATAAAAATGTATGAAATTATATAATTTATCAAATTATTATCTATTATATTGGCTTTCGGTGTGCTGCCTTAATTTTATACAAAACTTTTGTGTGCCATGGAATTTAAGGAAGAGCTTTGGTGTGCCGTAGGTGAGAAAAGGTTGCAGAGCACTGGTTTACTGTATGGGTATAAATGCGTTAAATATCGTTATGTTGAAATATAGTGATCAACATAACCAAAAACTGGGAATATTTTAAATTTATGGTACACTAAGGAGGATCAAGATACAATGGTAAACAAGACTGTAGAGGGCTACGACGCTGCACAGTGAACTTAAAGACAAATGAAATATTTTTAGGCTAATAAACATTACCCTTTTCTTTTTAAAACATAAAATATATGAATATAACCTACAAAAATAGTTTATACCTTTTTCTGGTGCAGTAATTATCTTTTTCTCTGTTTGGGTTGAAAGATAATGATTGTGGCATGTGTAGGCAGGAAGAGTTCTTAACCATTGTGGTGGTTTTAAGCCTAGAAATAATATTAATAATTATTTTCGTGACATACTCAAAATACATGTTTCTTTTCAACAGACCCATTCTCTATTTAGAGCACATGGCCTTAAAATTCTTGAGTGTCGAATACTATCAATTTATATTGAGAAATTTATTCCTCAATATAAATATTTCCATCAGAGTATATTATAGGTTAGAAACTCCGGGTGTATCTGTGTCAAAAGTGTTAACCGATTTTATAAATTTTAATATAATATTTGCTTTAAATCAATTTACTTACACGAAAGCAAAGCTTTTGAAACCATTTCTGCGAATATTTTATGTTATTTTATTGAAATAGTTCTACTATGGAATTATTAAACAACCCATAGAAATCCATAGACTATAAATGATTTGACCAATTTATTTACGATTGCAAAATACCTCCCTATTTTACGATTAGTGAGTAAATACTAAATATGTATATTAATATTTTTTAACATGGCAAAATGATTTAAATCAAAATGAAACATTTTTAAATAAATTATAAATATATGGAGTTAAAGGATAGCAAGGCAATCGATTTAAATAACTATTGAGTACGGAGATATAAATAATTTTTCACAGATCTCTTAAAATCAGCTGCAGTCTCTAGTAGTATGCTCATGATTCAAATAATATATTCCTAATACGGTAATCCGTTCTAAAAATGTATATGGTTTTTGAAAGAGTAAACTAGAGCTACTTTATGATGGCTATTTGCGAGTAAATTTGTTAAACAGATATAAGGCTTTACTTAAAATTTAATATGTAGTTTTCATCAACGATATAAACGTGTTGTCAAATGTTGTTAAATTAATTCACAAAAGGGATTCTAACTCCAACTCAATTATATAAAAAATATAATTAAAAGTTTGCAAAGAACATGCATTTTACGTCTCTCTATACGAATAAAGCGTTATTGCTACGTATCACATATTTTCTTGTGGGTGTCGACTTTTGGTTACTTAATTGATTTATAAATTCAGCCCAATTCAGACAAGAACTCCAAGAGTTTCTTTGGAGGGATAATTGGTTGGCTTCGTCTGTCTAATAAGCATAGGGACCTTCTGTTGCTTTTCTTTATTGCTCAAAGGCAAAATAAACAAAATTGAAAAATAAACTCTAAAAATACATCGGATTAGTCTGCAATATAATCTTCATCTGTAGAATGACTGATATCATATTAAATAATTGGTGGCACACAATATTCGTCTCGTAAGCACTCATCCATCAACTGTCTTAAATAAGATACCGTAAAAAATATTGATGTGTGAATGCTAGGCTGTCGTCTAATTACGATGGTGAATTAAGTACACATACGACGCCTAGCTTTGCCTAAAAATGGCTAGCGTCATAGAATACAGAATGAAAATTTTTAATAAATATATATTGGTATTCTCGTATACATATGTATTAAGATACAAAATGAAGTATCTATTCATAAATGTATTTTAAAAATTAATAATGCGATTGTTAGATTTTTCGGAATCGAACAAAAGCCACCCAACTCCACAACTCCAATTCCTCAGCCTTGGTTATATTATAAAACAGTTATCTCCTTTCTTTAAATTATTTGTATGAATGTATATTGTGACAATGAACAATAATATACAAATACAAATGAAAGCCTGGCAGTTTTACAGGAAGACCTGATGATGGCCGGGAGTAACGCCATCGATGTCGCCCACTTCTGGGCAGACAGGATCTGACCCTGTTGTTTCCGACACGATTATATATATTTATTAATTTAAAATTTGACGCGGCAATTACCATAGACATTTAACGGTAATGTCGGTCTGACGTAAGCTGACATAAGAGCCGGGTACATTTCCGAACGCGGCACGCGACCTTGGTTCAGAAACAAGATGGTTGTCGCGCGTTAACGGGCCGTCCCTCCAACCCGCGATAAACTAATAAATAAACCCCGAACAATAAATACAATCCGTCAAGCTGGGTTCCCGGGGCGTGGACCACCTCCTTACGCTTGCCGACAGCGCGTTTGTCGACGAGGTGACCGAGGACATACGATGCTACGCGCGAAATAAGCGGAAGGACTGGTAAGGAGGACGACGAAAAAAATAATGATGTGCAATATTTGAAAAGTGTATACATACATGTGAAAAAACCATTGTCCTCGAACCGGAGTGAAGTCCGTTCTTTACGAAATGTACTAGACTTACGACATTTTAGTTCTTAGTTATATTTGAATGTTAACTTTACATATTTAAAACAAATGTTAATCATGTGAATAAAATAATAATTCTCAGAACTAGAGTGAAGTCAGTGTAGTACGATTTGTTTAGACATGAATAAATATTATTAAGCGTTATTTTATGTATAAATTTAAAACATAACTAGTGTGTATGTTGTGTACATACACTGAATGTTATATTTTCAGAAACATAGTGCTGCCAATTCCTTGAAAATTTAACTAAACATACGACATTTTGGTTCTGAGGTTTTAATTATTGTTTTCAAAGTATAATTCTAAATACGCGACTTCGTAACTTTGACTTCGTAATTTTTGTTATAGTATTAATCCTGGTGGTTGGTTTGAGTAAAAATAAGTCCTGCAACTCAGTCTTGTAACATATCTTCGGCAGCCCTCAGTAACTACATACGAGGCGCATAACATGTCCTCGATCACTTGTAAATAGTTATCGGGAACGCCCTCTGCATTTTTCTTTCTCAATCATCCCTTATATGTATTTTGTCGTAAAGAAGACACAATTGGCTCGTAATATGACAAATTCATTAGGTTCATCTCACCGAAATGGTTTTAATTAGAAATTCTTTAGGTTTGTTTAATCCTAATTTACTGATTGTAATCATATTGATTAAAAGCTAATAAAAATTGGATATGTGGTATTTTAAGGATATTCCTAACACATATTCTTCTTTATTGAAACACTTAATCTTTTATTTCGTTAAGCACCATCTCTCACAGTCTTATATCTAGATTTAAATGTTTTGGCATGATTCTTGCGTAGCTTCAGATTAGAATTAGATTATAAAATAAGCACGATAATTTGTTGTATATCGAAGTCACATTTAAATTTAATAGTAATCGAAATAAATGTAAATTAAACTGTTTTTTTGAGTGAAGAAATTTTACACGTTTTGACTCGATTTTATGAATTCGAACTTATTTACTATTTTGATATCATTTTAGGCCAATTGTTCCATACATGCGTTTCTGAAGAGCACTTGCCAAGGCAATACTGATCACGTGATCACTCTCATGTTATTTGAGTACCGCGATTTTGGTAAGCCACTCCAAAAGTGGACTTAACCCTTTCGCATCGTTGTCAGCATATGCCGTCATTAGATTCCCCGACCGTTGACATCGGTTGACGTGATATTTCGTTTTGCTACTTTCTTAGAATAGTTTTTTATGCATCATCTGATAGCTAAAGGATACAAGAGCCAATGTGATATATGAAAATAGACCAGATAAGTACATTTATGCTTTAAATACTAGTTTTATAATTTACAGTATAATTTGTATTCAAACCGAGCCGTAATAAAAGGGTTAAGTAAATTCTTATGGCCTTATTATCGATTGATATTATATATCATATTCACACACAAAATAGCAATAAAAACAGTACTCATATTTGATATTCTATCCACATTTGAAAGATGTGTTCAATAATTTCCTCCATTTTTAGTTTTGTTCTCCGTTTTTGACTTTAATTTTTTTAAGTTGATCATCTTTTTAATACTAAGTAGATTGTTAAGTGCAGTCGTTATTATATAATCTTCTTAACATTACACAGTCTATGCAACTACAGTCCACATAATGAAATTAAAAACATTTCATTACACGCCGTATAATACACGTAAAACGGGATAAACCGTTGTGCATAAATACATAATATTCATTGTGTTTAATTGGCACCGTTGACTAATCATAATTTTCGCTGACATCAACACCATGTAGTTCCAAATCGAAAGGCAAGAGATAATTGACTACTTCCATAACGTGAATGACACGATCGCGCTCTTCGTGTTGTATTAAAAAAAAAACGGACATATTTTCTGTCAGACGAGCCCTAGATTAGGTAATAGTAGAGACCCGTTTTTTAGCATTTTGCAATAGATGAGAAATAAATGCGAAAATTCGGAATACATGCTAATAAATGCGAATTTCAGACAACATGCAAATATGTAGATGCAAAAATCATAATTATTTGCGAAATTTTATGTTTTTAAAATATTTTTTTAATCAAGTTTAACTATTATTATTAATAATCAGTCAACTTAATTAAATTCGATTGTTGCTGGATAGCTTTATCCTCAAATTTCCTGTAAATGAACTTTGCGGCTGTAACTTAGACAATTCCTGAATTCCTTGCCCTATTTTAAGATTATTTTGTTTAATATATATATTTGTAAGTATTATAAATAAATAAAATAAAATGTATAGGAATTAATAGTTATTTTTATCCTATAAAAATATATGTTAAAAGACGCTAAAATCCACGCTTAAATGCTGCGAAATGCTAAAATCCAAACATTTAAATGCTTCAAAACGCTAAAAATTTAAAAATATATTCTAAAAATACGGGTCTCTAGGTATTAGCATAGTCAATTTGTTCGTAATATTGTATGCGAAATACGTAATATGTATTGTTTATTCGATTGTTTATACGCCACTAAAAACATACAAAAGTACGTTATTGAAGTTACAAATAATAAAAGTGATTAGTCATTATTAGACGTACTATCATTTTAAAATAGGTACATGCTATTAGGAGGGCTAAAACGGGACAAACTAAAATAGTGAAATATATTGTCTATTACGTGTTTTGGCGCCCTTTTTTATGCATCTGTGTCTCATCAAGTGTGAACATCGCGGAAAATGATGGATTTAGATTTCCCGCGTGGATTAATTTAATAATGTAATAATATAAACGATTTATGGATGGATGCTCGAAAGAAATTGCATTACGAAATTTCATCGCATGCCATGATTCATTCGAGTAGGAGGTTCGCTGTACGAATTAAAAAAATATATATAATTTATTCTATGAATATTGTGTTCAGGCCACTAGTGAATCACTGATGTTTCGTTCAAAAAACTAGTTTCGGTTGTCGTTTTTGCCGATGCTAGAACCAGATTACAGTTACGATTGAAAATCTAATTTCGTCAAGCAACTAGTAAGGTCATTTATTTTCTATTTATAGGGGGATTCGAAGCGATTAACTTCACTGTAGTTAAGAAGGTTTGACATGACGATTGAAGTAAATAAATTTTATTTAATATAATCTGGACTTATATAAAAGTTAAAATACTTAAAATCACTGAACGTATGTACAAGCTATTGGTAAAATTTATTAAAAATACTCGATTAAAAAAAAACTTTTTAAAGAATATTTAGATTTATTCCATATTTAGGATACGTCACTCGACGTAGCCGAAAAATCTTTTTTTGTTGATATTATGAAATTCCACTATTAAAATTCGATCGAAGAAATTTGTAATAATTTAATTTTTGATAAATATCAATTATTTTTTGTAAATACTCTGGAATCATTCTGTATTTGCACGAGTACCATCATCATTATCATCAGCCTGTATCCGTGCACTCTTGAACGTTAGCCTTCCGCACGAGTCTCCATCCTCTTCGATCCTCTGCCTTCTGCATCTAGGCGACTCCCGCTATTCTTCTTATGTCGTCGTCAGTCCATCATGCAGGGGGTCGGCCAATGCTTCGTTTGCCAGTTCTTGGGCGCCACTCCAATACTTTTCTTCCCCATCGACCGCCGTCTCTTCGACAGAAATATCCTGCACATTGCCATTTGAGTGTGCCTATTCGTTGGGTAGCCTCACTACTTGAGTTCTTCTGCGGATATCCTTGTTTCGGATTCTATCTTTTAGAGACACTCCGAGCATGAATCTTTCCATAGCACGCTGGGCGACCTTTATTTTATGGGTAACCTCGTCCCGTGAAAACCACCCATTCATAGTTAATTCCTGTAATAAAAGGATGCATTTGTTATCCACACGCCTTAGTTTTAAGATATTGCGGAATTTTCGCTTTAAAAATGTATGTACTTTAGTTTTTTTCCAAATGCTGCCCATCTCTGTTGTATACGCCTGTCGATCGATCGCCGCTCTAGTATAGGTTTTTCTTTTTAATTTAAAAGGGGATACCTATCAAAATTCGTGACGTTTGGCAACACTAGACTTCAAACAAAGAAATCCCCGTAACTCCGCGTTATCGCGAGTCGGGGTTAATGTAAGCCTGCTTTGTTATTTAGGTTTTGCTTGATTGCCGTTACTTTTTCTCGTTGTTATGACGTGACGTGAGGCCCGTAGTTGCTCGGTATTTTGTTGTCTTGCTAGCGGAAGGCGGTAGAGTGTAGCGGCTCGCGGTCTCACGTAACAAACAAGGCGGAGGAAAGTGAAAGCAGCCATAGAATGCACGCTGTTGTAACATAGTCTGCGCATTAGCGACATGGCAACAATTAAAAATATATTTTTCTTGTTCCCAAAACCGTTCCACCTCGTTGCTGTGTTTTTCAACGGAAACAAAAAAAAAAACGATAAACACGGGAAAACCTATGCCAGATTATTATGCCGGCGGGTATAGCTCAATGCTCAAAGCGTTTGCTTTGCAAGCCAAAGGTCGTGGGTTAATTTTTTAAAATTTTTAATCGATTTCTGAGCTCTAAAATACCTCCGGTTGATGTGAATTTGTTCCCTCACCCGTAAAATGCCAGTCTTAGCCTATTAATTAAAATTGGTGGTAGACGAAAGTCGTCTCGTGAAGACCACCCATTCATAGTAAATTCCTCTAATAATAAGGATGATGCGTGAAACTCGGGCTGTAGTATGACGTTGGCGGATCAACACTCACATGCATCGCTTAACCATATGCACCATTGTAAGCGTCACAGAATTCCACAGATGAGACTTCAGAATTATTATCATCATCTGTTGGTATTGTCCTGTATGTGTTTACATAAAAAAATATATAAACGTAATAACATAAAAAAAAGTTGGATCGTAAATATATTTTTTTCTCTCATATCTGGAACTTCGTCACAAAAAATTGTCGTCACTAAGTTCTGACAGTTACCATTGTATATGCCTTGTCCTAAGACTTCTCTGCTCTTGAAGGTTTACCTGGGAACATTTATGGCGACCTCCAGAGGCTTATTTTTGCGTGATTTGTTATTCGAAATAAAATTTTGGCCATATTTTTTGTTTGACTGTCATGTTTTATGTTTTGTAAAATATGTATTTGTGAATAACTTCTAAGGTTTTCACGGCCAGATTTGGTATTGTGGCTTTTGGGTTTAGCCGTGTGTTGGCGAATTATTTCGTACCAATATTTCGACCGCCATTGCAGGGGTCTTATTCAGGGTTGACGACTTTGTGAAAAAACATACAAAGTCGTCAACCCTGAAGAAGACCCCTGCAATGGCTGTCGAAATATTAGTACGAAATAATTCGCTACACACGGCTAAACCCAAAGGACATAATATCAAAAATATTTTTCTTTAAAATGTGGAACATCCCAAAATAAACTGTCACATCCAGCAACCCTGGTTTCCAACGTCTTATGATTCAATGTCCTTCGCGATCACAATCGTATTTTTTTTTTGCTTTGAAGCGAAAAATATGTTATTAATTTAAATTAAAAATGTGCCTAGATGAAATGTGCAGAGTATGAACATTACATAAAGGCTGTGTCGGGTCTTTGACTCTGCTGTTAGGCCTTGCTCTTCTGGTTGCAGTTGTATAGTGCTGCTGCTAATAGATGCCACTTCCTCATGCAGCAAAGAAATAGATGAGGAACTGGAACATGGAGAAGAACTTGTCATTCACATATGGCTGATAGATTAAATAAAAATAAATACCGGCAGATGATGCTAGAGAGATCTGATATTGAGGATGACTAAGTGCGCTATGTAGGGAGTAGATCAGGTTAGGTTACATATAGGTCGGGTCATGTTATGTTTGTAAATCCATTAAACAAGAGTTCCGTCAAATCAAAGTTTTACTGTATAAAAAATATTAACCTTTTGCTGCGGCACCAAATTTAGCGAACATACCCTGTACGCGGCTGCTTTTTCGGGAATTTTGTTGTCGCGTTTTCAATCATAAATATAGGTTGTGATATTTTTTTCAACTAATCAATATGTTGATTGGCACCCAAAGTAATTTGTTCAATAATAAAATACAATATATTTCTTGTATTTTCGGTTTGATTTAACAATAATCATTCTTCATACAATTATATCGGTTTGAAACTTCCATGACCTCTATGTGTGTCATACACACGCTGAGGGCATGTTCGTTAAAACACACATAGCGGTCATACGCGGTGAACAGATTAAAAAAGGACTTCAGAATTCGTCCCGGAATCGTTCCAGAAATAGTTAGCAACCCAAATTGTGATCCTTATTATAATGTATATAATTATTGACTTATTTTGAAGATGTTCTGTTTTGTGTTGTGTGTAGCGTGCTGGTGTTCGAGGCGGCCAGCAACTACCGCCGCTTCCTGGTCCATCGTGCTGCTGAGGAGCTCCGGGCCAGTGGACTTGGTTCCCTGACCTCGTTCTCCTTAGGTTACGGAGACGCTCGAAGAACCGTCGTCTGCTATGATCACCAGATCATCAGGTAAACCAACCTAACAAAAACACAATAAAATTAATGTAAATTAAAAAAAAATACACTCATTCCTAGACTAAGTAATTTATAAATGTGCCCATAATTATGAAAGTGGTGTACCTCAAGAATTTGAAAATAATGAGTTATTAATTTATTTCCCTTCACTTTGTTTTGAAATAATATAATCTTCATACAACAAAAATTTTAATATAGCATTTTTGTTTTTTGCAACTTTGACTAACTAACTAACTGTAGGAATTTATGCTGAATATGTTCAATTTTTTTTTAGCAAGAGTTCAGAAGAACCAGTGGCATCCGGGTCTATAGCCATGGGAGTGGAAACCTATGCTAAATCTGGTAAATACATTAATTTTATAAATTTCCTTTTAAAATTAATTAACCGCATATTTTCCTGAGCCCTAAAATCATTAATTAACCTTTAAACGCCCAGTGGTCCCATACGGGACCGCAAATTTACATCATTCAATGCCCTAGCAGGCCAATGTTTGTAATGTTTCGTCGCACAATATATTCTTCCATGAACTTACTTTAATACTATTAATTCAAATTAATGTAATCCGATTGTGAAATTAACCATAAGCACGTCCTGCATGGGACCGTAGGGCATTGAAGGACGCAAATCTGCGATCCTGTTAGGTAACCACTAGGCGTGTAAAGGTTAATCAAGAATCCTCAATACAATAAAATAAGCGTCTTAAATAGTTCCATAATAGCCTAAGACAGAAGGGGAGACCTTCACTTTGTAGTGGATTACAAATGATATGTTATGTTTCTAGATAGTAATATTATTTAAATTTTGTATGCATAGAATATTATGTCATTGGTATTTTTCAAACTCTCTATTTATACAGACATCAAGAGGAAAGTGTTGCACCATCAATGTGAACCAACTTTTATTGACATTCTGCGTGTCGCAAGTATAGGAAGTTAGATAATAATTTCAAACAAAAATTTTATTAAACATTTTGACAACTTATCAAAAGTTAATGAAACTTTCTAAAAGTTAACAGTTTTGTTATTCTTTCATCTCATCTCAAATTGTAAGACTCTGATGATGCAATTGCTGGGAAGTGATGAGTCATAAAATATATTTCACAACAAGTAGTAAAGATGAAGCAGTTAAGATAAATACAAAAGATGATTAAAAGTATTTCATCTATTTTTATTTATATACTCATTGTGATCCTAATTAAGTATTAAAATTTTATAGTTCGATATTTAAAAATTAAATGCTTATTTTTGTCACGGGTATTCAATATGAATGTCAATTATCCTAATTTGAATACACATGTAGGACACGCGTGTAATATGTATCGGATTATATAATGACCGTCCGCTATGTCGGACAATGGAAGATGGCTCACATTTAAATGCAAGTCTCACACGCGGTGAGCCTATTACTCAAGAGTTATGTAATCTCTTGATGATTGGACAGCCCGAGATTGTGTAACAGTGGAAGTAGTTAGGTAAGCACTGGAAGCAGCTGAGAGTGAAAGTGTGTTACAGGGGAGGGGGCGCTGCAGACTGGCAACACCGACAGCCACAGCTCGGGCCCGGGGCAGCCTTGCCGGCGCAGCCAGTCAAGAGCCAGCCTCCCACAGAGGTACACCTGCTGACTATTACATTCACTGCTTTTATATTATTATTATTGTTGTCTGGCAAACATTGTTTTGTTTGAAAAAGTGTTGATTGTTCAGCCAGTTGAAACGCTGCTTGTTTATTCAATTTCTAAAAGTGTACGTGTTTCTGTGTTCGATTACATTTTGTTTCAGTGTAAAAATAATATTTTTAAATTTAATCATAAAATTTAAAATTGATGTTTTGTAGTCGATTTTTGAAAATTACTCAAGATTGATAATTTCGACAGAGACACTCCCCAAAAACCGAGGAGGCCCGACCGCGCCGTCTACGTCCCCCGAGCCCGGCGCTCGGCTGAAGCCCCCGTCACCGAGCTCGCTCCCGTAGAGCCCGTCGCCATCATTCAGCCTGTCGCTGCTGAATCTGTCCCCGTTCCCAAAAAGCCTCCCGGCAAGCAGTTCTGCAATGTGTACCGACCCCCGCACGCCAGAGCTGCGGCGGCCGAGAGCGCAAGTCGGCCCCCGGTGAGGCGAGGACCCTCCCCCGAGCTTCCGCCCCTTCCTCCTGCTGATGTGACCCCGACTCCCGACTATCGAGATCGGATATCACGTCCGACGATCCACAGAGACGCCGTTCCCGAGTCTATCCGAGACGCTGCAGTTTCTCCGACACCAGAGTCCAGCCCCGACGAAGATGTTGCTTACGGTTGTCCTGCTGCTTCTTCAGATATTGGGCATCTTGATAACGTTGCCGATGATCCTCAGGAACATGTGAACGATATTCCAGAATATTTCTCGCCGGTTCCGATACGTCGGGAACCGGTCAACGTCATGAACGCCGAAAACCATCTCGCCGATGAAAATGTGCGTTTCGAATGTGAAACGTTCGTTCCAGAAGCGGCAGACGATCAAGTGATAATGGAGGACCAGTGCAGCAAGAGATGGAAGCAAGACAAAGACGAAGACCGAGAGAACACCGAGTTGAAGAGAGCGACTGAAGAAATAAACAGAAGCAATCGTCGGTTGATCAAGCAGAGTTTCGTCTCTGACGTTTTGATTATTTCCGATCCGATCGAGAATCGAGATGAAGTTGTCGGTACAAAGATTGAGAAGTTTGAAGCGCCTCCGTCTGTCGAGAATGAAGTGACGAAGAGTCCGGAGAGAAATGTGAACGGGAACGTTTTCAATCCCGAAGAGGAGGAATGGGAAGCGATGGTGGACGAGAGTGGAGAGTGTCTGGAGCCGGCCATCTTGGTGGAGCTCACCGCGGCTGTGGGGCGCGTGGCCGTGCAGCGCGCACGTGCAGCGCAGCCGGCTGCGGCTCACAATCCGGGAGGCGACGCCTTCTCTCACGTCGTGGAGGTCTTCAACTTTCCCACCGAGTTCACCACGAACGATCTTCTCTCTGTGTTCGCCGACTTCAAAGACACCGGATTCGAGATCAAGTGGGTGGATGATACTCACGCCCTCGCCGTTTTCAGCAGTTCTAAAATCGGTGAGTTTTAATTTTTGTATTCCTACATTTCTGCGAGACAGTGAAATAGATGTCCTTCATAATAATGAACTCTCAATTTATACATTTGTAGTATTTTATTAACCTATTCACTGTGTCATGAGCTTTCATGAAATCTCTAGCCTCACATTACAGCTTTATTCTACTGTTGTAATGTTAAAATTAACTTATTCTTTAACAGAATATAAAATATATTGGATTCCAGTCAAAAACTATCAGCAAAATCTGATATAGTTACCAGAAAATATACTCAAATCTATATAATAATTTGCCCAAAAATCTATCAAAAATTTGCTGTGTTCAAAAGATTAAGAGATGAATTTTAAAAAGCATAGTTAGAATTAATTATTTATTACTTTAACTAGTTCTTTGGAATAATTTATTTATTGTTAGTACTATGATTTTGTATGTAGACCGCAATTAATTAGTCAAACAAGTTCAAGGTATGCAACTTTGAACCATGGTTGAAGCGAAGGTTTCCAAATTTTCTCACTTGCCTCTCAATTTGGATTATTTATCTCTGATTACTAATTTGTTCATACATTACCATACTTTTTCCTCCTCCTCGACATTGATTTCTACCCCCCAAAAAGCCACTTTAAATTTAGCCAAATGAAGGTTTAAGCATTTCTTAAACATTTATTATTATTTCAACTTTATACTTAAATCAAAATAAATATTTTTCTTTTTATAATAATCCTAATATTCTTATATAATTTTTAATAACTATTAATTTATTTTTATTTATAATATATTTTTAACATTCACTTTGAGATCCATTTCAATATCAAATAAATAAGTATTTCATACACCGAGCTCAGTGTGACCGATGTTAAAACAACATATGAAATCCGTGCACTGTTGAACGTAAGCCTCCCATATGAGTCTCCATCCTCTTCGATCCTCCTGCCGCATCCAGGTCACTCCTGATATTCTTCTTATGCCGTCAGTCCATCTTGCAGGGGGTCGGTCAATGCTTCGTTTCTCAGTTCCTGGGCGCCACTCTAATAATTTTCTTCCCCATCGACCATCGTTTCTTCGACAGATATGTCCTTCCCATTGCCACTTGAGTGTGCCTATTCGTTGGGTAGCATCCACTACTTTCTTTAGAGTTCTTCTGCGGATATCCTCGTTTCGGATTCTATGAAATACTTATTTATTTAATAATATATAATTTTCAATTTGTCACGTTTCATCTTTAGTATTACATATATCTCTATATAAGGCTTCAGTAAAAGAGTCTTATTTAAATATTAAAATATTAATATAAAATATTAATCTATATAGTCCCATTATTTTGGAAGTTTTCAATATTATATTATATTTCGATCATTCATTGCCTGCAGACATACCTTCTTCAGTAACCTTGCATATCCACAAGTAGTTTTTCAACTTGTTATCAAACCTCTTACATTTTTGTTAGTACCCTACTACACACAAGTTCTAAGTCAAGGATCTGAGATGGATTGAATGTGTAATTATCTTTTATTGATCTTGAATATCCGTGACTGTTTAATGCTTGTTTTGAACCATGCATTAGGTAAGCCATATTTATCCACTCGGGATTTTTTCGACCTTAAATATTGAAAAGTAAATAAATCGACTATTTACTTGTAAATAATATAATATGTATATGGTTTACGTTTTTACCTTGAGATATAATTAATAACTCACAGAAGTGATCTGGCCTCAGTCATTTATAATTTATGATTCCAGTTTGGCAGATCAGGTTTCCACAACAAATGTCAATTATATATAAATTTTACTTCCTACATTTTTATTACGTAAGTAAATTAAAAATTGAAGTGCACATAGCAGTAAATACAAGTTTTATTTAAACTGAAACTTAAAACATCACACAGAGTGTTAAAAAACAAGGCAATGTAATTAATTTTACTTGATATGAATACTACTGATATTAATAATAATATTGGTATATTTTTGTATTATTAATTATTATTTTAGAATTATATATGGTACTATACATAAATCAAGCCGGGCGGCATAGTCCAGTGGTTAAAGCGTTTGCTTCTCGCTCAGACACCGTCGGTTCACATCTCGACCAAGCTTGATTTTCTTAAATTGATTTAATTAAATCTGTTTACATGCCACCGGTAGGGTCGAAACACCCCTTTAGGACAAAACAAAAATTGTCCAGGCCTTGGGAACGTTTGGCTGATCTTCCAATCTCCTTAAAAACCCTGATCATTGAACACACAAATATTTCTCTGATACAACAGCCACAGTCTATGCAAGTTCGCGGACTCTTCTAGGTACCATCTATGTTCCCATGTAGTCCTCCGGGGATACAGGTGTTCTGGGACAAGGCATTGTCAATCTGAGCTTACAGGACTGTGAAACGGAAATTTGCGTTGTCCATATGCTCCACGTATATGCTAAAAAAGAAAAACATAAATCAAATATTTATTATTTTGGGTATTAACAATTACTCCAGATGAAGTGCATCTCTAAGCAAACAATGCACAGTAAATACATTTACAGTGGTACCATGTCATACAGTTGAGTGCCCCAACACATAACAGATACGAACCGTCGAGTGAGCGATTTTTTGCTTTGAAATACGACCAAAATTTGAGATAAGAGCAATCGGTTTAACCGCGCATCACGTTTCCCCGCGTGAATCCCTTCGGCCATGGTCAGAGAATCAGTTATCAGTGTGATCTCGCTGTCAAAGCATCTTTGATAAGTTGTGCTCGCGTTTTGTGATTTTTTTTTAATTTGCTTTGAGATACGAGTAATTTGAAATAAGAGCATGTTTGCGGATCAAATTAAACTCATTTGTCGAGGTTCCACTGTATTTCATTTCATGTCTCTTACTCCTGCAGTATTTTATACTGATATTCTCCTCTCAAAATTATATATCGAAAGACTGGATGAAGGATGCAGGATCAGGTTCACAATATAAAGAATTGTTTTTGTTTCACTATACACATTTATTTGTCAAACACTTGCAACAAAAAGACCATGATGGCACAAGCCATATAGGCGTGCCCATCACGGTCACGAGCCTTGTTCGACTGACAGCTCACGGCACGCTCTGATATCTCGGCCCTGCCAACTGTCACTGCAGAAAAAAGCGAATTCAAGATGACAGTGGTACCAACAGGTAATGGGCCCACTGTCATAACAAATATTTTGGCGTATACAAACACCGTTTAACATTATAAAATTAAAACTAACATTTGATGTGCATGTCAGGCGAGCGAACAAAAATAAAAGACAAAATATCGTTTTTCGAGGCTTTATGGCATCAGCCTAAATGAGCTAAATCAAGCTTATCAATACATTAATATTTTCCACCAGTTTTACAAAATTAGTGATAAAAAACCAGTTTATTTTAAATTATATGCACACTTCTAAAAGTAAAAGTAAACAGTTACTGAAACAGCTTATTTTAAAATTCAATTTGATCACAATTAAATAATTTGCTTATTTTAATGAAAGGCAATTTAAAGGCAATTAATTAAGTAAACCATTAAGTTATGTAATGAAATTAATTGATTTGGGCGGATTTCAATGAATACAACAGTATGATAGTATTAATTCATTTTTATTATTCATATATTATTTGATATTTATTCTCTACCTGACAAAGCAAGCGATAACCAAAAAATAATAAATAATGGTTTTCCTTATTTGAAGTGGATTATATACGTTTTGATATATCGACCTAATATATTTCGATAATGCTATTTGGACTTTACCCGCCTTACACCCGCATCACATCGGAGGACAGTTAAATCTCTTTGATTATGCGCTCATTCAGATTATGATCAGTTAGCAACTGATAAGTGCAGTGAGAGTCCCCTCTGAACAATTGTCGCCACTGCACATAAGTGCTGAAAAGAAAGAACCCGTGTAAGAGATTAGAATCGCATTCACGGGTTGTAAAAAGGAGATGGAAGATATATTCTATAGATATATTATAAAACGTGTTTATTTGTATTGTATTTTTTTCATGAGCTCTCTGTATACGACTTTTAATTCAACTTTTAAAATGAATATGTATGTTTTACTCACTTGTTTTTTAATGCGTTCTTAATGTTTTGCACTCTTTTAAACCACGGCTTCCAAAATTGGTGGCCGTACAAAACAAAGAAATCATCTAAAACTCACCGAAACAGGAGAACTTTGTTAGTTTTTAATGAAAATTGAACAACACAAAAAATATTTAACTAATCAAACTTCTCATTAGTTATTGAATTTGTTTTTTTTCAATATACATATATACGCACTCTTTTATAGTTGATATAAAATGTTGGTTAAAAAAACTTATTGTTTTAAATCTTATAAATTCCTTCTAGATTTTTTTTCACCTATATTCTGGGTTGATTTATGTAAAGCTATATTGGTGGATGTTAAAGAAATTTTAACCATGAAATATAAGCAAAAGTGGGCAGTAGGTATAAAAAAGTTGAATATCGCTGGCATACATCATGCCTTCCATGGAGACTATATAAATGTTTTGCGAGTTAGCATTTCTGACACTGAATCCGATATCGATTTGTTACGTGAAAATATGAAACCTCATCTATTGTATTAAAATGTTTCACGTGTCTTTAGTTTTTATTAAAAAAAAAAAAAACAAATTCTTATATTTTTTTGATGAATACAAACATTCTTCGTAGTATCAATCCGGTGGATTGGTTTGCAGCAACAAAATCTTGCATCTCGATGTCCATTCCTCTCGGTCCTCTGCAATCCTTTTCAGCTCAGAATAAGAGCTACAACTCATGTCCTCGAACATTTGCTGCAAATACTCCCGTCTAGGGCGCCCTCTACAGTTTCTACTCTTAATCATCCCCTCCACAATGTCGTGAAGAAGTCCATTGTGGCGCATGATGTGACCGATCCATCTGGCTCGCCTCTCTGAAATGGCTCTTACAAATATGTGTATTATAATTGCAAAAATGATTGGGGCGCGCGATTTTTTTTTCGATTTAGGTGGCCGCGATATGAAAGTAATTGGGAAGCACTGTTTGAAACAATGAAGTTCAAATGTTAAACAACACAAAAAACATAATGTTAATGTTGTATTGTAATAATATATTTCAAATGCTTTGTTTGTGTTTTCTTAAACCAAGGCAATGGCTGAATTCATTTTACTTTTAAATCACTCATTCCATTTAGTTTTGACTATTTTCAATGTTGACTTAACGATTGTTTGAAATAACATTTGCATATTTTTGGATTCCTATTTATACATTTCTTGAACTCATCATCATCATCAGCATTTATCCTTCCACTGCTGAACGTAAACCTCCCGCATGAGTCTCCATCCAGGTCACTCCCGCTATTCTTCTTATGTCGTCAATCCATCTTGCAGGAGGTCGGCCAATGCTTCGCTTGCCAGTTCTTGTGCGCCACTCCAATACTTTTCTTCGCCGTCGACTGTCGTCTCTTTGATAGATATGTCCTGCCCTTGCCACTTAAGTGTGCCTATTCGTTGGGTAGCATCCACTACTTGAGTTCTTCTGCGTATTTCCTCTTTAGGATTCTATCTTTTAGCGACATTCCGAGCATGGATCTCTCCATAGTACGTTGGGTGACCTTTATTTTATACGCAAGACTGCTGTTAGATTCCACGTCTCTGCGCCATAAGTGAATACATGGAGGATGCATTGGTTTAACGCCTTAGTTTTAAGACATTGCGGAAATTGCTCTTTAAAAATGTACTTTATTTTTCCAAATGCTGCCCGTTCCAGTTGTTTTCTTGAACTAGTTGAAATCAATGTAAAATGAATTGCAAATCCATTAAATGTTGAAAATTAATTATTACCTTATAAATATGTTAAGTAAAAGGAAGATTAAAGCTTAAACCTGGTGCTTTGCTTTTGACTGCTACGTAGTGTAACCCCGATCGCCAATATTGGTGTTGTCTCTACATAATGTTACGGGTTTTTAAATATTATATCACTTGAAAGATCAAAATATCCTGTTTTTGGTATAGATAGCTAAGTAATGGATGTCCAGAGTTTATTCATTAACATTATTATTTCAACCCCAATTATGCCGGTGGGTATAGCTCAATGGTCAAAGCGTTTGCTTGACAAGCCAAAGGTCATGGGTTCGATCCCTGACGGAGATGAAAAACAAAAAGTCTTTTAATCGATTTCTGAGTTATAAAAATCCCTTGGTTAGTGTGAATTTGATCCCTCACCCGTAAAATGGCAGTCATAGCCTATTAATAAAAATTGGTTGTAGACGAAAATCGTCCCTTGAAGACCACCCATTCATAGTAAATTCCTGTAGTATTAAGGATGATGCGTGAATCTCGGGCTGTAGTCTATGACATTGGCGAATCAACACTCCAAAGGCAGCGCTTAACCATATGTAACATGGCAAGCGTCATAGAATCCACAGATGAGACTTCAACATAACTATCACCATCTATCGATATTCTCCTGTATGTGTTAACATAAAAAAAAAATAAAAAAAACAGCATTCACGCATCATTCACAAATTACAATGCTTTATGGACTTTATGTGTTCATGTGGTGACTACGTCTACTACTATTTCGATTTATAAATCTGTTTGGATTAGGCATGTGCTTCGATCGTTGTCACCACATTTTTGTAACTGGTGAATGGATAGCACAAGATAGCATAAAGCTGAATGTTCATTTAACCCCTGCCTTTCATTATCTAGGGGAATCATCAATTACGTAATGTACTTCTTAGTACTTTATGCAGTTCCTGGTTGTTGTATGCAGTGATGCCACATTTAGAGACCATCACTATAATATGTCAAACATATATTCTTTATTAGATAATTCTCATAATTGAATATGTTATCAATTAACATTTCATATTATGCATACCATTTGGTAGATAAACTACCGAGTGTTTTGGTTTATAATGCATAGATCACGGAAACATTTTTAAAATTGCTTCAAGTTCATTGACCTCTGAATAGTGGATTGTAGTCAAGTCCAGTTTTGTATGTTGATTATTAAATTGTGTGTAAACTTACCTGAGGTGATAACGATGTAAACATTAATGTCTGTGTTTGGTTGTATTATTAGCAGCTGTGTTTTGTTTACAAAAGATGCCTTCTTTTTTGTCATGTCGACAGAAAATAATAAATTGTGTGCTTTGAAATATGCTGCTTAACCACTCTTCTGTGGTCAACCTCTTTTTTATTGCCACTCGCGTCCTTCCAATGCGTTCTCTAGACTGGTGGGGGAATGACCCGAGCTGGATTCGGGCAAATCACACAAGGAGTTAATAAGAAAAAAAATATTATTCAATGTGAACCGTAGTCTAGTGGGTAGTCATCGGTCTTATTATTCTTAATTCTGATTCTGACTTAAAAAGTGTATTCAGTAACTTCTTTCATTGGGTCTCACTATGTACTTTCAGACTTTCCGCCTAATATATGGCAACATCGATGGCCCATGTGTTGCCCAGCATTAGGTTAAGATTAGGATGTGCAGCTAGTGTTTTTAATTTTTATGTAAACAATACAGGACAATACAGACAGATGGTGATAGTAATTCCGAAGACTCATCTGTGGAATTCTATGACGCTTACCATGCTGCATATAGTTAAGCGCTGCATGTGGAGTGTTGATCCGCCATAGTCATAGACTACAGCCCGAGATTCACGCACAATCCTTATTATTACAGGAATTTACTATGAATGGGTGGTCTTCAAGGGACGACTTTCATCTACCACCAATTTGAATTAATAGGCTATGACTGGCATTTTACGGGTGAGGGATCAGATTCACACCAACCGGGGGTATTTTAGAGCTCAGAAATCGATTAAAATTTTTTTTTGTCGAAGTTGGGTGCATGTGGCAATATCTTAGGTGTGAGGCGGTCTGCAGGTGTCACAGTCGCACAACAGTGACTCTCCCTGCATTTCCCACCGCTCGATGTTCACCTTTGTTTTAATGTTTAACGAATGATTGTTCTGTTGTAGCTGCTGAAGTGTTGGCTCAACAGCATCCATTGGTCCGCACTCGACCGCTGCAGGAAGCCGCCCTGGAATCAAGACAAAAGGCCAAGAAGTGTGCCGAGTTCTTACAACCCTACAGGTATATATTGATTTTTTATTTGTGCAAAGATGTAATAAAGAGTACCGTCGGTTGACGTGATATATCGTTTTGTTACTTTCAGTACTCATTGTCGACATCTACGGTAGGAAATTGGAAGTGCAGTCATTACCTTTATCAACCTACACGTATTCTTTACAGGAATCTGTAAAGCATGTAAATAAATATCGTTAGGTTTCGTTACAGGAGAGACTTTTCTGTAAACCACATGTGTCAATGCCACCACATGTATGGAGTTACATAATGAACGTTTGTTAAATATAATAGTTTTTTATGCATCATCTGATAGCTAAAGGCTAGAAGAACCAATGTGATATATGAAAATAGGTCAGATAAGTACATTTATGCTTCAAATACTAGTTTTAAGCAAAAAAAATGGGTTGAAAAATTCACGCCGTATTGACAGTATAATTTGTATGCCACCGAGTCGTAACGAAACTTTTAATGCCCGCCATTTTAGACCTTGGAAGTAGTTCAAAAATTTAAATAAAATCAATGAATCATTATTTCCATCTATGTTCAATATACATACAGGTTAAAAAAACAGTTTTATTACGTTGGTCAGGCAATAAAGCAACATAGTCACCACCCACTGAATTAAAAGATGACCTTCTAATGTGAATAAACCCATTATGTAAACATATTTCATAAAATCCATATCCAAATTATAATTTTACATTCAATGGTTTTTTGTTGGATTTTTAGTTTATATTTCAACACTTAAATAATTATAGATCATTGAAGATCCTCACCAATATTTAACAATATGCAACATTGATTGCAAAGGCTTGTGGTCCGAATCCCAGCGTCCATCGTTTTTTTGTTTGTTGATTTTTTGATGTGAGTAATGTTGTAATATATTTGATGTGAATTTGTATCCGTATATTTGATGTCATTACTTATTGAATCTGTTTTACATATTTTGTTTACTGTGTTTTTATTTTATATTAATTTTAATTAAAAAATCAAAAAATTTTAAATACTTAGTTTTGATTTCGCATTTATTTTTAAGTGAATACATGTTTCGGACTCCCTGGAGTCCATCTTCAATAATAGTTAAACAACAAAATCATCATTGAACTAACATTGAACCAATATTGAAAATGTACTCAAGAAAGTCCGAAACATGTAATCACTTAAAAACATATATGAAATCAAAGTAAATATTTTTTATTAGTTAATTTTTTAATTGCAATTAATATAAAATTAAAATGATGCAGTTTCACCAAGTATTGTCACTTGATAACCTTAACGTTATTTTACTGTTATTGCAAATCATTGTAAAGGTATCGGGAAACTGTAATATTCGCTCGTCCATATGGGGACTGCCGTGGCACAAATGACGTCAAATGTCCAACTTTTGATTTCAACATATAGTCAACCAGTGCGACAGGCATTCTACGGGCGAAGATCAGTCTCAAACTGACTATAGTAAATATTTCATAGATTGTTTGCATTGATATCCTTTTCTCTTATTTAGGCCATCGATTTACTTGATGAAGGATGCAGGATCAGGTTCACAATATAAACAACTTGTTTTCGTTTCACTTATTAACACAGTTTATTTGAACACTTACAATAAAAAGACCGCGAGCTCAAACTCTAACTGTGCACTGCCGGCGCACTGACATCTCGGCGCTGCCAATAGCCGGTCAGAAAAAGTGAATTCAAGATGACGGTCGTACCAACAGGATATGGGCCAACTGTCATAACAAATATTTTGGCGTATGCAAACACCGTTTAGCATTATACAATTAATATTATTTAATATACTTAACATTAGATGCGCATGTCACGCGAGCGCACCAAATAAGAGACGAAAGATCGTTTTTCGAAGCTTTACGGTATCAGCTTAAAGGAGTTATATCAAGCTGATATCAGCATGATAGTTAAGTCTGTACCTTCGGTTAATTCATGTGTTATTGATGTGATTAGGCCTCGGCCGGAGACCTGCCCCGCGCTGGCCCGCCGCCTGGTGACCGGGGCGCTGGGCGTGCGCCTGGCAACAGCCTCCCAGGAGAGAGTGGAAGAAAGGCGACTTCTCACACAAGCACGAGGCAAGTACACTCCCATCCCTTAAACATTTTTTAATTTTTTATACCATATTCAATTTATTTAACACAACTGTTTGTTAGTATGTATCATCACTTTGGTAGATAGATTTTTTAGTTGTTTGTCATGAAATCAACTCAGGAGTTCTACAGGGCTCTGTGCCATTTCCCTCCTCTTTTCATACTGCATTGTTTTTTAAAGTTAATAACGTGACGGTGTAACGGATGTACATAAGCATTCGAAACTTACTAATGCTTGGAAATTTTTAAGTAAAGGAAATAATATGTTACTTGAATGAACTCTTTGGTTACTAAGAATTTTCTTAGCAAACTTGCGAAAAAACGAAGCGATTTTAGAGTAATTTGAATTTAATTAATTTAATTTTAATTTTAGTACTTTAAAAATTTAACATAATTATTTTTTTACGCTACATTGTAAAAATAAAAATAATGTTCATTCACAACAGTTCATACTTTAGATTAAGCAAATAAAAAATAATTAATACTAATTATATTTGCCAATAAAAAAATATAAACACCAAAAAATAAAATAGCCAAACTCAAATTTTGATTTTGAGATCATATATGATGTAAATAATAAATCTTTATTACTGTCAACTTGTGTTTAGATGAGTCGCTTAGAAACCAAAGGATCCAATTTATGCATTATTTATTTATGATGACTTTCTAACAATACATTTTAAAAGCTTGAAGTATGAATACGTATGATATGTTTCAAACTAATATTATTAAAATATCAAAGTTCCAAACCATTTTTATGGAATACCATAAGGTGGTTGACATATAAATCTTAAAAAAAAAGTTTAGATGAGAGTCGAATATTCGACACTTCGTCTTTTTCACACGAGAATCGACCGTCAAATATTCAACGCTTAGTAACGAAAGGATTAAGCAATTTTTAATTTATTGATCCATCACTTTGGTAGATTTTGTCGTCTGTCATGAAATCAACTCAGGAGTTCCACAGGGTTCTGTGCTATTTCCCTCCTCTTTTCATATTGCATGATTTTTTTAAGCAAATAACGTGACGGTATAACGGATGGACATAATGCTAGAAAATCTTTAAGTAAAAGAAAGAATATGTTGCTTAATAGGGTTTCTTGATTTTGATACACCAGTACTCATTGCTAAGCACTCCCAACCAGAGGAAAAAAACCCTCTGCCGGTGCTTTGCTGGATACGTTTGCGATAATTTAATAATAATATCTTTTCTTTATAGAAAAAAAGAGACAAGCTGCTTTGCACCGAGAGGCGGCCTGGGACGGTTTCCTAGGAAGTTGTTGATGTGCTGATTTTCTGATCTTCCGATCTGCTGATCTTCTGATTTGCTGATAATCATCACCCGCAAAACTGCAAATCTACCAAATTACAGATCTTCGTTATGCCGATGGGTGTGCCGTCTTGTGCACTCACACCTCAGGCAAATGTTTAAATTTTAAGAAACGCTGTGTAACTATTTTAATTCGGATTGAAGACTTTTAAAACTAAATGTACCTAGCTGTAAATTTATAATAATGAAATTAACCATATTATGTGTTCAAATTATTTTTAAAACAATCTATGAAGTATATTAGTGAAATTATTGTAATGGTCGTAAGGGATGAAGGTGAGACGTGTCGCCAGTGAATTTATCAAATTATATGATTTTTTCTTTCATTAATGTATCAATTTAAATGTCTACTTATAGAATGACAATTTAGGAATTTTATCAGAGCTGTTATGGTTAATGATTTATTAGCTGTAGGTCGGAGTGACTGTTTTAAGTGAATGTGTCGTAGGCGGTTGTCATCGTCGTGTAATCAACACACCTTTAAAATAATAGACTAACCAAAGGACTCTGAAATATTATTTTTTAATCATCGGGATGTGCAATCGGTGTCCCAGATGCTGCCTTCATGAATTATTGTGATTTCACAAATCCTGATCTGGGAACGAATGACTTAATAATTGATCATCCTTTGTAATGTGATAATGCTTATGAATGCGTGTTGTTTCCTTCTTCTTCAATGCCAAAAATTGAATTGTGTTTTTTTTTCATGCACTGAAGCGCTTATATTTTTATACCTTTTTGATTGTTGCTAACTTAATCGAATCAAGTTAATTACTTTTTTAAATATTGCCTCCGTAGATGTTATATGTGTCTTGACTTGAGAATAATTATATGTGACGTGTCTTAACACAATTTAAGTATATCACATTCAAAAAATCACTGCTATATATTTAAAATAAAAATAAAACGAACTTTATATTTTTATCTCTGTCGCTTGATATATTGTTTTAACCTGATAAGACATGTTATATTATATGCTCTAACTAGAAAGTGTTGCTGCAGTAGAGCATAAATACACAATTACTTTGTCATTCTTGAAGATCATCGACTATATTGTACACAATGTATTTACTAAACTTTGGTAAATACAAGGCGAAGAATGTAACAGGTTCCTGGTGGCCATATGTGGTGGCCATATGGAAGGGGATATCTCAGGTAATCCTACGAGAATAATCTATGAATGCTCTATTTATATTAAGATTGTTTATTATTGCGTTTTATAAACATAAGATAATTTCTTTACTCATTATTATAAATATATATTTTTTCTACACACAATGCTCATCGAAATATTTTCATAGCAATTATTTAATCAATTGTTGAATTAAAAAATTAAAAAATGCATCGTCATATATTTTTATACAATCTATTTTGTTACTAGGTACACCTCAATTAATCATTGTATGTGATATGATAATTGTATAAGAGTAATTTTATTTTCATTACTTTTGTAGATCCGTGGGCTCAGTACACGTATATTAGTGCAATCATTATTATTAGTTGTCATAATGTCTTTCATAGATAATTCATTAATCACTATATTCTTATTAAACATATTTTACTAGTGCCGAGGATTACAGTTCTGACTCATAAAATGCCTGTCATAGTCTATTATACAAATTAGTACATTTCTATACTTACTACATTCACAGTCTTTAGTAGACAGTGCATAAATGCTGTAGTCTAATAGCATCGGCGGATTAACACTGCCTTTTCTGCGCTTAGCTATTTTCAAAAAGGCAAGAGTCTCGGAAACCACAGATGTGATTTCTCAACCCCTCCGGCAGTATTCTCTCCTGTATGTTTACGTAAAATAATATATCTATTAAATAATTTATATAAATGTATCTGTGATATTCAGAGTGGTGGTAATGGCTTCAAAAAGGAGCATCTGTCAAGGTAATTAGCAAATAACGTGATCGGTAGTAAATGTTGTATAAAATGTAATTGAATTGATTAAAAATGATAAAAAATAATTTTGGGGCTAATCACCCGTCTTTCTTAATATTGAGATTCATTTTGTATCCACCGCAGAAGCCTCTGGCTAAATGTTCTTCAAACAATGTTGACTATATGCTCCTCTAGGGAGAGGTTGAAGATGCAGAACAAAAAATAATGTCACTTTTATTCAAGCTCTCGACTTAAATCAAAAGTTTGGGATATGAAGCTGCATTGAATCAATGCAATGGAATTTTCTTGCATTGTTTCTGTGGTGGCATATGCTTCATCTTTGGAGCAGACGTTTTATAGATGAATCCATTCTATTTTATGTGTGATGGTTAGGTGAAAACTTGGCTAAAAACTACTTTAACCTTACCTATTTTTTTTTACCTTACTATGCCCTACGGTCCCATACAGGAAGTGCTTATGGTTCATTTCACAATCGGATTACATTAATTTGTAATAATAGTATTAAAGTAAGTTCATGGAAGGATCTATTGTGCGACGAAACATTACAAACATTGGCCTGCTAGGGCATGTATGGGACCACCGGGCGTTTAAAGGTTAATTAAGGTCGTGTTCTGTCCAAATTTTGTGAGCATGTAGGAAATGTGCATGGCTAGTGCAATGCAATCAATAAACAAATTGTACTCTATGAAATAATCTGTAAGACTTACAAAGCTGTTAGGGTAAGGATGAAAAAGAATGTTATTTTGTTGCAGTTGCACTGGTTATTTTTTTTTATATAGATAGTATAATACAGGTAGGATTGTAGCAACTTCATGAGGCAAAACTATCATATGATTTGTTACATTTTATTTGTTAACTGTCTTTGTATAACAGAATAATGTTACACAGGGAGCGGCAAAAAAAGCTGTCGGTTGTAAATCAAAACAACGACGAAAACCGTCAGCTTTTTTTGCCGCTCCCTGTATAATAATGGAAATATTTAATTTGTGATTTCATATTCATTTATAAAGATGCTGGTAGCGCCTACTGAATACGTTATCTGGCAAACTTTACGTTATATCTTTATTATTTCTCAAGCCTTGAGAATTTCGCTGTCCTGACGGGATATTAAAAATATTTCATATAATGCATTTGGCGGAACTTAATAAGAAAGTTATTGTGGCGAATTGTTTCGATCCAATATTTTGACCGCCATTGCAGGGGTCTTCTTCAGCTAATTTCTTGAGGTAGCTCAGCCGTAAACGTAACATACCTCTCGAGTATGTTCTAAGAAACATACCTCCAAGAACGTCATGTTGGACTGTGGTTGTCGTTGCTTATCTGTGCAGGTTTTTGAGTATGTGCTAGAGGTGGAAGCCATGCTGTTTTGACAATCAAACCGTCATCCCTGTTGATGTTGATGGAATGTCTTTTGATTTCAATGGCTCCCCTTACAAGGCGGTCATGTTTCCCTTGCGTTCGAGCCACGGTTTCTGGCTCAAATGAAAACTTATGTCCCGCGTCAGCCAGATGCTCTGCCAGCGCTGACGCCATTGGGTGGCCTGGTTTTCATAATAAAGCTTATCTGGGGCGAAGCAAAAATCCTGACAGAGAAAACTTTATGTTGGCAATACAGATAAGAGACCCATTCTATAAGGGTTTCTTTGGAGCAGGTTTGTTCATATATTTGGTGACAAAAAGTGCCTATTTAGAAGTTCTTAATCTCTTTTTTTACATTCTCTTTTAAACACTTTTATGCAGAAGTCAAAAAAGTACATTTATCAAAAATAAATGTGAAATCAAACTAAATGTTTCGTTTCAAATTTTGCCTAGTTTATCATTATGTTTCTTGCCGTTTTCTATTATAACAGTGTGCCATTGAAAAATAATCATTAAATGTATTTAACATATTAGAAGTATTGTGAATCGGAGGTTTATGAAATTGATTGAAATGCTGAATAATGGTGTTGGAGGGAAACACTGATATTGTTTTCAAATTGACCACATCAATGTGTTTCTATGATTTTAAAGAGAGCTTCCAGGGTGTGACGGAGCATGTGTATGAAATGACAAATTTGTGAAAAGTGATCATAATATTACACATGTAATATTTATTGGTGTGTAATATTTTTTATGTAAACAAGTGAATTTGATATTCAAATAAATTTTTATTTTATCGTGATTATTATTTTATTTAAAGACCCTCAACATTACAACCTATGCTCCCAAACTGCTTCATGCAGTAATACATATTTGTGGATATATCCTATAAATAATCCACAAAAAAAGCAAGCTTTACCTTTGCAAACTAGTTTGTAACTCAAATCTGTGGACAGGAAACTATGTTATTATATCAATGATTTATAGTCCATCCAATATAGGAAGAACCCTATGACACATTTATTGCCCTGTGCTAATAAAATATATATAACTATATAATATATAGTTATAAATATATAACTAAATATCGTCCGATATAACGTTGTAAAAACGTTCGCTACCTATACTAATTTTATCAACATAAACAAAAGCCTCTCTTCTTATATATAATAAGTTATTTAGGTAAATATATCACAATAAAAACAAAATAATAAAAAATATATACATATTGTTACAAATTAGAAATAATACGGCAATTTGTAACTATAATACTATAATATCTGACGCACGTAGAAGGCCATGTCACATTACTGCGAAAACCAGTGTTGGGGTATAAATAATCGTATTTTCGATTGTTTTTGTAAATACCTACTAAAATTAAATATTAGAATTATTATCAATTATAAGTGAATATTAACAGGTTTTAAGAGACATGTAAAACAAACTATAAATAATAATATTAGTAATATGAAAATTATGAAGAAAAGCAAGTGTAGAGATAAATATTAGCACATAACCTTAAAAACACATATTTTAGTCGGAATCCGATAAAGCAGTACATTCTAAATTGTCTTCGTCACTATCGGAATCAGAACTACAACTTTCACACACATTTATAATCAGGTTCTGTTCACTTATATTGTCAAAGCGTACATCGCGATCCCAATCTGCATAATATTCTCTTTTGTTTTGTCCACCACTTTTTTTCCAATCTTCTGCCGTGACATTGTCACATGCCTCGTTCAATAGAGTCAACATCTTGTTCGCTGTGAATGGTGGAGACGTGTTATTTCTAGCCGCATAACCTAAATGTAAAAATGGATATTCATTGCATAAATAATGATTAAAATGGCGTGAGGTAGAAGTGATAAATTATATTAATATATATCACATTTTTTATATTTGAAGCCAATGTTTTTCAATACCTTACTAAGAGACGTCGCACTGCCTTGAAATAATCCGACTGACTTTAGAGAACCTACCAGTTTAAGAAGTGTTGGTATTTCGTTGCGGTCATAGTATGCATACACGTGATTCCGAATTGCTGCCAAATCAAAGCTATCGGGTTTTGTTATTGAGCATTTCTTCTGTCGTTTCTTATTTGGTGTTAATAATTTTTTCTCTTCTAATGAAGATTCACCGTATTTCTCCTCTGTGATCCGAGACACTGTAGATTTACTGATTCCTAGGGAATCCGCGACCCGATCTCGAATGTTTTCAACAGACAGCAATGGTCCACCATTTTGTTTTTCTTGATGAAAATAATCACGCAAGCGTACGACAAATTCACGTGATTCACTGCTGAGAATAGTTCTTTTCTGTCTCTTCGGCATTGTAAAAACACAAAAATATGATTAAATGAAACAACTTTAACAATACTAACAATAAATATAATAATTACAACAACAAAAAACACGAATCGATCGAAGAACAACACGCTACTGAAAGTCAAACATTTGTACTGATCCGCCATGAAGCCGCCATGCGGAAATAGAGATGTTTATATACGGTTCACTTCGAATTCAAATTCGATTTTTTTTCGAAGAAGAAGAGAAAAAAATCGACCTAATCGAAATAAATATTTTTGCCCCATCCCTTTTACAAGGGGCAATAAATGTGTCATAGGGTTCTTCATATATTGGATGGACTATAGTTAAGTTATCTACTTAAATTAAAAACTTTTGGTTGGGAAAACCAAAATGCTCAGCAATCACAGCTGTAACATATTCAATAATTATAATCAATTTTCAGGACACTTCTAAAAATAACATATTTTCTTAAAACATTCTTCTTCGTATTATCAATCCGGTGAATATTGGTTTGCAGCAACAAAATCTTGCGTCTCAATCTCCACTCTTCTTGATTTTATGCAACTCTCTTTAGCTCAGCATAAGAGCTGCAACTCATGTCCTCGAACACTTGCTCCAAATACTCCTGTCTAGGCCGCGCTCTGCAGTTTCTCCCCTCAACCATCCCTCCACAATGTTGTGAAGAAGACCATTGTGGCGCATGATGTGACCGATTCATTGGGCTCGCCTCTCCGAGATGATTCTTATAAACAATCTATAATACAGATTATGTTGCTGGTGATTTTTTAAGCTTTTAAGTAGCAGAGTTTACCTTATAACGCTTCAGAAATTTGACCAGGTAGGTAATAGTGTAATTAAATTTATTTTAATTTTGTGTCTTATTTCGACATTTTCGGAGGCTCAATTTAATAATGCTTGTTCTGAAAAAAAAACAAAACACATTCATTATACAGTATCGGCTTAATAAAATCAACATTATTGTACTTCAGAAATGCATTGAATTGATAAAATTTGTAATGTTTCTGCAAGGAAAAAAAAAAAAAAAATGAAAATAAATTGAAAAACATATAAATATAATCAATGATGTTCGACAGGGCAGGCAAAAACATAAAATGAATTAATTAAAAAAAAAACCAAGCTTCTAAACTCTCTTAGAAATAATCAAATATAGTCGTCATAAATTGGAATAAATAATGGATTCGGAGTTGAATTGGGACAATGCAAACCACCTGGCTGAAGAGGGTCTGATATCTAACTAATTAGTCGTATAATAAAGGGATACTTGTGATTTGCCTAGTCTGTAGCAGGATGATTTACTACATGTTCTGCTATGTTTCCGAAAAGGCTACAAGTAGGGTTGCCTGTCCCGGATTTGCCGGGATTGTCCTGGAATCGGAATCGCTGTTCCGTATCCCGGATGAATGCTAAATTGTCCCGGAAATTTTGAGAAAACTATTTCATTTTTGTTGAAATTGATATCGTATACATCCATTGAACGTCCTTCCAACGTTCCCTCCGCACTTGATCGATCTTATTAAAGGCGGAATTGTAAAATGTGGATAATTTGCCATTTTAAGTACATAATCGTTTGCCAAAGAATTTGAGATTTTTTAAAGAAAAGTTGTTATATTTTGCGGCGGCTTTTGCTGTTGTTTTTTTTTTAATTTGACCTGATTTTGTCCGTTATATCTGAAGTCCGGTAAATAGAGGTATATTATATCGAGGTTTTACTGTACAAACAATAAAAAATATTAAAAAATTAGTTGGTAGAATTTTTCCCGGAATCATTCCAAAATTATTGGCAAATTTGTTATACAAGCCGTCTCTGTATCACAGGCCAAAGGCAGGATAGCAGGCCGACGCTGATGACGCTGTCTTTGACCTCCACGTAGGATTTGAGATGCCTTAGATGAGGGTTACCTGTGTCCTGCCAAGATCTCCACCATGAGCAGCGCCAGAGCCGCTCCTATGCCGCATGCCAACAGCAGGATAGCAGATCGCACATCTTGCAGACCGACGCTGACAAAACTTCCTCCTCGAACACAAGCCGGGCGTCGCGTGTAAAGCAGCCAGTTCTGTCGTGACTGCAGACCCAACTCTTGGATTCGACACATCCTGTATAAATAATGCATTGCTTGTGTTAAATAACCCATTATGTTTGTTGATACATACGAGTATATATTTTATAAAATAATCCTTAAAATATCACATCCTTCGGCCTTTTATCCCTTCATTCTTTCCCCCGGTCTCTCAGGTCCCGGAAAATACTCATAAACATCAATGTTAAATAATCTCGCATAAACTGTTCTCCGATTTATAAGTTTCCTCAATCTATCGTCTAAATATTGTGATCTCTTCACAAATATTATTCCGATTAACCGATTATTGCAAACATCTCAATATATATTCATAAATATTATAAAATGGATACACGCAACACGGCGATGATGTTTGAGTCATGCTTTGTTGCTAGGCAGTCACGCCAGCGTGTTTACTGTAAACGTGATACCCACGCGCTTAACCCATTTGTCAGTGTCGTTGGGGGGATCCCCATATGATGTCAGCGTATGTTGTGTACATTATACAAATGTGATAGGCTTTGTTTAAATTGAAGTGCCAAAGTGCAAAGAAGTAACTTAGCATTACGGTCTTTTACATAATATTTTATATGTACGATAAATAAATAAATTCTTCTTTTAAGACTATTTTATTTTTATTATGTTCTATTTGAAAGTTCTCGCAATTATTGTTTTTTTAGGATCACTTGAAAAACGAAATAACCAGGCTTCACTGTAGCTGCATTTACTTCAAGAGTTGGACTCTCGTTTGGTATATATTTTATAAACGAATCAATCAAGATGACTTACCCAATTTTAAACATTTCCTTGTAAGAAGAGTTCTTCTGTACAGCCAAGTAGGGGTCAACAACCTGCAGGTATTGTATTTCTTGCAATCCGCACTTTTCGTCTTCTTTGAAAATTTCTCCTACGACTTGATAGCCGACTCCGATTTCCATGTGAAATGCAAAAAGCCCCTGTGTAAATCAATACAGGCATATTAAGTACAAATAGCAGCGGATAAGTTTTCAAATACGATTATATCGACTTTTGTTGGTTATCCCTATAGATGAAAATGACAAACCTCTCTTAATTTTTTGACACCATCTTCGAGAGTGAGAAATCTTGGAGTTTCTCCAGGTGGAGCTATCTTTCGACGATAAATAGCCTTTCTTACTGGCTCCGTGGCGGTCTAGAAACAAACAATTCAGAAGGAATTCATTAAAAAATCAATTTTGAGACACTAGGTGCAAAATCTTGTATGTTGTAGTAAATAAGTAAAGAAACTTACAGAAAAGTAGTATCTGTTGAAAACGGTGTCGTGCACTGCGAGCTTTAGGCGAGAGGAGAGCAGGTCCGAGAGGGTCTTGATTCTTGAAGACGAGGACTGGAGAAGAGCCACAATGTTGGCTGAGTAACTGGTGTATAGAAACATCAAGGAGAGGAATAGCACCAAGGTCACAGCACGTCCCACGCCACCTGCAAATAAGTTGAATATTTCAGGAGATTTTGATTTAACTACAAATTGAATAATATAGTGAGAGATTCTGACATCATCTACGCTTGCGAAGTCAAAGATATTATGATAGAGCAATGAAGATGGCCGTACTTGATAGATATCACATAGAAAGAAAGTGTTCTGAAACAGTAGTGATTATAGCCACTGATGAGCTAATACAATGGTTACAACTGGACATTCGTGTTGCAGGAGCAGGATCTATGTAACAAGAGTGTAGAGATAGTAGCCAAAGGAGAAGAAGATAAATTAAAAATATTTGAATTACGTAAGAATAGTGTTCAGCAGAAATTATGAGAAAAGGTTCAACTTGAATAATAAAAAAGATGGCGGGCTTGATAAAAACTTTGGCGGACCGGATTCGGCACACGGGCCTTAGATTGGTAACTGTTTCGTTATTCGATTAACTCCTTGAGTCACAACTGTTTGTGCGTGAATATTGAGAGGACACATGATTGTCCGTTTGTATTTTTCGCCTACATTAAAAAAACAATTGTTTTTAATCAAATAATATATTTAAGTGTTACGAAACAATTATCTTGATTTAATAACTATTATTTGATAGGAAAAATGTCTCTTCAGTTGGTTAAGTGAAGAGCTATCCGAAGAGATATTTATTTTATCAATTTATCAATTCAGTTAAATAACCCTAATCGAAAAGCGAAACAAGTAACACGTCAATAATATATTGTGAAATCAAACAATATGTTTTTATTTTAATTTTTAATTAATTCGCTAATCATGCGAAATTAAACCATGACAACCTTCGTTAGTTCAATGGATCAACGACCGACTGATGTTGAACTTCAGATACCACGCAAATATATTATTATCGTAATTAATTAAATTTACATATCTGCTCACACATGAATGGATTACTTTAAAAACTAGTCCAGTCATAAAAAATGGTTTCATAGTATATTTTTATTGCATAAACAAATAGCTAAACATTTTGTTATTGACCAATGCTATTTTGCATGAAAGTTATAATACGTGTGCAAATATTTTCAATAATTTTAGACACAGACCTTGAAGTTGAAAATAACTTCCTTGTTGGCAAATTGCGCCCACTGTCATAAGTACTGCATCACTCCATGTGCCGTGAGCGTCCTGCAAAACCAAAGGATATTTTCATCATAAATATACGGTAACTTGATTAACACTCGAGTATAACATATGACAATCATCCCACTCAGCTCCACGATCGAAACACTTCGCATTCTGTAGATATACTAATGTAACTGGCATCTAACCAATACACAAGATAACGAAGGCTTAGAAAAATGTGTCGTCGTAGAATGTGTATAATAAAGTGTATAATATTTTGGATGCCACAGTTGAGCATAGGCTGTAGCTGCTACTAGACTTCTAAAATTTGGTTTCATATCACCTTCTTTCATATCTTGATCTTACCAAGCTTCTAAGATCTTTCCCTCCTGAAAAGTCATTGACAATGATAGACAAAATGAACTATGCCGAGTTGCAAGATGCAGAGACCTCAGAAGAGACGATGATCCTTAAGATCGATAATGTTTTTGGGTACGACACGTGGTGATCATTTATTTCAGCTAGGTACCGGATCCAAAAAAGACAAAGAGTTTTTCTAAATTGTTTTTTAAGATTGCATCATTCATGGGCTATATGTGTCAAAAGTAACGTTTACATTTGTGATATTTTCCCTGTTCTTTATAGTGACATGTTGATAGCCATTAATTATCCTTGCGGGGGTGCTGCCATTGGATCTGCAAGTGCAGGTGAGCGCCACTATGTCGTTGCTTAGACGTGGTTTCTCTGCGGAGGTCGGGGGCACTTGTCTCACTTCTCCGCAGGGTAAGATCACGAAAGAAACCGAAAAAGAAGTAAGACTGGCGGCGCTCGCAGCATGGCAGAGCAGATGGTCGACCTCGCTCAAGGGTAGACACACATATTCCTTCTTTCTTTCCTTCCGTCCTCGATAGAATGGAGATGCCGTGGCTTATTCCAAACCATTGAACTAGTCAATTCATGACTGGTCACGGCAATGTTAAGGCTAAACTCTTCAAGCTTAGCCTCGTCGATAGTCCAGACTGCCCATGTGGTAGCCCCTTGCAGGATGCTGAACACGTTCTGTGGCATTGCCCAATATTAGATTTAAGTAGGCAAAGGATTTTTAGCGTAATCCAACAAAGCCTGGACCAGTTGGATATGTCAGCCTCATATCTACGGAGTCCAACTATCATGCATTTTCTGTATACGCGGCGACCTTCGGCGATGAAGTCAAAAATTCAAAAATTTAACGTCTGAACTACTAACTTTTACACCCACGTTTGGTGTTGCTCATCAAAGCCCGTTACAAAAAAAAAGGTTGATAGCCACCTGAGTGTGTCGTTCCCAAGCCGCAGCCGCCGCCAAAAGGACTGCGAGGAGCATCGCAAGGGCCCCCGAGCTTGCCCAGACTGATCCCCGAAAAGGCAGAGCAAACACATTGCTGGTGTAAGAGAGCTTAGGTTGACGGAACACGAACTTGGACCTCGTGGGAGTCGGCAGAGCCACGTAGTCCACCACGGGGACTCGGTCCACCGTGAAAAATAGAGGGGATCCTGGAACAATCATCATTATCGTCTCCAATCTACGAGGTAATATCATGTCAAGTATTTTTGAAAAGTGCTCCACAGCGATGTTGTCCCGGGCTGGTTCTCGGTATTGGAATTAAAAATGGTCTGCCTTGCAAACAACAACTGTTACTGCTGCGCTATAGTTATACGAATCGGGCACGAATGTCAATTTAAATTAAAAATATAATGCTATATAATAGTTCTATACTGTCGATGAAGATTCTTACGAAGCTACGCAAAATAGTTCTATTGTTATAATGCAAATTGATGCGACTTTTCCTTGACTTTGGCTAAATTCGAGACAATTTCCGAAGGTGTAGAAATAGCAGAGTAGTTCATTATTAGTAAATGTCTATAGTTGGTTATCGAGTTATCGAAAAACATGTTTTAATAATTAATTCAACGTCAAGATACCATAGGTTAGAATATTAACGACCTTTAGTTATGGTGAATTTGATTAAGAAGAAATACCTCCAATGTCTGCCTTCTTCGTCACGAGTTCTCCGAGCATTCCACTCCACGCCCCATCAGGCTGGCGGTAGCCCCAACTGTTTTCGAAACTGAAGGATCGAGAGGCATTCAAAGCGTCAATTAGGTGGTTGGTCAGAACATAGTTCACCTTTGTTATAGTGTCAATGTGCCTGTCCCTGAAATTATCAATCATTATAAAAGCAATACCTTTGGTGTATCTTGACAATATTGCTAAAACATATCTTTACTGTTTTGTACCAAACGCTCGAGGCTATTAACCAACCCCCATAATGTCCGTATAACCAGTCGCTCAGACACGAAAATCAAGATTGAAGTTACGAGACAGCTTCCTGAGATCTACACAAACACTGCAGATAATATGGTACCTAATCCATATAGGTAAAGTTCTTTCAAAAATGATTACATATTCACTTTTCTCAGCATAGCGAAATAGGAGCGTAGCAAATGACGTTCGAATATTTCAAATAATAAAGCGTTCCATTATACTATCAAGTTGATCGCGATATTAATAATGGGACAAAAATGCATATGAAAAGGCTGGCGTGTCCGTTCTCTTACATTATTGTTTTCGTATCATTTCGCTTTACTTTATTTCATATTTTTTAAATTCTTAGCTACTAGTGATGGTAGATAACAGTCAGGTAAATAAATAAAATATTTGCCGGTAACTATGGCAACGATAAAAATAAAGATTGAAAATAAAATAAAATAAAATTGGAATGAATAACGACGTCAATGCGACATGTTGTTTTATAAACAACGGTGTTATATTTTTTATTTTAGTGATTTAGCTTAGAATGAGCATTTTATGATTCAGTCAGCAGACCTTTTATGATATTTCTCTATTTCTCTACAGCCAGTCAGATGAGCAACATCAAACGTTAAGTTATCATCATTAATAAGAAGCTCTGGTCATTGCATTGTATTTATTTCATTCCCCTTTGCGCTGTTTTTCTACGTAGCCTTCTATTTGTACGCATCTTTAACTAAACGATAACAAACGTGAGTTAATAGATTGTATACATTAGATAGATACAAAATAGCATCATCAACTGTTAACAATGGCATTTCATGATAAGTAAGCAATTAAAAGCGAATCTCGCATGACTTATCATTTCAACGATTGCGTATTGTAACGTCCATTGCGCCGTTTGCAAAGAGTGAATGTTACCTGAAAGTGAATGTGCTGTAATGTTACTTATTTTAATGAGATTCACTGCTGTTACGAGTGAAACGACAATGGTTCCTTCATAGCACTTTGCTGTGAGAAAAACAAATTTGAATATTCCACATTTACCACAGTTTTTAAATTTATTTTAATGAAAATTCCGTTTCAAACTTGAAATGCAGGAGTTCCTTTAAAACATATATGCACTGTGAGTTATTTTATATTACGGTAGATGTAGATATTATGTTAATGGAATCATATAATATTATATGTCGTCAAGAGAACTTAATCCTGTGTATTTGTACTGAACCACTATAAACATAAAGCGAACACTTATGTAACGAATTTTCTCTCGTTCGAAACTCGAATTTTATTAAAGACGAGGAACTTTGAAGGAAATGTAGCCATTGTATAATATCTCTTTTAGCAACTAGAAATGGCTCCCTAGCCTGTGCCAGATACCATCAAGATTACATAATACTGTGGGCAAAGAAATACGTATGGCCTTCAATTCCTTCTTCGTTTCGGTTTTTATCTCTTCTATCGCTTCAAAACTGTGTTCAGGGAGCGGTCTCTTGAGTTTAACGAATAGCCAAAAGTTACGTGGTGCTAAGTAAGGCGAATATACGGTGGTTGCGGAATTATATGGTTCGAGTTTTTGGCGAAATAATCAGGAATTACGAGTGGACTATGAGATGGTGCATTATAGTAATGCAAAGTATATATTAAATACTATAAAATCAATAGTTATGGATAGAAATTGAAAAACAAATTGATTTAATTTATGAATGTTTTTAATTTAACGAGGCTAACTGGTCTAAATCAAATAGAAAAAAAATCGCTTGAGCTTTTCTCTGTTCGTTTTTGACTTATTTCGTGAGTCCTGTATAATTATAGTGGATGATGACCATGTCGACTTACATGTAATCTGTTAGGTGGTTGATTGTATCATTGTCAGTCAGGACATAGCAGACCCTCAGCAGCGTTCCGTGCAGGTTCCATCGTCGAATCGCCAAGGGCTCCCTGCACTTATTGCCTTCTATATTTACATCTTCGAAAATAACTTCCGCCGTTTCGTTCCTTTTATACGCTAAAATAAAAATATCAACAAATGTGTATTTAAATAGCTTTAATTTTGATGTTATTGAAAAAAAAATATCATAGGATTCATGGTTATATGAAATACAATTAAATAAATAAAAATTACAAATTTCTAACCATGGATAAGATTAAACATTTTACAATTTTTGAAGTCGCTTGATTTATTTTACACGGTAAAGATATCGACTGGGTAAAACTCTTGTAATAATAGTAAATGGTAATATACAATTATACAAATTACTGTCTCAAGGTTGGTATGTCATTTTGATTTTAGAGAGTGAAAGCTGTAAACGAAACACCACACGAGAGAAAGAACTGCATTTACATTAAGTACCGAATAAATGAGGTTTTTAATTAAGCAGAATTCGTAGATAACCGCATAATTGCCCAAAGTGACTGTACCAACATAATATTTTTTGTACAAGCTCATTTACACTAACGATTTTTGTTTGTACTTCAATTAAAATATTTGTCCGAGCATAATATTATAAGTACTCGATAATTTATACATTTTATTTAATGTAAGCATAACCTTTTTAATAACCAAAAATAACTTAAACCAATATAACAACTTTGTCGGGTGAATCAATAAAATTTCTTAGTATCCTTAAAAATAATTGTGATATCCTTACTCCACCATTTCTGAAACCATGGACTTGATTGGTAAAATTTTGTACCTATTTTTTTTATATCAAGATTAACCACTTCATCGCCACATGTTTACATGCTAGCCCCTGACACCATCTCTTAAATATCTCCCAAACTATCGATGCTTTTTGGTTTGTTAATATTTTAAAATATTCATAGATATCGTTGTGAGAAAATCTTTCGAGTATTGCGGAGCGCGCACAGCTGCGCTTATGGCGATCGTCTACGTAGAGCGCACATGTATGCTTACGGTGATCGTCGGGTTAAATAAACGTCGCCCGAAGGACCATATTTGTCAAAATATTATTCAAGTCGTGCCCCCGCCAGGTGCTTGTACTGGCTATATGTGTTTTTGAGATCGGAGATAACATATCAAAAAGAGTTTTTTTTAAATAATGCTTAATCGTCTTTACGTCAAAAAACTATAATCTTTGTAAATCTATTTTTAAGCAATGATATTAATGACATTATAGTGACATTACACTGACATATCTTCGCTTCGTGCTGTGGCGAGTACGTGCGTACCTTGGTAAACTATTGGTCGGTCTGCATATAGTGTATCAGTAATTATATTGATATCGCTGTCTGCCAATATATTTAATTGGTTTAATTTAAAATCAAATAATTCCGCATTTCGCGTTGTTATGGAATGATTATACTCATTTCCTTCCGATAGCAATATCCATCTATAAGGTGCATTCAAAAGAAGAAGCTCTTCTGCCTGGAAAATAAATTAAAAATAAATTTAACGACAGTATACGTTTTGTGATAGGTAATCTATAAGCAAATTATACAATATTAGAATATGCTTCAATATAGAGTTTTAGGTACTTTTTAAATAACAGTGAAACATGACATCAAAACACTTCAATTGTTGAGGTTTTAAATTTATAATTCCCTTATTACACGTCTCTTTTTCAATTTCTTCTTCCTTCCCATATTTTTTAACATATCCACTTCATATTTGGAGTACATACAAATTGTAGTTTCACAATTCTGTAAACTCATATTGTCTATGCCTTGTCTCATAGCACCTGTATACCCGGAGGTTCATATGGGAACATATACGGTTCCCGGGAGCCTCCAGGGCCCGCGAACTTGCAAAGACTGCGGCTGTAGTACCAGAGAAATATTTGGATGTTCAATAATGAGCGTTTTTAGGAGATTGGATTAATTAAGGGGTAGCTCAATCCTGCCGGGGGATCTTCTTCTACTTTTCTGTAATAAATGGGTTACTTTACGTCATAATGTGTTCCGGAAACAGGCATCTCTGTAAGTATGAAAAATACACATATTTACTTGATCAAGAATAGTTTTTGAGTAGTTGCAACGCAAGTCCATCAAGAAAAGTGTCGTATGAGCCAGGGCTGGTGGAGATGGAGTCAGCTCAGGAAGATGTTCTTCTTCCGAATCTGTTACACGGTTCTGTATCATCAGTGTCGACCCCGTTGTTTGGAATAGGTTCCTTCCGAATTTAACTACTCTATCTAAAAAAATACAAAAACGCAGTTTTTGTAACGTATCATAAAGCTAATAATCATTTTTTTATATATATACATTAACTATGCATTACATGACATCTTGTTACACATAATATGATAAGTAACAAAGTACATAGGTATATTAGAAAGTGAAATATATTATTCGTATAGTATTTGCTAATTACGAATATAAAACATTTTACATGTGTTTGTGTGATTTTATTTCGATGCATTTTATTATTATGTACATACATACATTAACAACGCAAGAGTCAATAAATTACCAAATTCTTGGGTGCATTTTAATAACTTGAAAGTGTTTTACTTAAAAAAAACTCAAATGCCTTACATTCAAATAAATCTTTAAAATGCTGTTTGTATTCGGTATTTTATTATATTATTTACTAGTTTTAATATATCTGGTTATTAATTAAGAACGTTGAATTATTCACAAAACCAAAAAAACCTTTATATTTCCGCACCATAGATATTCTGAAAAATTGAATTCTGAAATAAAAATAGAGCAGAGAGACATAGAGAAACAGTTCTGGTTGTACCGCGGTTAACACACCACTCCTTCTACAGAATACACCTGTAAAAGAGGTTGAAACTTTTAAATATCTCGGCTCCGTGATATGACGCCAAAACTGAATCCGACGTAGAGGATAGAATAAACATAAGATGGCTGAAATGGAGGTGTCTCTCTGGGGTTTTGTGTGACAGCAAGATTCCAGTTAGGACCAAAGGTAAAATCTACAAAACTGCTGTAAGGCCAGCTATGCTCTACGGATCGGAGTGTTGGACCCCGCTGAAACGTGACTTGGATAGGATTCATGTGGCAGAGATGAAAATGCTGAGGTGGGCGGGCGGTGTGACTAGAGTGGACAAAGTTCGTAATGAGCATATTCGGGGTTCCTTTCGGGTGGCCCCCACACCTGAAAAGATATGGGAAAACCGCCTAAGATGGTATGGGCATGTGACACGGTGAGATGATGACCACATGGTGAAGAGAGCCCTCAACATACCCACGCTTTGAAGAAGACCTGGAAGACCACAGGTAATCTGGACTGCAAGTAAAAAAGGATCTGAAAACTCTGGGTTTGACGAGAATACAACGCAGGACAGACATACATGGCGAATGTTCACAAGGAGAGCCTACCCCAGATGATGGGAAATGGCGAGGCTAAAAAGAACTAGAGTAGAGAGATATAATATTAAAGTGATTTACCCAAATTCCAGCAAACGTAGGCTGACACGGTTGCTGGTCTATGGTATGAATTAATCACTTTTAATACTTCAATGTCTTCGTTGTACGATGACACTGTATTCGTTACATAAAATAACATTGCAAATACTCTTAAAACAACCATGCTTAGTTCGTAGCTGAATGAAGGTACGACAAAAATTATGAACTGCATTACCTTCACAACATTTTTCAGTTTCGATGGATTAATTTTAACGCAAATTCCCTTTTATAGCTGTTTTTCTGAAATTATCATTTCGATATTCAATTGCCGTGGTGTCGACAACCATGAAGATAGAGAAAAATCAAATATCTTTTATAATCGTGGTGCGAGCTTTTTAATTAAAATATTTATTAATATCAAACGGTTGCGAATGAAAGAATAACAAATATATCGTCACCCAATTCAATTCCATACATATGTAAATCGTATTACTGTGTAAATTAGTTTTTAATTGATTCAGATATAATAATTAATTAGTTAGGTATGCCTAATGAAATATCCACATCAATATAACTTTCAATTATTTAGAAAATTAAAAATAATTCACGAGAAGCTCAAATATTCTATTCAAGTAACTTATACCTATGTGTATACATATACTGTAAACATAAGTCATTCTAATTTTTACCACATTTTTCGAATGTATAATTGTGAAGTTTAATTTATTTTCATTACGTATTCTAACGAAAATACAAGCCAAACAAGTGAATCGTACAAGTGATATTGTGTGCAACATAACCTTAAAAGTTTAAATATAAATTATTCGCCTTTTAAAATGACTGGACGAAGAAAAGGCGGTAAAGGATCGGGCATAGGCGGCGCTAAAAGGCATCGTAAAGTATTAAGAGATAACATTCAAGGCATCACAAAACCTGCCATAAGAAGATTGGCAAGACGCGGAGGTGTTAAACGACTTTCCGGACTTATTTACGAAGGTGTTGTAAAAAATTTCTTGGATAATGTCATCAGAGACGCCGGTCATTAACAGCTATGGATATCGTATACGCGCTAAAAAGGCAAGAAAGAACACTGTACGGGTTTGGAGGTTAGAATCAAAATAACAAAAGCAAAAATGAAAAAAATCAATTTAAAGATTTTTATTTTTTAAATTATTAAATATTTATTTAATGACCGGTGAGCTAAATGGCTTGTGTTATTAATTATAATTAAAAATAAATATATATGTAGAAGAAATATTAGTGTAATACTGAAAAAGTAAAATTAACTGAAAGAAGGTAATCAAGTTTTTCATAAAAAAGAGAAGCAATTAAAAATAACTAAGATTGTGTTTTCTACCCCTTGATGTGAGGATAATATACTCGAATTTACGAAGAATATTTCATAAAGGTTAGAGTAAATTATCTTTCTTGACATAAGAAACATCTTTTAAATCTAATTATATTTACCATGTAGTTAGTTCGGTTCAAAATGGTGAATTTTATAATATATACGACAAAATTGGCCGACGGCGGCGAAACGTAAGGACAAGTGGTTAAAACAGTCGACTGTCATTCGAACAGAATTTTTTTTTTTTTTTTTATTTAATCAAATATAATAGGATACATTTAAGATTTAATTGACAGTATTACATTCATTTTTTTATTGTTGTTTTTATTGTTGTTTTTTTTTGAAATTCGCTTTCCACGCCACTTGTGTGTGACGTGGGATTCATCCTTGATTCAAGTGTTGCATATATACATTTTTTAGAATATAAAATAATATCATTAAAATCTATTCATATGGTAAGTTGTAATTGTGTTTTCAAAATTTTGTACTAATTGGTTGAGATCTTTGATCGAGTCATGTATGAGTTCTTTTATTTGAATTTTATTGTTAATATTGTTGCATGTAAAGTCATAAATATAACTAGGAAATATATCTAGTTATTTATTGGATAACGGAGAATAAATCGGTGTCTTCTAAACAAAAAGCAGAAAAAATGGGCACTCAAGGTCCTGTCTAAAAAAATATATTTTCTTTTAAATAAAACGTTAAATAATCCCGCCTTGCGTTTATCTGTCAAAAAAGTTTCACAACGATTTTTGAACTAACAGTAGCGATTTTAATCGTAGATGTCCATTGCACACGTCAATCTGAATGTTTAACATTTAGGTCAATAGTGTTATTTTTTGTCCCAAAACGTATTCAACGAGCAATCTTTTATTATGGGAATTATTCGTGGAAGACCACAAAGCATGAAAGTCGTTAGAAATATATAAAATTTACAAAATTTTATTTTTTACTACTGTTATTTAAAATGATACTTGGGTGGATTTTTTTACGATTTAATGAAATCCTCGCTTCTAATAAATAAAAAGTTATTTAGGTAAACATTTCACAATAAACATAAAATATTAAAAATGTATATTGTCAAAATTGACACAAATGTGACAATTTGTAAAAACAAAGTAATATTATTTGATCTAAGGTGAAATAATTTCATTGCCATCATATTGCTGGCAAAGGCAGTGTTGGTTTATAGATAATCGTATTTTAGATTGTTTATTACATTATGTACATATTATTATTTACAAAAATGTTGTTGAAATTGAAATAATTTAATAATATGATGCGGTATACCGATTGTTTTTTAAATTGTTATAATTTTTAATTTGGTATAAAATATATTTTTACTTTTAGGTACCGAGGTGGAGATTATACTAAAATAATTACAAATGTAATCATATAAATCTGTTTTTTTTTCACAAGATTATGGTTTCAAAAAATACGTACGTAGTATAAAAATAAAGAATAATAAAAAATGCCTTTACAATAATATAAATTTTGTCCGAGCACATAATAACAGTCACTGTATTTTTTGTATATGGCAACAATAACTAGTGTTTCTCTCTCGCCTGTCATCGAGATTTTCCGAAACCTTAAAAGGTGGACTTGTGATGTTTGATCTTTAATCGCCTTAATAACTTGTGTAATCCATCTCGAAATTAATGTGCCAGCAGGAAGATAACCGAGTGAGAATCCACCCTTGAAGTGATCAATCAAGGAAGATCTCGCACAATATGTAAAAACCGTTTAATTTGCAGGCAAAGAATTCAGGATGCCACAGACTCAGCCCAAGGACCTCTACATGGCCACCTGCCTGGACGGTTTGGATAAAATGTACAATGTTCCCGACCTAAAGGAGAAACGGGCGAGGATGTAAGTTCACTTAAACATAGTCTTGCGCCATGACACATGATTATCAAGCGACATCAACGTTTTTTATGTGTCAGTACTTTTGGTGTCTGTGATCTGGTCTGTATATATGCATTCATGTTGAATTTTAATTAGTAGTAATCGGAGAGAAATGGCGCTGTATGCTCGTGTTAAAGTAGTTCTTGGTTTTACTCCCTGGGAAGCAAATATTTCTGTAAATGTATAAACTCTAAATATCCGCAAATCGTTTAATCATCTTCAAAGGTTTGTGTAATTCGGTCGATATGAATTGGTGACTTGTTCACTCGTATTTACGTCTAACATCTATTTATTATTCAAATAAATATCTAACTCCATGCCATGTGTCAGGATACATTCTAGTTCATTCATATCAATATAAATGTGATGATTTATATTGATATATGTTTTATTTTAATTTTTTAATGTTCTTATAACTAAAATTCACAAAGTTGAATAATATGTATTAGCAAAAGTTAATGAATTTTAATTTATTTTTGAAATTGAATTATTTAATTTTTAGCTTGTGCAACAGTGCCCTGAAGTTGTATTCAAAAGCTGATGAGGCAAGACTGAAAGGAGATGAAGAGTTGTCCTACGTCTATTACATGAAGTACCTGAGAGTCATCAACCAGCTGAAGGATGCGCCGGATTACAAGAAGGAAAAGAAATACGTCGTGGATCTGATTGGTGTGACGACGCCAAACAAGGCTATGGATTGTGCGGAGAAACTCAAAAATAGTCTAAAATCAAGGTCAGTAAACATCTATTTAGTGTTAACGTTCCGCCAACTGCCTCAGATTGGACTGAACCTGGAACTGGAGCTGCAGTTCTCATTCAAAATGAATTGTATAAACAAGAAAAGCTTAAAACATAGCAGTGTTGGTAGACAAAATGAACCTAATAAGTTCATTAGTTTAAGGAATTATTGAATGTAGTACTCGATTTTTTTAGGTACTTTTACATTAAGTTTGTTCCGTTTAGGAATCCATCGAATTTGAAATTAAAATTTCTTAACTATAATTTATTTTAATTTATTTGCAGGTATAGTGTAGATGATCAACTGAGGAAGTTGAAAGAGTTTGAAGAGCAGCAGGAGGTCCGTCAGAAGATTGAATCTGATCGACGGAAGGCCAAAGAAACGCAATCCAAAGTCCCGCAGACCAAAATGGCCAACAGTCTTCCAGGTCCGTGAGATAATGTTTATACTTGTTCATTCTTAATAATCAAATAAAAATAATGTATCATTCATTAGTCAAAGAAATCAATGGTGTTATTCTTGATCAAATTTAAGTAATTAGCGTTTTAAGAGTCAAGGGGTTGTGGATAATTTATTACATCTCTGTTCGGTTGAAGATGGAGGGAAGCATGGCTTACTGCTTAAATACGTATTGAAGATTTCTTATATTTTTTCAGGGGAGAATGATTTTAGTATTAAGTGCTTAAATTTGTACACCTTGCTTAAGGAGAGCAACAACAAGATCTTGGTCCTGGATGCTCGTCCCGGGCAAAGCTTTATTGAGTCACACATCAGATATCCGCAGTGCATCAGCGTGCCAGAGGAATGCATCATTGCCGGGTCAGTACTATTTTCTTAAAAATAATATAAATTATTACTTTCATGAAACATGTAGAAAAATACCGACAGGATCCATGCGTTCTCCTTTGCTTGTCATTTTTTGAGAATCATTGAGCACTGTATATGAAATGTTGATTTTTTAAAATCAATCGTCTACAGGGATTCCTGATGGTGCTCACTTGACTTTTGCTTTCCACCTAGTTTATTGGTGGATAATAAGATTTCTTAGTCGCAGAGCTATTTACAATTTTCTAGGAAAGAGGTGATATTGTGTGTTATATTTAGAGAAATACAAAAGGATAACAAATTCAGTTGTATTTTTTTTTTTTATAAAACAACGGGATTGTAGTCATGGGTACAATTTCATATGAGGTTTGTGTGAGCCCCACCAAGCCCAGTGCAACCCTAATATTTTTTGCGAAAGACATTTTCATCGGCAGCATATTTAGCATCAGTTGCGCCAATAATGTTTACTGATTTTGTAAACTCATTTAAAGTTTGTGGATTAATAATAATCATTAAACTTAATCAGCGGTTAATTGCAGCTCGGAGGCCATGAAATACACTGGATCTATGCTCTAGTTTATTGAGTAAAATAAAGAAAGACACCCACTTTAAATAAGAACCGATTGTGTCAATTATTACAGGAAGTCAAGACCACCCTCTAGGTTGTTGCCTTTGATGTTGATTAAATATAAATATCATTATTTTTGGAGCGTCTGGCCTATTAACAATATTGGTTATGTACCCACCTTGCTACACTGACACTTTGTGTACTAACCTTTAAACGCCCAGTGATCCCATACGGGACCGCAAATTTGCGTTGTTTAATGCCCTAGCAGGCCAATATTTTTAATGTTTCGACGCACAATAGATTCTTCCATGAACTTACTTTAATACTTTTATTACAAATTAATGTAATCCGATTGTGAAATGAACCATAAGCACTCCTGTATGGGACCGTAGGGCATTGAACGACGTAAATCTGCCGTCCCGTAAGGAAACCCCTGGGCGTTTAAAGGTTAATTATCCCAAAAGTAAGTTGATTACAGCTTATATAAATTTACAGATTTTTGGGATGTGGAATGGTGAGGTAAAGGGCCAGGAAGCTGATACTGAAGTCTTGTGTTGTTTAGTGCTTGGCGTGTGCTTTAATTATATTGGGAAGTGCCATTGGAGAGAGGGATAATATTATTTATTTTAGACTTTTGTGTTCAGTTCGACAGCCAACAAACTGGAGAGGACCCTGCCCGTTGAATCGACGCGGCTCTGGTCGCAAAGGAAGCACATGGACCTGATTGTGCTGCTTGATTGGTCCAGTCATGAGATCTTGCCGGGGAAACCGCTTCACACGTTGAAAACAATTCTTCAAAAGGTATATGAAGTCACAACATAACATGTTTTGATTGATGCATTTCTAGATCGGTAAGAGATTTTTAAAGAATTATCTATTCTCTATAGAACTAAATGACTAATTAGTGCATTAGTCAATAAAACTATCAATTATTTTCGTCCATTTTGCCAAGGATCTGACTCCGATTTTTATAAAAACATATTTTTAAATTATATTTTTGCATTTATAAAATTTACTTGACTGCATTTTAGTACAGTGCTCCAGTCAGTGAATACATGAATAACAGTTTTTAGATTATTAGTAATTTGAAAAGAAAAAAACAAAAATATTATCAAGTGTCCCATAAAATTTCACCTGATGCATATTCTTTGTAATGACTTTTAACTTAAACGATTTTATTATGCACTTAAATAATAAAAAAATTAAAATATAAAAATATTGCATGCTCCTAGGAGATATTTAAAGGCAACTAATTATTTTGTCATTATTTAATTTAATTAATGGACAGTAAATATTTAAAAAATGGTCAGTAATAATAACATAAAAAGGTCAGTAAAAAATAATAAATTGGTATTTGAAAAATATAAATTGGCAGGAGAAAAATAACAAATTGGCAGAAAATATTTTATGAATGGTAATTAACAATAGGTTAGGTAAGGTTTCCATTTTCTGTGCTAATTATTCATTGTCCTGGTCATAAATTTGCATGTTACGCCCATCTATTCACTAGCTATCAAGATAAAACTAGACATTTAAAAAAACTAACTATTTAATTTAAATATATACAATTTTTATTGTAAGTATTAAATATATTACTGACATTTAAATTTCATAACTGTCTGCACTCATACTGACACAGTGGATACTGCAAATTTATTTAATCTACTGCCAGTTCATTTTATTTACTGACAAAACTTTATTTACAGAATAAATAAATACAGGCTGTATTTAAAGGCACTGTTTATGATTGTAGTGGGACCCCCAAGTTATATACGACCGCCCGCCTGTGATCCTGGAGAGCGGCTACGAGGAGTGGCTGCTGCGCTACCCGGCGCTCACCACCAACCCGCACGTCTCTCCGCCCAATCACAACACTACGCTGGATGATCTCCTAAGTACTATATATTTATAATTCATAATATATATATAATCGTGTCGGAAACAACAGGGTCAGATCCTGTCTGCCCAGAAGTGGGCGACGTTGATGGCGTTACTCCCGGCATCATCAGGTCTTCCTGGGTGCAGCTACTCGGACACAGCGCACACTCCAGAAGGTGTGACAGGGTCTGCTCCACGCCGTAGTCACAATCAATCGGCCCGCTGTAGAACTGCCAGGCTTTCATTTGTGTCCTCGTCTTACAATAATTCATAATGACATCCCCCGTCTAATTAAAGCGACTCCGGATCACGGGATTGCCATTGGCGTGCGTGGTGGATGAATGAGAACCATGTTGTCAAAGCAAAAAACTCGTTGAGACTCGCATTTGATATTTATTTTATGTTAAACAAAAAAGACTGACAAAATTCGGTCTCCCATTCGTGACACGGACGATGCTGATTACCTCACAGCACGTGGACGGAGACTTCATCGTTGTATCAATCCGGTGGATTGGTTTGCAGCAACAAAATCTTGCATCTTGATCTACACTATTTTTCGTTCTTCTGCAACCCTCTTTAGCTCAGCACAAGAGCTGCAACTCATGTTCTTGAACACTTGCTGCATATACTACCGCCTAGGGCGCCCTCTGCAGTTTCTACCCTCAACCATCTCTTCCACAATGTCGTGAAGAAGACCGTTGTGACGCATGATGTTACCGATCGCCTCTCTGAGATGGTTCTTACTAGGTGCCCATCTTCTTTGATTATGCTGAGAACCTCATTGTTCGTGATGTGGTCTCCAAGAAAATTCCGACAAATCTTCTGTAAGACCACATCTCAAAGGCTTGTAGTCTTTTTTATCACTTTCAGCACTATGTCTCACAGCCGTACATCAAGATGCTCTATACAAATGTTTTGGCAAATTGCTTGCGGAGTTTTAAATTAATGTTTTCGGACTCAAGAATTTTTGTTTTTTTATTGAACGCTAGCCTTGCTTGATGTATGCGACTGTTGACTTCTCTTTTGTTCTACGACGGAGACTGGTGGCAGTGAAAGTCCTGCGCCCGAAAGCTGCATGGTGGCCACTTATGGAACTACCCGCTCCGACATGACACGGAGCGACTGTCCATACCAAATAAATAAAATGGCGCACGTAAACGCCTCGCCTATAACTACTTAAATTTAAAACTTAGACTAACATTTTCAGTCAAATAAAATTATCAAATCTTTATATATACAGGTACAGTGCATAGTTGAATAATTCCTAAAAATCACAAAGTTTAGGACATCTCATTATCTTATTCTTGTTGTGTTTACATAAAAGAAGCTGTCCCTGAGATATAGAAATAAATTGATAAATATTATTTTATGTTTAAAATGATAATTTTTACTTTCAGATGACATTGATTATCCGTCGTTGAATGAATCAATGTCGCCCATAGAGAAGAATAAGTTCAACAGAAGTCAGCCGTTCTTTTCTAATGCCACAGGCGGATATGGACAGAGCTTCAATCACCTGAATCCTGCAATTGACCGAAGTAGTAAGGTAAAACTATTGTGTAATATTTTATTACCCTAGCAAGAGTAGCCTGGAAGCGGAAGGCGGAGGAACAAAGAGGATTGAGACTCATGCTGGAGGCTTACGTTCAAAAGTAGACGGACACAGACTCATGATGATGATGACCCTAGCAAAAATTAATATATTATCAATAATCAGGAAATATTGTTTGAAAATCTCTATCGTGTGTGTTATATATTGCTTTAACACTTAATATTTCTTATAATGATTATCAAATTGAATAAGTTTGAGTTCAAAATTTTATTTTTGACTCGCTAAATGTATTTTTGACATGAGAACTTGGTATTGTGGCTTTTGGGCTTAGCCGTGTGTGGCGAATTATTTCCTTCCAATATTTCGACCGCCATTGCAGGGGTCTTCTTCAGGGTTGATGACTTTGGAAAGAAATAATTCGCCACACACGGCTAAACCCAAAAGCCACAATACCAAATTTGGCTGTGAATACCTAAGACGTTATTTATCAGAGAACTTCTAAAATATATTGTGAATACAATAATGCAGTTCAGCAAATAGCCATGTAGTAAACATGAATGGTCATCTAAAAGGTTATCAAAACTAATGTAATTCTTTCCTCATAGTTTTTTCTAACCTTCTTTAATTCACAAATAAATTTTTCATCTTAGATTATCAGATTTTATCAAACATTTTATTATTCATAAAAATAATATGTAAAAAAAAAATGTAATACATTTATTAATAAAAAATGTACTATAACTATTGCAGGCTGCAGCTTTACAGACTTATGAGGAAAACACCAGAGCAGTAAAAATGATTTTGGAAGAACAAGAAAAAATAGTTGACACCTCATTGATAATTGAAAGACAGAGAGTAACAGCTGAAGAGGTAAATACTTAAATGCTACATTAATTAATACAAGGCATGTTTTATTAATTCTATTATTTGTAAACAGAGTATAATGTCATAATTAAAAACTGCAAAAGAAATAATCATATTAGCATATCACATAAAAAACAAGAATTAAGAAAGCTTTAAAAATTGAAGGTACAGTTGAAGAACGTGGGAGCCTATTCAATGTCAGCCTCGCTAACCGCTCTTGTAGCCCCCTACGATTTCTCTGATGAAGTTTAACAGCAAGGGACCGTCAGAACTAAGCAGCAATTCAGGAAAATCCTCCCAAGAAATGGTAGAGACTCCCAGGCGACAACACAGATTTCGTCTCCTGTTCTCATGGATGATGCACTCCACGAGAGAGTGTCTCACCGTCTGTTGCATGCCTGAAGCACATGGACATGCGTCGCAAGAAGAGAGGCCAAATCTTTTTAGATTTGGCATAGAAGGGTAGAGGTAGACTTATTATATTTGACTTGTGACATCACTTGTTAAATTAAGTAAAAAATATGTCTTATCAAATAAGTGTAAGTAAAAGAGTATTGGTCAGTTTGCGGATGAGGTTGTTTTTTGTTGCAAGTTTCGGTTTAGTGTTGTTATAGTTACATCTGAAGGTGAGAGTGCGATCTAGAGTGCCTCCGACGTATTTTGGATGGTCGCTATGATCCAGTATTCAACCTTCCCACGTGACATGAAGCTTTTTGTTAGCTTCCCTGTTTCTAAGGTGGAAACAGCAGATTTGTGGCTTTGATGGGTTGGGTTTGAGATGATTGCTTTTATAGTAATGCGACATCTCGTTGAGCCCCTGGCTTAGGATGTCCTCAACTTCTTCAAACGTTGCCGCCTGCGCTACCAAAAACAATAAAAAGGGATAATATTAATTATAAAAATGCTTTTATAGTTTGCTGGATCTTTTATCGGTAATTTGCTTTGTTGCTTTCAGAATTGGGAGACTATCCGTTTAACTCGGGAGAAGGAAGCCGAAGAAGGGATGAGAGCAAACCTTCAACTCAAGGAACAGGAACTCATCTCTGAGCTGATGCAGCTGGAGAACAAGCAGCGAGATACGGTAATATACTCCATAACATTGATTTAATTTAGAAATCGATCATTTAAGTAACTGACAAAACTCAAAATGTCGCGTTAAAAAGTACAGAAAATGTACGAAAACAAAATAAAATTTGTGTAATTTTTAATTTTTTATTTGAAATTGCAAGTTACACACAAGGTTAGATTATGCTTATGAAAAACAGTTGTTGAATTTATGAGCCAATTCTATGTCAGCCTCGTTAACCGCGCTTGTGCCCTGACGATTTCCTTGATGAAGCTTAACAGCAAGGAACCGTCAGAACTAAGCAGCAGTTCAGGAAAATCATCCCAAGAAATGACAGAGACTCCCAGGTGACAACACAGAACGCGTCTCCTATTCTCATGGATGATGCACTCTATCAGAGAATATCTCACTGTCTGCTGTATGCCTGGATCACATGGACATGCGTTGCTAGAAAAGAGGCCAAATTTTTTAGGAATTCTTTAAAAATTCCGGTAAATGCTTGAGTGAGATGAAAGTCCACGGAGTTTGTCTTTTTCTACGTCAATAAGTAAAAAGAGGATAGGCTTTATATTAAATTTAGTAAAATAATATCAAAACTCGTGATTACTGAGTTGGTGGTGTGAGAGAGAGCGAGAGAAAGTCCGTTGAGGTTTTATATGAGACGGTATACAGTACTAAAGTTTGGGATTGAATTCACCATAAAATATAAATTTGTTTTAATAATAGTGATTGAATGAAGTCAGTATCACCAAAGACCGAAAAAAAACCTAGTTCACTACTCAAATATTGGTATAAGACGATGTTTTTGTTGTTGTTGTTTCAGGCGATGGAAAACCAGCAGTTGAGAGACCAACTCGAGGAATACAAGAGGAGGGAGAGAGAGGAGGCAGCTAAGATAGCCAATACAATAGGACAAGCACAAAATACAACTCAAGACATGTCCGAAGACTACATTTCAACTTCTCCTTTGAATTCACCAGGTTTGTACTATAAATCAGTGCCGATACAGGTGTACCGCGGTCATATAAGGCTTATAGCTTAATAATTTTACAATGGTCTTCTAGAGCCTGGAGTTTTTGCCTTTTTACTCGTATATAGACAGACGATTGAGTAGTATGTTTTGTACATGTTCCACATGAAATAAAATATAACGAAATATTGTAAAATTGATCCAATTAATATCTATTATTTTGGATTTTGGTGTGCCGCGGCATTCAAGGTGGAACTTTAGTGTGCCAGAGGCGAGAAAAGTTTGCAGAGCAGTGCTTTAAATCATTGTCATATCTGCTCACATGTTAGAAAGAATATGGTTACTGCAAACTGTAGCAATACAACATCATCTCGACAGTCTAATATAGAAGTAAATTATTTAGAACTTAATAATATTGTGGGGACACCGCGCCAATATTGTGGGGACACCGCGCCAATATTGTGGGGACACCGCGCCAATAGAACTAACCAAAGCAGCGCTGCCAGCGGACCGCAGCCCTCCACTCCAGACCTCGAGACGCAACATTCTGCAGAAAACGCTCACGAACCACGAATATACATCTCTTCCGTGAACAATTTTTACTAATAAAACTAACAGTATTTTATCAACTGTGTTGTCAAGAGTTTGGTCTAGTGGCTAAGTTTTGCCTACCAAGAAAGATATCACAAATTTGATCCCCTTGCTTGACACATTGAATGCTCGTATATTTTTTGTGAAATGTGTGTTTTTTTAAATAGAAGTATTATTTAACAATCTTACAACCATATATTTTGTATTATCATATTATTATCTGAGGCCAAGCTGTTGATGCAGGTACATAGAGGAGAGCCAGTGAGGATGTGTGCCAAGCTGTAATAAAAGTACTAATTTTTGTATTCTTTTGATGCTTAGAGTCTGGCAATGCGGCCAATGAGACCCTTGAACTGGAGTTAGCTCAGCAGGAAGCCAAGAGACTGGCCGCCGAGGCTGATGCCAAGGAAATGAGGATCCGCGCCAAGGAGGAGGAGAAAGCATCACTAGACAGGAAGAGGGAACTGCTGCAGGCCGAGCGAGAGAAGAGGCTTGCCGAGGCCAGGGAACAAAAGAAGCTGTATCAAAAAGTAATAATCTTTTTCACTAGATGTCAAACTGTGAATAAATAATTTCTATACATAATCCTTTCGAAGAATAACACTACCAACATGTTGAATCGAGATCTGTTTCATCTTAAGTTCGGCAAAGCTGTTGTTAAACCTTTACAAATAACCTTATAACTTCGTTATACCATGCCTGCTCTTCTTATATACACCATATTCCCCCACAAAACAATTACTTATTTTATATTTATTGCTTAAAGTAAATCATGTTTGTTTTCAATAATGTTTTACAAAACTTAAGACTGTTTCACTTATAAATCTGGGTCTCTGAATATATAGATTATATATATAGATTATAATATACGCCCCTCCCAGTTTTTTTCACAAACATCATACAATCTTCCAAACGTCTTGGTCGAGTATCATAGAGTCCATTACATACTTACAATCACAGTTTTCTCTTTGAGTATTTTATATAAAACAATAAAAACAAAATTAAGGTGTGGCAATTATTTTTGATTAAGAAGAAATCTCGGAACTTTGATCTTTGGCTGTTTGCAAAGATTTCTCTTTCAAACTGGTAACAATAGCGACAGTAGAGTGATATTCACATTTCATAATGCTACTGTTTCCAGGATTAAAGTACTATTTATCTTTCGTGCATGATGCTTGGCTTTTTAAATCATAATTTTAACTTCATTTGATAAATTGCACCATGTCACAAATTAAATTGAGAAACCAAATTTTCCATCCTCAAATTACTGTTCCTCTGATAGCCTTATCAGTGACTTTATTTTCTAAAGAAATTTTAAATTATACTATGACTGGCCAGTTTTATCAAGCCAGTTGCTGTTTTAATTTGTTATTTAAATGCCGTGTTACTTTTTTCAGACTCTGGAAGAGGACGAGATGAAAAATAAGACTCCCCAGTTTGACAGGACTATCAAGCCTCACCACAAAGTGATGACCTTGGATGATCATCCGGCCCGTCAGAGGGACTTCCAGGAGGTCTGGGGATGCCAAGTGAGTAAAAAATCATAGTAATTAGTAACACACTTTTTAGTCAGTCCTATACAGAGCAGCCTAATTTTTTCCTTTTGGTTTAAATCGCTATTTAGGACGAAATAGAAGAACTAATCTTCTGATCACTTCTCTGAACAAAAGCTCAAATGTGCCTTAAATAGTATAGCAGCTTTTAGTTGAAACTTCTGTGCTTTCTTTTTGGAGTGCTGTTGGAAACTGTACATACATTCAAATCTCCTAAAACGCATACTTTTTTTGGTAATTATAGTGTTTGCGGAGATTTTTCATATCATTTTTCACCCTTCTGTATTATCATGTTGGGTTAAACCACCTCTTAGGACTGAATGATCTAAGCCTTGGGAGCATCAGGCTAATATATTCCGATCTTATGGAAAGGTTATAGGTGGGCTTACTATAGTTTGTAATTGGCAGAGTTTTGGATACAAAAAATGACTTTGGATGAGGTAATTGTGGTGACCATGTATCCCAGCTAGGAAGAAAAAGTTTTAGAGAAACTTAACTTCTCTATCTAATTTTAGCTATTGATTGTGTTTGCATTCAGTAATTTATTACTACATCTTAACCTTTTGGATTCCATGACCCTGAATAGATCTATGCAGCGCCTAGTGGATTATCGAAGATTTGAACCCCTAAATTGTGTCCAATTTTAAACATTTTTTTTCTTGGGCAGACGATAGATGTCGCTATAGACCCAAGCTAACATTGACCGAAAATATACAGTTTTATAACACAACGTTGTGCTCACGGCACTGGCAGGCATATTTGGGCTCATGGTATCCATAGGGTTAATAGAATGAAATTTCTGTAAACCTAACTTAAAAGTAATAATAAAAGTATTCATTAATATTAAATAGATATTATTGTTTTCCCATCTTTTTAAACACTAATTACATTTAGGATCTGTCCTCAAAAATATTCATTTAAATATGAAATATAAAATTTATTTTAACATAGATCACATTGTTCATCATCATTTATTTTACAGAAAACAATGCTTTTTTGTGATAATTTACAAGTGTAAGTAGGATGGAGGAAGTGATCAGAAGGTACGAAACCACGGTCTTCTTTCCGTGAATGATAGTGGATGAGTGTGACCCGTGTCGAAAAAAAAAACTTTCTATTTTGTAATTAAAATGGATATAAAAGTGGTGCTGTAAATATAAACAGTTCTCAACAATACTCATTAACATTTCATTCAAATTTCGTAAAATCAATAATGCTTTATATTTGTAATCCGCGTGTGTATGGACTGTCACTATCGGCACATTGCCAGTCACGTTCGGGGCTTTTCTGTCAGTATTTACCAAACACAACTCTGCGTCCTTACACGGGTCAGTGATTCATCACATTCCTCGACATGTGCAATCTTCTGGCACATGTCAAATGTGGTGTTAGGAACATTGTGTAATATTGTTTATTTTTGTAATGTGAAGTTTGTAAATTTCAGTTATTGTAGCAGAAAAACATTTTTTCTCAATATACAGCAATGTGACAAACCAATTTCTTCAATATTTGACATCTAGTAGATCCTTTTACTCGTTTAAGACCATTCATTCAGCAGCAACCATAGCATGTTGTTAGACTGATTTGTTAGATTAGCAACATTGGAACTTATTAGGATGGTAACTGCTTAACGACACTGTGTGTTTCTGTTTGGGTTGAGCCATCCATTTAAAAAATTTTTCAGGCCTTGGTAGCGTTGCGGTTAGCAATCGATCTTTTTAAAATGATGATTGATAAACACCCTAATACGTCTCGGATACTAGAAATACTTTCATGGTATGGATACTGGCAGCTTACAGAGGTGTGTGACAGTAGTTCATGGTGGCAAATGATGGCGGTGAAATAAAACGACCTCTGAGTTCCATCAAATATTATTATGATGATATGTAGTCTTCCATAATGAGATCCAGGAAAAAAAAAATATCTTAGACTTATGCTCTTCATTAGTAACTGCTTCAGTTGATTCATATAGCCTTTACAAGTCAAATACTATAACAATTATATCTGCCTCTGAGGAAACTCCCTCTTTAATATAAACTTAGTTATTAAATATTCAATTCACAAAAAAAATGAAAATATTTTCAAGAGTTATTTCAAATCTATAATTATAATGATTTGCGAGTATTACAAGATAAGTTGATGAATCTTGAAGTTGGATTACTAAAAGGTGAAACATAACAGAAATAAAATGTCCAAAATTTTTATTTTTTATTTATGAGTTTTTTTTTAAATCTGATATACAGAAGAGTGTAAAGCAGGTTGTATAAAGAAACTTAATATTACCTCTGCTTTTCTTAATTCTAGAATTCTAGTTAATTATAATTATAATAACTTAAATGTTACTTTGTCTAATCAATGTTTGTTTACTTCTGATGTTGAGGAATTTAGTTCGCGGTACTTCTGGCGAATTCCATACATACAGGGTTTCGTAATCTTGAAGCCTTAGGCATGCATTGTTAGACGCACTACTTACAAGATACATTTAAACCAGCGAATATCAAGCATAACATATAACTAATCCCATTGCTCTGAAGTTATAAGCATATTTTTGTGTTATTCATGTTAAACGTTTAATGAGGAGTAGTTTGTGGGCTGTCAAATTTGTAGGTTAAGATTTATATGCAGTGTATATAACATATAATTGTCATCAATATTTGTCATTTGCTAAGTTCAAAGCAAGCTCAGCAAAATGAATGAAAGAATTATGCTCTCTCATGGAAAACATTTTCTGGTTAAAGCACCTGGTTACTATATTCTTGATCTTTCTTCTATTGTATTAAATATCCGGCTCTTCTTTAGATATCGTCAATTCATCTACTAGGAGGTCAGCTGAGATATCATTTCTTTGACACTATTATAGTAACTATCTTCCCCATAGACCATTGTCTTTTTGGCATGCTAATTTTTTCAGTATCGTCCATTACTTTGGTATTTTTTCAGATATGAATATTTTTATTTTCAAGCCACTCTGGGTATTGATATGATATCCATGACAACTTTTATACAAAAATCAGTTATAAAAAGTCAAACAAAATACCAAAAAAATATAATACAGTAATTTGTAGGTTCTCAAGAAATTTTCTTATCGCGCTGGTATCAGTAAAGAAGACTCTCAATCCTACTGGATGCAGTTATGTAAAGTTACCGCCCTGTGGGTAATTATAATGCAATCAATGTTTTATATTAACACTCCTATGTTTGGGAATTGCTTGCTTCATTAGCTGCCTTGTGAGTAAGCTAGCTGTCCGAGTGACTCAAAGCAACTCCACTGCTTAGTCCACGTGCTGAACTCTCACAATGGCGGGCGGAGCTCCAGCCCATGTATGTGCTGCTCACCTGCAGCCAGGATCCCCAGTGACTTTGACAGAAATCAATTTGTTAAAATGTCCTCCTTGATGGATACGTGATTCAAAGAATAAATATCGATTAGTTAAATCCGTAATTAAAAATAATGGGCTGAGATTTATAATTTATTTAATCAATTTAAATAATTCATAGTAATAATAATAAATAAAATATTTGTGTTTGAGACATATTTGTCAATTATTTGTAGTTTTTAGTAGTTTCATACGTAAAAATAAATTGATAAACCCAAGTGAATTAAATTAAATTAAAGTTTAGTATTCCAACAACGACTTAAACAGTAGTACTTGAAGAATTGAAATCATTAAATAAAACTATTAAAATAATTAAATGCTTCCGATTTTTGTGATAACTTTCGCTTTCCACTTGATTCTGGTGTTCTTTCTGGTTTGCGTGTTTCCGTTTTCGAGATATTCTTCGGTCCGTATGAGCGATGACATGTTTTGAATGCGGCAACATCAGTTAACTTCTCAGTTCATATACAGTCATAATGGTTCTGCATGTGAAACTGAGGTTCAGGCTGTCACCGCAACACATAGTCTGCTTATTTAGAAGAGTAAGTATTCAATTCATCGACGCATTGGATTTTTTCGATAATATATGTCAGATTCTTACTTTGTGGCTATTAAGTTTTAGCATATTGGCGGCATATCATTTCGCTGCTATGTTCTCTCTAAAATAGGAACATTCAAGAATTCAAATTATACAAAAATCTCTGTTAACTGTCAAAAAGATTATCTTTAGCTAATTTAACATTGATTTCCGAAAATCTGCCATTTATATAAATATATTAACACTTTCGCATCGGTTGTTGATATATGCCGTCTAAGATTCCCCTACCGTTGACATCGGTAGCCGTGATATATCGTTTTGCTACTTTCAGTACTTATTGTGACATCTACGGTAGGGACTTGTAACTGCAGTCAATCCCTTTATCAACTAGTCAACCCTTTATCAACTAGTCAACCCTTTATCATTATTGACGACGGACTCCCTGGAGTCCATCGTCAATAATAGTCATATAGTTCAATAATGGTTTTATAGTTTAACCATTATTGACAATGGACTCCAAGGAGTCCGAAACATGTAATCATTAAAAATAAATGTGAATCAAAACTAAATATTTTTAATTCGTTAATTTATTCATTAAAATTAATTTAAAATTTTAATTTAGATTTGCGTTACAAGCTTGTTATCATGGGATAATATATGGATTACTTGTGATAAAAAATGAAGTTACCGGTCATGATTCTAATTTGATGATTTTAAATATACTTATTTTATGATTTCCTCAGGGCCGAGGGTTAACGGGTCTGAAGAATCTTGGCAACACCTGCTATATGAACTCCATTCTGCAATGCCTAAATAACACATCACACCTGGCCTCTTACTTTTGTGAAGGATTGTACAGGTAAATATATATTTATATCTAATTTAATAGTATTTATTATAAACAATATAATATTAGTGGGCATGATACACTTTTATATGCCCACAGTGATTATTGTTAGTGAATGCTGATTTTAAAATGCAGTTCATAAATCTTCCAACAGATGTCAGTAGTCACATAAACTTCTACTAAACAGTGAACGCGCACGGTGTAAATCATTTCAGTTTCGGAACCATTTTTAGTGTAGTAAGCATGCTGTTTGGTAGCGAGTGGTAAAACTTCTTAAGTTTTCACGGCCAGATTTGATATTGTGGCTTTTAGGTTTAGCCGTGTGTGGCGAACTTCCTTCAACCAATATTTCGACCGCCATTGCAGGGGTCTTCTTCAGGATTGATGATTTATTTAGTTGTGAGTTGGTTTATTCAAAAATATATTTATTAAAAAGGTAATCTGAATAAACCTACTCACAACTAAATAAATCATCAATCCTGAAGAAGACCCCTGCAATGGCGGTCGAAATATTGGTTGAAGGAATTCGCCACACACGGCTAAACCCAAAAGCCACAATATCAGTGGTAAAACTGTAAAAAAAACTAATGTTATTAAAATTAAAAAAAAGTTATTTCTTAGCAATCCGTATTGTGAAACATGTAACAAATGTATTTGAGTTTGACTCTTACACTGAAGATGTTGCTTGAAGTAATTCTTCTGTTTTAAATTGCAGAGAACACGTTCAGGGACGGCGTGGGAGCGACGGCACTCAGGTAGTCGTTGCCGAGGAGTTTGCTGCGGTGGTGCGCACGTTGTGGTCCGGACAGTTCCGGTTCATATCCACCAAAGATCTCAAGGTAGCCGCACATCCTCAAGCTTTACCAGAAGTCATTCTATAAACACGTAGTTTGTGTTGTCTGAAAGTATTTTTATTGTTATCTTGACAAAATATTGTTATGACTAGTGCTTCTAAACTTAATTGACTCAGTTCAAAGAAGAGCAATTCGTTTGATAAACAATGACACCCTTACGTCTAATCTACAATCAATGGAACACAGACGTAAGGTTGGTTCTCTTAGTCTTTTCTACCGTTATTACCACGGTCGCTGCTCTTCGGAACTTAAAGAACTAATTCCTCCTGCACCCACTCACAGCCGACAAACTCGTCTTACACTTGCCGAACATCCATACACGGTTAATATATGTCGACCAAGAACTGGCAGCTTCCAAAGTTCCTTCCTTAATGCCACCGGTAAGCTATGGAATGCTCTTCCAGCATCTGTGTTTCCTCCTTCCTACAATCTGGATCTCTTCAAGAAACAGATAAATATACACTTGCAATCTCCCCAACCCACACACAAACACGAACACAACACACGTTTCCCGCATGCAGCGTCCAGCCTCCCTGGCTGAGCGTCATAGAGTGCACTGGTCTTGACCGGTTGTGCTCTCCTGCATGCGTTTACATAAAAAAAAACAATATAAAACTATTTTGGAATCATCGGAAAATCCCGTGAAATATTCTAATAGGTCTTTAAATATTTTTACTACGTTTTTACTATCATCCAGTTAGCCTTTAAACGCCCGGTGGTTTCCTTACGGGACCGCAGATTTGCATCCTTCAATGCCCCAAAACAAGTACTTATGGTTCATTTCACAATCGGATTATATTAATTTGTAATAATACTATTAAAGTAAGTTCATGAAAGAATCTATTGTGCGACGAAAAATTACAAACATTGGCCTGCTAGGGCATTGAACGACGCAAATTTGCGGTCCGTACGGGACCACTGGGCGATTAAAGGTTAATACATTTGATACTACAGAGCACTTGTGACTCACGAGTGTTCTGTGGTATAAGAAATTATAAAAAACGCCGGTGTAGCATGTTAAAAAATATATTATGAAATGACAATTTGAATACTTCTGCTTACAGAACGTTGTAGGACGACATTGGACAATGTTCAGAGGCACTGACCAGCAGGACTCGCACGAGTTCCTGACCATCCTGATGGACGGCCTCCATGATGACTTGCAGATACCCAGCAGGCAACATCTACACATGGTAACAACATAATCTCATTAAAAAAATCTAATATGTGAAAGGTTAAGGCGTTTAACTGTTGCGAGCCGTGAAAAGAGTCGAGAGCTGAAATCCGAAAAAGCGTTTTCATTTATAAGCTCTAAATAGTTACGGTCGATAATAATGCCAGTTAGAATATATAATTAGTCCACCATACTTTTACAGGGACTTCCTATATGAACAAAAATTGCTATTAATTAATTTAAGTTCAATGTTTTAAAAAAAATACTGGATTAACGCTCCAGATGCAACGCTTACCCATTCATACAATGAAAAGGCTATAGAATCCACAGATGAGATGTCTTCATCATCATCTAGCAGTATTTTTCTGTACGTGTTTTGATACCAGAATGTTTTTGCTACGTCTAAACTCGTATATTTATTATAAATGTGTGCTTTAAGAATTATAAAAGAACTTTAGACCTGTCAGATATTTCTTTGCTTGCGCCATGTCTTCATCTTAGACAAGAATAGCTGCAAAACCGTTGTTCTCACCTGTTAACTATTTGGATGCCATGACCTGAATAGATCTATGCAATGCCTCATGGATTGTTGAATATTTGAACCCCTAAATGGTGTCCAATTTTAACCTTTTAGTTTCTTGGGCAGATGATAGATGTTGCTACAGACCCAAGCTATAACATTGACTGAAAATATACAGTTTTATAACACACAGATGTGCTCACGACACTGGCGGGCTTCCCGCAGCTGACCCATATTTAGGCTCATGGCATCCATACCGCTTAGAGTTGTAAATGTTTCCAAGCCTAAGTTTACATCTTCATTGCCTGGTTCCATTAATTTAATTAATACTTATATATAACCGTGTATTCTGTGATCTTGTAATTTTAAAGTTTAATCCGTATCTTACAATAATCCAATAAATACGTCCTAAACCTGTGGGGCTTTCTTTCTTTATATCGGTTTATAAAAAGTAATTTTTTATTTGTAGGACACTTTAGCGCCATCGGAAAAAGCCTGGCAGGAGTACACCAAGTCCAAGGAGAGCCTCATTCTCAAATTGTTCTATGGCCAAATCAAGTCCACGGTCAAGTGTATGGTTTGCGGCAAAGAGAGCGTCACCTATGACTCGTTCTCTAACTTGTCGCTGGAGTTACCGGAGAATGCTAAAAAGTGTTCGCTCGGAGTAAGTTTTTATTTTTTATTATGCAAATATTTTCAAAAGAGGCCAAACAGAAGGTTCGATCCTTTCAATGGACTGTGGTCATCAGTTCAGATCGGCTACTGTATTTTTTTAGCAACTTGTTATATAGAAGATCTTTGCTTTTAACCCTCCAGAGACGAATGTTTTTTTTGATAAAAACTAAAGTTTTAAGCTATATTTTATCAGCATGTAGTCTTCTAGTGTGGTCACGCTAGTCCTTACCATTGATAACTTATTTTGTATGAAACATTATTCTTTATTTTGTTTTTTGTATGGATATACCTTAGCTTTGGGGTTACAGCTACACCGAAAATATTTAAAAATATTTATGATATTACCTTCTTAGATCAACATATATCGTTATACGAAATGAATTAGTAAAAATTACATAAATCATTTTTAAAAATGTTGAAAATTGTATTTACTCTTTAGAAGTATGCATTTTGTAGAAAAAAATTCAACCACAAATAAAATAACTCACAATGGTACTTGGTGACTATTTCCGTTGCCGCGGCTGCAGAATAACTGTGGTGGAGACACTTCTTAATCAAAACTGTTCGAAAGATACAATGTTCAGGTAGAGGAGGGACCGGAGTAGGGATAAATAGACAATAGTGTTTACTGTGAACATACGGTCACGCTTGTATCTGGAGGTTTAAGAACGATGTTTTTTTTTTATTAAAACAATGTCATCATGCATATATTGATGTTGTCTCTAGTAGGTTAAGTACATTAAAAGATTTAAAGGCAATTTATTTGATTCTGTAAAGTTACATTTATTTTGCATTGTAAGTTTTCAATAGTCTTGACTCACATACATTAAATTAGTCAATAATGACAACCTGTATAAGCCATTTTTTTCACTTACTTAAAACTACAAGTGGTTTTACGATGTTGATATAAATTAGATTACAAAGCGTGTTATTGTTACTTCTTGTAAGACACAACAATCACAAAATTTTGTACGGATATTTTAATGTGTTAATAATTAATTCTGCTTATTTCAGGATTGTTTAGAGCTTTACTTGAGTGACGAGAGGATCTTGGGATGGAACTGTCCGTCCTGTAAAGAAAAGAGAGACGCCGTCAAGAAATTAGATATATCTCGGCTGCCCCCCGTACTAGTCATTCACTTCAAAAGGTTCTATGTCGACTCAAAAGAATACATAACGAATACCTATAGAAAAAAACAAACCTATATTGATTTTCCACTTCAAAATTTGGACATGGGACACTTCTCGCTGCAGTCGTGCCAAGAACTGAAGAACAACCTGTACAATCTGTATGGAGTGTCAAATCATTACGGCTCAATGGAGGAAGGACATTATACGGCTTACTGCAAAAGCAACGCATTCTCAAAGTAAGCACATTAAAATAATTTTATTCTCTTTATTTATCACTGATTTTAAAGATAGATTATGTATCGTGCACTACATAAAACTAAATAATTAAGTTGTTATATAAATTTAATATTATTAAATATTGTTTCCCATTGCACTTGTTTTGTTTACGTAAATATTCTTAGTTGATTCTTCTTCGCCTATTTTAACACTAACCAGTCCGATTACACAACTTGTGTGTAATCGCCAGGCCAAACGTTAAAGGCACCCGGGTCACACAACATGTGTGCGATTGTTCCGCCAACGCTTAGTGGCCGACTATACACAGCTTGTGTTATGTTTTTTCAAACGTTAGTGGCCGATCACAAAACAAATATGTTGTTTTTACTTTCGACCATAATTCAAAGATCTCAAACCTTTTCAGTGAGGATCATATTTAATTTTATTTGAACACATGACGAAAGATTTAGCCATTCTTTAAAAAAACAGTCGGCCTCCAGCGTAAGTTTAATCGCGTAACGCGCGGACTGGATGGTGTTAAGATAATGGTCTGTATTTATTTATTCAGTAACTAATTCAAGGGTTTGGCAGTAAATGAAATAAACTATCAGTAGGTTAAATAAATTGGCAGAATCCACTGCCAGTACGAATCTGGGTAGTTATAAAATTAAAATGTCTGTAATATGCTCAATACTATCAGTAATTAATATAAAATGTATGAATAATTAGTATACATTAAATAGAAAACTAATTTAACCTAACCTATTAACCCTTTCATTACGGCTCGGGTTGAATACAAATTATACTGTCAATTATAAAACTAGTATTTGAAGTATAAATGTACTTATCTGGTCTATTTTCATATGTCACATTGGTTCTTGTATCCTTTAACTATCAGATGATTCATAAAAAACTATTCTAAGAAAGTAGCAAAACGATATATCACGTCAACCGATGTCAACGGTCGGGGAATCTTATGATGACACATGCCGACAACCGATGTGAAAGGGTTAATTACCATTCATTAATTATTTACTGCCAATTTATTATTTTTACAGTAATTTTTACGTATTTATTACTGACCATTTCTAAAATATTTACATGCCATTAATTGAATTAAATATTGACAAAATAATTAGTTCCCTAAAATAATGTTAATTTGTTTTATATAAGTAAAAGTATGTTTTTTCTACTTTTTCAGATGGTTTAAATTCGACGACCACATGGTTACGGAAATATCTCCTAGTGATGTGAAGTCCAGCGCCGCCTACATTCTGTTCTACACATCTCTATAAGGCGCATAGAAAAAATGTCCTCTAGCTAAAAATCCCTAACAATGTGATCCAAATTTCTCATTGCGTGAAACGAGGTTATTTCCGAGTCGGGATTCAATTAATATGATTAAGTTATTTTTAACGAATGAAATTAAAGAATATCGGAACCCCCCTTCTTCTGTGTATTCTTCTGCACCTGCACAAGACAGAGAAGTCCAAATATATACGAATATTTGATGCATTCAAGATGTGATGGTAAAGAATAAAGTGAAAAGAAATAGATGGATAAGACAATTTTTCTGGAGGTAGCGGGAGAGCTTAAACAATGTGTCATTTATACAAAAGTAAAAGTATACTTGGACACAGTGAAGTAACCAAAATAAAAGTATCTAGAATATAGCCTGCAGAATATGCGAACATCCTCGTATCTTCAATATTGAGAATGGCTAAAAAACACAGATATTCCAACTGAAAATTGTAGACACAATGTCTTTGCTGTTGTTTCAAATATTTAGTATGGAATTCATCTGAAGGACTGACAGTGTTTTAATAATGTAAATAAATATGCAATGGAATAATTTAAAATATCAATTTATCTTTAACCATTTGGAAGCCATGACCCTGAATAGATCTATGCAACGCCTCATGGATTATCGAAGATATTGAACCCCTAAATGGTGTCCAATTTTAACCATTTTTTTTTCTTGGGCAGACGATAAATGTCGCTATAGACCCATATAACATTGACCGAAAATATACAGTTTTATAACTCACCGGTGTGCTCACAGCACTGGTGGGCTTCCCGCAGCTGACCCATATTTCGTCTCATGGCGTCCATACTACGGTTAAACATTACCCAATGTGACTAATGCAAAAACGTAAATAACAATTGTAAAAAAGGAGAAGAACAACAATGTATATTTTCTGTGTTGTTTTTTTGCTTTTTTTTTATTTTTTATTAAAACATTGCTAAAATTTAGAAGTGATATAACCATGTAAATATATAAATAAAGCATGAAAATTATTTGATGGATTTTTGTTAAATAAATGTATTTTAAAAACATTAAATTTTTTAACTGAAAATTCTCCATGAAGCAGCAGTTGTAAATGAATTAAAAATAGTATTCCAAGTTTAATTTCTCATATATGTTTAATTTATTATTAATGTATTGTTGAAAGTATAATGCAAAGGGCTGCTTACAGGAGTGATAAACATTAGAAGAAATCTCTAATCTTGAAAGGAAGCTTTTTCAAACATCATCTATCTTCTAATTATTTTAATTTTATTATATTTTTTTTATTACTCTAATCCTTCATAGATAATTGATATTAACTAATATTTTAATATGTGATATATACATACAAATCTACATCAAGTTTCTCGTCAATTTGTATAGAAAAAGAAACATCAGACGCTGGGATTCGAACCACAAACTATGCACCTCAGATTTGTTCTATGCGCAACGCAACCGACCATGACTATTCTCTGCCTGAATCGAGTGAAGAAATTTAACATATTTATATTATTGTTAATCATTACGCATCTTCCCTGACCCTGTCACACCTTCTAGAGTGTGCGCTGTGCCGAAATAGCTGCACCCAGGAAGACCTGATGATGGCCGGAAGTAACGCCATCGACTTTGCCCACTTCTGGGCAGACAGGATCTGAACCTGTTGTTTTCGACACGTTTATATATATATATATATATATTACGCATTATTATTTTATTACTGACAATCTATTTATTTAGTGTACCCACCGAGTCTCGCCTAACTATAAACTGAATGGAAACAACCGGTTGTTAATCCAACTATCGAATAAATAAAAATTGATTGAATCTTAAAAATATAAAAATACATACTTTCAATTTATAGCAAAGCGACATCTGTTATAATACAAAAGTAACAATAATATAAATACGTTAAATCTCTTCACTTGTTTCAGGCAGCGAATAGTCATGGTCGATTGTGCTGTGCATAGAACAGAACTGAGGTACATAGTTCGTGGTTCGAATCCCAGCGTCTGCCGTTTCTTTTTCTCCACAAAATGATGAGAGAAATTTGATGTAGATTTGTATGTATGTATCACATATTATCATGTTATTTCGAATAAAGTTTTGCATGGAATTAGACGGTGCATAGCTTTGTACTGTGTTTGAAATCTCTTGTCCCGCATAAAGTTATATAAATGATCGTTTGATAGTATATACAGTGGTACCTTAACATACAAGTTTTTTGAGATTCGAGCCGTCGAGCGAGCGATCTTTTGCTTTGTAATACGAACAAAATTTGAGATACGAGCAATCGGCTTAGCGGGTCTGCCGGTTGCACACGAACCGAGAGTACCGACAGATGGTGATAGTATAATTCGGAAGTCTCATCTGTGGAATTCTATGACGCTTACCATAGTGCATATGGCTAAGCGCTGCATGTGGAGTGTTGATCCGCCAACGTCATAGACTACAGCCCGAGATTCACGCATCGTCCTTATTATTACAGGAATTTACTATGACTCGGTGGTCTTCATGGGACGACTTTCGTCTACCACCAATTTTAATTAATAGGCTATGACTGACATTTTTCGGGTGAGGGATCAAATTCACAACAACCGGGGTACCTTAGAGCTCAGAAATCGATTAAAAATCCTTTATATTTTGAATCTCCATCGAGTATCGAACCCACGACCTTTGACTTGCAAAGCAATTGCTTTGACCATTGAACTATACCCGCCGGCAATCTTTGATGAGTTGTGCTCGCATTTTGTGACTTTTTTGGAAATTTGCTTTGAGATACGAGTAATTTGAAATACAAACAAGGTTGCGGAACGAATTTAACTCGTATATCGAGGTACTACTGTACTTTTTTAAATTTTAGCAATCTTGCAATGTGTTTCATACACTATTGCAATTAGCCCTTTCCGGTGTCAATAAATAAATATTAAAGTTATAATGTCTAATTTTTTAATAATTTTCAATTCAAACACATTCTGTAAAAAATCACCATTGTTAAAGAAATAGGTAAATTTATCTATGTACATATTAAATAAATTAATATTTTTTAAATATGTTTAAACCAGGAACAAAAGTTTCTTTGTTGATGCAGTGATATGAATAATTGTATTTATTTGAATGTTGGATTGTATGATAAGGAATGGAGAGACTGTAAATGTAAAGATTCTAATTGTGATGTTTCTTTAAATAAATTTTTATTTGCCTATTTAATATTATGTATAAAATAATATATTTTCAATGCAAAATAAAGTCGTTTTATTTTTTACTTTTATTAGGGTTGGATGACAGAAGGATCAAATATAACAGGTAAGTCTTGTATCTTCTTCCTATATCTTTTCCATTTCTAGAACATATGGTTACTACAAATCGCCACCATTTAGTTCTGCCAGCTGTCACTGTTTGTGCTGTCACATTCCTCGTTTTAGGATATATTAGTGCCTGAAGGTCCACTTGGGAACATATATATATATATACATTAGGGTGTCCCAGGCTATAAATGGCATTTTTTTAAAATGAGGTCGGCTCATCCTCTACTTTTATGCCATTTGGTCCTAATAACTAGTACAATAAATATTATTGCTATCGGATAATGATTTCTGATAGCCACTTGATGTTGAAGTTTTAATATAAACTTTTGTATGAAGCCAAAAATAGCTTTTGAGAACTTAATATTTATTAAGTAAATAAATCACTGTTTTATCTTTATCTTACAATGATTAAGTATTTATCATATAAATGAAAATGAAAATGAAAATCCTTACAAAATGTTATTTTAAAGTATCATATCTGCAGATGTTTTAATTATGTGAGCCTTAAAAAAAAGTTTTTTTTTTGGGACTTTTTGAGAATACCGACAGATGGTGATAGTAATTCTGAAGTCTCATCTGTGGAATTCTATGACGCTTACCATGGTGCATATGGCTAAGCCCTGCATGCGGAGTTTTGATCCGCCAACGTCATAGACTGCAGCCTGAGATTCACGCATCATCCTTATTATCATAGGAATTTACTACGAATGGGTGGTCTTCACGGGACTTTCGTCTACCACCAATTTTAATTAAATAGGCTATGATTGGAATTTTACGGGTTAAGGGATCAAACTTACACCAACACACAGGGGTATTTTAGAGCTCAGAAATCGATTAAAAATACTTTTTTTAAATTTGATCTCTGTCGGGGATCGAACCCACGATCTTTGGCTTGCAAAGCAAACGCTTTGACAATTGAGCTTTACCCGCCGGCATATGGTTTCCAACAACATACAAAGCAAAACTCCGAGTACTTGAAAAAGTGGTACTATAGTATCTGAGGCATATTTTTGAGTGATATGATTATCAGTTTTATATCACAGAAACTCAACTTAGCACAGGGTTAGGAAGAATAGAAGAGATTGCATTGCTTGGAAAACACCCTGGAAAACATCAAAAAAATATTTTGGCCCTTCAGAGGACTCAATGACATTCACGCTGGTCAATTTACTCGCATGAATTTTTGAAATTCTTTCTAATAGATGTATTGAAAGAAAAGTATAATCTTATTAGAATTGGATAGAGGTAAGTTTAAATGGAAGAATTATGACTTAAATATGTATTAAAAACGGCTATTTTTTCGATATTAATAAAAAAATTACGATTTCGTATAGTTTATCCCATCTCTAGCAAAAAAAAGCTGTCAAATGAAGTGTCTTTCGATGCAGGTCAACTAACATTGCTTGGATTTAACGAATTGAGATGTTTTTTTCAAAAATTTCAACAATATGTATTAATTTGTCATTGTTATTTGTTCGATGTGATTTATTTACTTAAATATCTTGATATTTGCTTAAAGTGTATTATAATAATTCAATTTAATTTTTATATTATCTTTATAAACATTACAAACGTTACTTTTAACACGTTTATAAACAATTGCTAGGAATCAGGAATTTATCAAGCACAACTTAGTTGACTTCTGCGAGTATATTGAAGCTTTCATTTATTTATTCTATATAAGCTTCCACTTTCGATGACAAGAAAATGTAAAATAATCGATAATATAATTAAGGTAAAATAATTAAGCATGAATAAGAAATTTGGAACATTTTTTCAAAGAAAAATTTACATTCGTTGAGCGATATGTTTTGTTGGCAGGTATTTATATAATTTATGTTATTTCAAATATACTTATTTATAAAAAATGGCTTTAATAATCAAGTTTTTTTTTGTATTTTGAAATATGATAGGAACCAACTCGAAAACTGCACGGAAGTAATTTAGAGTTATTATTTTCATTAATATCAGAAATGATTTGAACCAGTTATTAAAATAATGTTACAACTGAATTACAGTTTATTTTATTTTCGACAGAAAGTTCCGATCGCTTTTGTAAAATAAAACAATAAATTGAATGAATATTGAGTCCAAATACCTATTATGTGAATGCGTAAAAAGTCACATTCTATTATTAAAAAAAAAACAAACAAATATGATTGACTAGTTTATTATTTTTATTTTAATGCTTGATATAATGTAAAACCGTGTTATTTGACTGTCTGTATTTGTTTTTGTGATGACTAGTTTGTAAATGATAGATAAGTGATAGGTTGAGGTACCAACATCGAATGTACTAAGTGATTTGCGGTATGAAACGTTCGTTATTCGAAACTATTTTTTTTTAAATTTCAAAGCTCCTTTTTCGTGTTAAAAATGGCTTTCTCGGTTTAATATCGATTTTATTTTATATCGATTGATATGATTTTCGCCGACACTTCTTGAGACCTGATAATAAAAATAAACTAGATTTTCTTTTCTTCGAATCCGAAGTTCGTCGTACGAAAAAATTGTCGTACTCGACGAACGAGCACCCACTGAACGTAGACAAAATTTACAATAGAGACATCAAAGCGTGTATGTAAGAAAGTGAAAGCAAATACTTTATAATGTTAGACGTTAATTGAACTTTTTAGAAATACATTATTTAAAAATGAATAATAATTGATTAAACATGATTATTTAGAAACTTAAATCAATGAATTAAGTCATAATAAAGTCAGGCAATCTAGCGTGAAAAAGAAGCGCACCACTGGTTACTTTGTATTTGATTTTTTTGTGAACGCATGAAATATATGTGGAAAAGAAATATACTGCAAGTCTAGCGAAAAAGCTAATCATGAAATGTTAATGTAAAATGGCCATCTAGGAAATAATAAGAATAACTTTGCGGTATGTTACGTCATTAAAAGTATGCTTACAAACTTTTTAATACATTTTTTCTTTTTCTACGTTCGCTGGTGCATATGTTCACGTGAAATCGTCCCTAAATCAGCTGCAGCAGAGCAATTCTCAATGCTGGAGATCGTTATCTTCGATATTCCACAATTTGTTGATGCAATCCATCCCATTAGAGAAATTGTTTGTAGTTCGAAAATTCTTTTCATATTTATTGATAGTTACAAATCTGATTAGGGCACACCGTTGAGAAGGTGTTAATATTGACATTGATCGGATTAGAGAAGAGAGATTCGGATTAGACATTAGAGTCTCCTCTGAATCCTATGGATTTACATTTTTTTCGGAAAAACTAAATAGATTTGCTTCCGTTTTGAAGCTGCGTGCTGTAGAACATGCGGAATATACAATGTTGAATAAAATATCGGACGGCCATTGCGGAAATGCAAGTCAGTAGCATGATTTGAAAAATAGAATGTAATTAATCATCAAAGTATATATGTTTATTACTTAAATATACATATACTAAACATAAAATTCTTTTTTCAACGCGTCAATCCAAGCACAAAAATAACGGCAGAAGCGGGATGCGAACCGCGGACTTTGGAAACCAACAATGCCCAGGTATTCATACCGCTCGGCGAATCGCGCCATTGCTATGCCTAGACCGACCCGCGATGAAACTAGTATTTATATCATTGTTATTATCGTACAACAGATGTCGCCATAGTATATATTCAAAGTATCTATGATAATATATATGTTTATTTTAATTTAGAACCTTCGTAGAAAATTTATTTCTTAAATATTTGGCACATTTTTAAATACCTAACTACCAAAACAATAATACATTTAAATAGTAACGATTTGATTATTGTTCAAGGGAACTATACCAAAGAAATTCAAATTCACATAATACTTGTTTGCATATGTTCAGTTTTGTTGTTAGTGAAAATTCTTTTACAAACACATTGGAAACCCTAAAAAATCATTTTTTTTGGAAGGTTATTGTTAGTACTAAATTGGTAAAACAAAAAATAAATTGAAATGTTCAATATTCAATTCAAATAATAAAGTATACTGTTGACACAATAGGATATAATATCATAATATATAGTACTTAAATACTATATTTTGCATTTTTTGGAATATTAAAATTCTAAGAATTTAACTTACCTATATTTTGGCGTAAACTTATAGTAGGTTATTCCCCGAATCATCCATGAAATAATAAATAACATTGATTCTTCACAATCTTTCTTGATTCAATGATTCATTCTGATCGATAAAAAGTATTTCATGCCTGTAACAAGTTTATAATGTATAGTTTTAACAACATTTTTATTAAAAAAAGGGGATATACTTACGGACACGTCACTAAGCACGAAGGCTAACATCACTCATTCTTTAGAACCCGGTACGTCAGGACACGCTACAATCCTAGACACCTTAAATCCCAACGAACCGCCGATAAAATTTGACGTTACATGGCTTCCATCGACGATTAGTTAGCAGAACTAACAACATGTTTGGTTACCCAATACTATATTTTATTATTTTTACACATGGTTGTTATGTACTCGTAATAAGAAAATATTGGTAATTGGAGTGAAGAAAATACTCATCAATTAATTAATAAGAATTTGTATTTAAATTATACGAATATGTTGTATTTCGCTTCAAACAATCTCTTAATTACGCTCCAGTTTTTTATTGTGAATATTTGTTCAGTATTATAACGTTTTATTTGGCAAAAAAATATAATTTAACCGATACATAAATAACATTAAGTTGTGTATTGTTCCGTATCGTTTTGTGAAAAAATGTGTTTCTAAGGTTTGTTATCATGAGTATATTTATGTAATTGTGAATTCGCGTAATATAGCCTTATAGGGTACTGATATTATATATACGAACATATCGTGCTATTGCATAAGAAAAATTACCGTCATCTTAGCAATTATTCAATTGTCTATGACCTATTTTTTAGTATTTAATGTTTTAAATTGACACTTCAATATATCTTTAAGACGTGAACTATAAAATTGATTCATTTTTGTTATTTCGCGGCAGTAAATTCAAGCCCAATATTCGATTTGTTTTCACTAGTATCCAGGGCCGCATGCAGTTGGCGGTTCGACTGTACACATCTCGTCGAAACGTTTTACAAATGGAAGTAAGAATCTCAAATGGATCGGTAGATAAGTAGCTTCATGCAAATTATTGGTTTGAGTTGCTCCTTATGACCAAATGGTTTAGGGCTCGTTGAGGTTAGGAGATCGTCGATCATACCATTCGATCATTTAATTTTTTTGGATTAATTAACACTCAAATATGTTTCGGATACCTCCTCATATATCCACAGTCCTGGTACTATATATGCAGTGGTGTCATTCTAAGAATTCCACCGGTTTCCAGAAATCTGTAGAAATGTACACTATCAATAAGCCCCTTTTAAAACGGACAATATGTAATTGTTGAGTTGTAGTCAAAGAATATTGTTGGAGTATCTTGGAATTAAAAAAAAAACATGGATAAAACAAAAGCCATGATAAATAGTCATATTTCCCAGACCTTTTACCCTATTTTCATTAAAGGAATAGAGGTTGTAAACGACTATACCTATCTTGGCCAAGTAATACAACTAGGACGAAGTAACTTCTCAAAATAAATTGACAGGCGTATACAACTGGGATGGGCAGCATTTGGAAAACTAAAGTACAATTTTAAATCTAAAATTCCGCAATGTCTTAAAACTAAGGAGTTTAACCAATGCATCCTCCCTACATTAACTTATGGCGCAGAGACGTGGAATCTGACAGCAAGTCTTACCCATAAAATAAAGGTCACCCAGCGTGCTATGGAGAGATCTATGCTCGGAGTGTCGCTAACAGATAGAATCCGAAACGAGGAAATACACAGAGGAACTCAAGTAGTGGATGCTACAAAACGAATAGGCACACTCAAGTGGCAATGGGCAGGACATATCTGTCGAAGAGACGACGGTCGACGGGGAAGAAAAGTATTGGAATGGCGCCCAAGAACTGGCAAACGAAGCATTGGTCGACCCCCTGCAAGATAAGCTCACGACATAAGAAGAATAGCGGGAGTGACCTGGATGCGGAAGGCGGAGGATCGAAAAGGATGGAGACGCGGGAGGCTTACTTTCAACAGTGGACGGATACAGGCTGATCATGATGATCTTTATTTTACATACGTTTAGTTATCTACAATATGGCTAGCGTTCTACGATCCTCGGATGAGATTTCTCCAACACTGTCTGGCCGTATTTTCCAGTATTATAAAATACCAGTCAGTTATACAATACCATTACAATAAAATGATAATGCTATAAGTTAACAAATTGCATTCTGTCTCAAAAAACTGAAGTATCGAGCAATGAAGAGAATGTGACGTGAGGTTATTTCAATTTTTGCCAATGACCAATACAATTTTTATCATGACTTTCATTTTTTTTTCAAATTTAATGCATTCTATTACCATTTACAAGCAATAAAAATGCTCGAAGCAATTATGATTGCTTAATCCAACAAGCAATCAAATTTATTTGGTTTTATATATTATAATACTATTGTCATGAACTCAAATAGTGACTTTACATCTATCTACAAGTTACTTGTAACGTGATATGATGATAATTTCTTTAGATATAGACATGAATTTTTAATTATAAGCAAATGGTTTTATAAATTCTCTCTTGATATTTTGATACTTCACATAGTTTCCGCGTTTGAAACAGATGGCTCATATAGAGTACAGAAAGATCATTAAATGAATTCCCACATTCTTCGTTTCGTGTTGTATCATTAAACTCCGCATCACAATGTTTCACCGTCCCACCGCTTGTATAATCAGATACCAGACTGAAGTCGCGAAGCAGCTTTCTGAGATCCACACAACCTCTCACATCCAGCGCCTGAAAATGAGAGACTCCAGCTCTGGCAACAAGTCGCATCAGAGGATTTCATTACTCCAAAGGAAGGCCTTCCAACTGTCAAGAACCTTGACTGGCGGACCTGAAAATCGCTGAACAGATCAAGAACCGGAGTTGGTAGAACAAAGGACAAGCGGTGGGGAATGCTTTCCGGAAATGCAGACCACCTCTTAGATCCTGCTCCTTGTGCCCAACAAGCTGCACATTTCAAGACTTAATGCTAATCGATATTGCCAGATGCTGGAAAAAAATAATTTGAAGTCGCAAACATGAAGAAGAAGAAGACCGAAAACATTTTGTATCCAAATATCTTTGAAGACGATGAAAATGAGAACCTGGGATGAAAATAAACAGTTATAATGATTTAAGCTCTCCTGTGTCAATGTCATCCTAGTTGGAGAATACCCATGTAGGCTCGTCGCATCAGAAGCGTGTGTCACGTAATTAATATATTTTTAACAAACCCCTTGTAATTAGCCCGCTGGTTGAATTATAAACTAGGAATAGTTTTACAATTACGACCACTATCTTGTAGGTATATTTTATTCTTCTTTTAATGCGAATTGCTGGCGGGTATAGCTCAATGATCAAAGCTTTTTTTTTGATTGGCAAGCCAAAGTTCGTCGGTTCGAGATCTAAAAATAATGCCAGTCATAGCCTATTAATAAAAATTGGTGGTAGACGAAAGTCGTCCCGTGAAGCCCACCCATTCATAGATAATTCCTGTAATAATAAAGAAGATGCATGAATGTCGGCCTGTAGTCCATGACGTTGGCGGATCAACACTTCCCATGCAGCGCTTAACCATATGTAACTTGATAAGCGTCATAGAATTCACAGGTGTATCAAGAATGACTATCACCATCTGTGGGTATTCTCCTGTATGTGTTTAGATAAAATAAATAGTAAGAAGTAATCGAATGGATGAAATTAGGAATGTTATAGTTTACTTTTTGAAACATTATTTCAGTTAATAAACATCTCAAGGCTCAAATGACAAAGCTTTTAAAATCCTTTGACATGAAATATTAGAAATACTATTCCGTTAGATATTTTTCATTAAGATACAATCTACAAACCTTGATACTCTGATTGAAAAAAGGAATTAAACTTAATAAACTATATATAATTGTATTGTACGAAGAAAATGTTAACTAATTCATATTTTTACTTATATTGGTTATCTTTTTACCTATAATTTTGGGTGTGAAGTTGATAGTGGAATGACTTTGCTCTAAATAACTTCTTGGGTTTTCACGCCTAGATTTGATATTGTGACTTTTGGGTTTAGCTGTGTGTGGCGAATTACTATTGTATTCCAATATTTCTACACAAAGTCATCAACCCTGAAGACCCCTGCAATAGCGGTTGAAATATTGGAATATAGTAATTTGCCACACAAGGCTAAACCCAAAAGCCACAATATCTGACTTTCCTTTCTCTATATTTTTACATTAAATATTTGTCGTACAATCTCTTACTTTTAATTACAAAATTATATATATAATCGTGTCTTACTTATAATTACAAAATTAACTTGATTAGACTTTTTTTATTTTTTATGTAAACACATACAGGAGAATACTGACAGATGGTAATAGTAATTCTGAAATCTCATATGTGGAATTCTATGATGCTTACCATGGTGCATAATGACTAAGCGCTGCATGTGGAGTGTTGATCCACCAACGTCATAGACTACAGCCCGAGATTCGCGCATCATCTTTAATTATTACAGGAATTTACCATGAATGGGTGGTCTTCACGGGACGACTTTCGTCTACCACCAATTTTGATTAATAGGCTATGACTGGCTTTTTACGGGTGAGGGATCAAATTCACACCAACCGGTATTTTAGAGCTCGGAAATCAATTAAAAAACCCACGACCTTTGGCTTGCAAAGCAAACGCTTTGACCAATGAGCTATACCCGCTAGCAAAAAATATCGTATTAAAATATAATTAAAAAAGTTCAACAGAGGTGATATACTTAAAATGATTTGTATTACATTAATTTACATTGTATAAAAGTAATGTAAATAATTGAATTTCGTGTTATAAGTTTAAAGTTACATAATTTATACCTAACTAATTAACTTTTATTACTTTTAAAATTTACTTATATAAAAAAATTATTTATACGGAAATACGAAAAAATTCTCATTACGTATAATTTTAGATTATAAAACTAATGTGATCTTACACACTGCATGCTCCAAAATACTTCTTTACCATATCAGCACGCGAAACAGAGTAAAGCTGTAGCCACCAAAAATCATCGTCAATTGCGAAATATTCGAAATATTCGAATTATTCAAATTATTCGAATTATTCGAATTCAGCGCACCACGATGAAATTCCACTGAATACATTTTGAACCGAAAGTACTCTAGGATAATAATGAGAGGTCGAAAATAAATTAAAACGTCAGATTGAGCTCTCTTGTGACGACTGTTTCAGTGTATAAACGACAAACCTTTTTATTTTTTGGTTCGAATGCTTAAAATTTTAGCCTAAAGTTGACAATAAGAAAATTAGCAAATCTTATATTCTCAAATCTAAATCTCTTAAAAGGAGGTATTATATTATTTTCATATCCAACCCATATTATTATATAATCGTGTCGGAATAAATAACAGTTGACAAAATTATTAATAATTAAATATACATATACTATACATAAAATTCTTTTTTCAACGCGTCAATCCAAACACAAAAATAACGGCAGAAGCGGGATGCGAACCGCGGACCTTGGAAACCAACTATGCCCAGGTATTCATACCGCTCAGCCGACTGGGCTATTACTGTGCCTGGACCGACTCACGTTAAAACTAGTATTCATGTCATTGTTATCATCGTATGATAGATGTCGCTATAGTATATATTCAAAGTATGTATATTTTTATTTTTTATTATTCAATCAGTCTTCATTTATTCACAAGCTTAATATTATTCCGTTCGCATCCCGCTTCTGCCGTTATTTTTGTGTTTGGATTGACGCGTTGAAAAAAGAATTTTATGTATAGTATATGTATATTTAATTATTAATAATATTATAATATAGTAAATGATCTATAAAAGTAGATTAGAATATTGAAATAATAAAATAATATTCTAATAAAAATTTAAAAAAAAAACCATATAGTTGACAAAATATTTAAAACATTAAAAAATCTTTTTTAGTCCTTTATTTATATATATTCGTGTCGGAAACAACAGGGTCAGATCCTGTCTGCCCAGAAGTGGGTGACGTCGATGGCGTTACTCCCGGCCATCATCAGGTCTTCCTGGGTGCAGCTACTCGGACACAGCGCACACTCCAGAAGGTGTGACATTGTCTGCTCCACGCCGCAGTCACATTAAGTCGGTCCGCTGTAAAACTGCCAGTTCATTTGTGTCCTCGTCTTGCATACTCCGGTTCGAAGTCTATTAATATGTTCCTCCATATATTCCACCTCAGGTCGTGCCCAGGGGCTAGGTCCTCTTTTGGGGCAATCCAAGTATTCCTCTCAGTTCCGCTTTTACACATGTTCAGCCGCAGGGTGGTCTCAGGTATCACCAATTCTGTTGTCGAATGTAGGAAACTTCTACTTGATTTGAGCCGTGTGGTTATCTTTTGATACCCAAACATAGGGCGGAGTGTGTCGTGGGTTGCTTTGCTGAGCTTTTTCTTGCTGGTGACTTATCGCCGAATGTTTGGTGGGTCGATGCCCGAGAGTTGATATCAACCCATATTATTATATATATATATTTATGAGTTGATTTGTGACACATAAAATATATCGATAATTCGATTTATTGAACCCGGCGTTGCTGGGATGGCAATAAAACGAATTGCTATGCTTTCGCATTTTTCACGCCAAAAATATACAACTGAGTTACTTATTAATGGCCGATATTCACTGATATTCTGCGAAATTTACATGTAGATAACTTTATTTATATTTATACGGTTAGTGTTTTATTCAAACTGTAAACTGTTGCTGCGAATACGAAATCGCAATTAAGCGTTATAAAAATTTTGTATGGCAATAAATTGAGTTTGCTCGTTAGGTGATTCGCGTAAAATGTGAGCCATTTTTTTTGCAATTTATAATTACGGAAACGCCGAAAAAAACTATTTTCACCGAAACGATATTCGGCGATTATTTTTAATTCGTCTATCGAAACATGTGTTACGTATACTCTTCTCTTCCTATTTCATATTATACCCAGATACGGTATAATTCACCACAAAAACAACACCAGCATCCTTAGTTGCCACGACCTTTTTATATCCTATATGTACAGTAGTACACTACGAATCTCTAAACGCTTTGTTAACCGTTGACATCGGTAGCCGTGATATATCGTTTCGCTACTTTCAGTACTCACTGTGACATCTACGGTAGGAACTTGGAACCGCAGTCATTCCCTTTATCAACCTGCATGTATTATTTACAGGAATCTGTAAAGCATGTAAATAAATATCGTTAGGTTTCGTCACAGGAGCGATTTTTCTGTAAACCACATGTGTCAATGGAATCACATGCTTGGAGTTACATAATGAACGTTTGTTAAATATAATAGTTTTTTATGCATCATTTGATAGTTAAAGGATACAAAAAGCAATGTGATATATGAAAATAGGTCAGATAAGTAGATGCATGCTTCAAATACTAGTTTTAAGCAAAAAAAAAAACGGTTTGAAATATTCACGCCGTATTGACAGTATAATATGTATTCCACCGAGCCGTAATGAAAGGGTTAATATTAGTGAGTAATTTTAATGCGCAGTTTCAAATATTCTTCTTCTTTGTGTCAGCGACGTCAAATTATTTCTGCCCAGTATCTGGCAACATCGACAGCCCATGTGTTGCCCAGTATTAGGTCTTGGTTAAATGATAGTTAAGATAGATAGATTAAGTCGAATGATGTTGGTAGATTGGTAGAATATGTGTAGCTTAAAATAAATGCGGATTTTATTAGATATATAAGCTTTTTTAAAATATATTTTTCAATATATATATATGGTAAACGACAGTTTTAACACTACATAATGTGATGTTTCATTAAAATTACTATGAATTTCGGAAGCTTATTTTTAATTTAAAAATCGACATTATTTATTATTTTAAATCAATACTGATTTACAAGATAAGAATTTAAATTTAGAGTCTTAGTACAATTTAGAAATCATTTTTTTAAAATGGAATATGGGCTCAATAGTCTCTTGTAAGCTGTACCGACAGAAATGAGTCTGAAAAAAAAGTTAAATATTATGACTATTGTTGACATTTTGTTTTGTAGGTCATGGGTTCCTATAACCTCATTTGAATTTTCTTCCTTCCAGTCGAATAGCTTACGACTGGCCATTGCTGAACCAATGATCTTTCACGGGTTTTCCATTTGCCTTATGCAAAATAGTAAGACTATTTACACTTCTCTTTTAATCTAGTAGACGTTGTACTTAAATCGATCTACGTAAAAAGTTTATTTTCACTTTGTTTTGCCGTATGTGTAATGTCATCCATAATCAAAAATGATGTCTCCTTTGATGTTCTTATACTGTTTAGTGAACATTTGACATTAAGTAAACAATTTCTGTACCTAAATCGATCTCTCACCCGTAAAATGCCATTCATTTTGTTTCAGCCCGTGAAGACCATATAAATTCATAGTAAATTCGTTTAATAATAAGGATGATGCGTGAATGTCGGGCTGTAGTCTATGTATTTGGCGGATGTTCTCACTGTTTAATGAGTCTTCATCATCACTATTATATCCATAGAAGATAAAATATAATATTTCACCTATGTGACTCTACTTTACAACAGTGATTTTTCACAAAATGACTTTCGCCTTCTAATTTAATAACAAATGTATTTTTGCAAGATGTTAGTCTCACACCATTTGTAAATTAATTTAACGATATTAAATCGTTAAATACTGTTAAGGTTCGTCATAGATTGAGCTCAGGACTTTTCGCGTGATGATCGAGTGTTTTAACCTCTTAGCCACCCCTCTAGGCGTGAGTAATTCAGGAAACAGTTAATGTTATGTTATTTCTTCTTATATGAGTGGAATCGGAGCAACTTGGTGGGGATAGAGACTGATACGTTATGGATTAATCTACTCAGGTTTACCGTCTGGTGCTAGTCTACAATTACGATTATTTCTCAATCCACCCACGAGTTTGCTACGCTACGCTATATATTTTACAAACGTTGCAAATCTATCAAACTATCTTTAATTATAATAATCCCTGATGAATATTAAAACTTATTATCTGTATGTAATTTAAACGCGAAGTATCCTTAGCTTATTTCCTAGTCGTAATGATCAGCAAAAAAATGATTGCATCTCAAGTAAAATTTTCCGGAGATAAAATAGTCCCCCAATCGGATCTCCGGGTGGGGACTGCTCGAGACAAAACAACCAAGACAAATAAGAAAAACCTTCAGCCAACAAGATATGTCACCTGGAATGTTCGAACATTACTGCAAAACGGCGCCCTAGACGGGAGTATTTGCAGTAAGTATTCGATTTTATGCTGAGCTGAAAAGGGTTGCGGAGGACCGAGAGGAATGGAGATCGAGATGCAAGATTCTGTTGCTGCAAACCAATCCACCGGATTGATGCTACGAAGAAGAATGATCAAAACTGAATATCGCAGCACGCGATGACCTAAGGTTTTTTTTTTATCTAGTTAATATTTTTTTACTACTGCAACAAATACCAATCAAATTATTGTTAAATGTTTCTATTTGCTACGACTTTTGTATAGTATTATAAAAATCGCAGCCCGTATTATACTCGTATGTATATGTTTTTTGCGCTTTCAAACACGAGTAATTACATGAAAGCAGGCTTTCGTTGGTTTCTTTAAATATACATACTTAAAGAAACTATACAACTATGTTAAGTATACCACGTATTGGCGTAAAGCTAAACGTAATACAGAAATATATATTAGAACAAATTTGAATTTAACATATATTTACTTAATAATTATTATACTTTTATTTGTTTAAATTGAAGTTTTTATTTCTATAAATTATTATGTGTAGCTTTCATCACAGAGTTTTGCAACAAAAAATTCGTCATTATCCTTCAATGACAATTTTTATCACGTTTGAAGGGTGATGATTGAATTACTTAAATTTAATTATCTCGTATTATTGATGAATGACATAATTCAATTCTTTATACACATTCAGAAGCGCAGCAATAACCATTGTAAATGAAATATATTTCAACAATTAATCCAAAAAAAATAAACGGTGCATGTGAGACTCGAATCGTAGCTTTATTGGTAAAGTGGCGCAGTGTTCAACGTGCGCGTAATGGACAAGTCTTGGGTTTGAATCTTGCATCCACTGTTTATTTTCTCCGATTAATTAATGACTAAATTAATGTCTTATAAGATGGCGTTATGTGTGAATCTGTGTGTGTATTGATTAGTCATTGAGTTTTAATTAATATTATCTCACTATCTTGTTATATGTACGATTATAAAGCATCCAGCAATGTTTAGATTTTAAATGTTAATGAAACATAAAAGTAATAAATAATGAAAGACTTACAAATAAATAAAGTAGAATATTTATATGATACTAACATCTTTACTTATTTTTACGTCATAACCGCTCTTAATGATTTAATATGACATAAACTCTTTCGCATCGATTGTCGGCATATGCCGTCATAAATTTTTTCGACCGTTGACATCGGTAGACGTGATATATCGTTTTTATACTTTCCTTGAATAGTTTTTAATGCATCATCTGATAGCTAAAAGATACAAGAACCAATGTGATATATAAAAAAAGACCAAATAAGTGCATTTATGCTTCAAATAGTTTTATAATTGACAGTTAAATTGTATTCAAACCCAGCCGTAATGAAAGAGTTAAGGTGTCAATTCATGGTGATAAGTAATACTCGTATAAGCTTTAATAATATCTTTTAATGATTTTGCCAATAAACCCATCCAAGTTCACAACTATTGGGGAATATTTTGTTGAAGATATAATCAATACTTCTTATGGAGGCCAGGTGAGATTAAGTACGTGCTTATGTAAACAATATCACTACATTATTGAACGCATTGAAGTATTAACCAACGAATCATAAAAGTGGCCGTCGTATGTACAAGTAATAAAAAAGAAAGAAGATTTTATTACACAGTTAAATAAACTTAATTAGATCTAAACGTCTGGATATAAATTAGTGCATATCTGATTTAAAAAACGTTTATAATTCAATCGTAATAGAAATCGAATAATCAACAAGACTGTCAATCACACACACAGTAATGGATTAAAAAATGTTTGAATTTCAATTAATCTTGAAAGTTTCCGTGACTCTTCACTCACATTGATGGAAACATTGCACCAGCGTGCGATTGCAACTCTTGGATATTTGTGATGCCTCGTTCGTTGAAATCTTTGGCGTTGAACGCAGATTTTCCCCTCTCCACATCCGTTGGGTAGAGCGGCTATCTGAAGTCTTTAGAGGAAAAATTACTATGGAAGGCTAACAGTGAGGTGGGGGAACAACTGTTGGTAAAGTAAGGGGTGGGTTCCTCTTTCATTTTCATATAAATACTGAATTCTCTAAGCAATATCCAGTACTGCCTTGTCAGTTGAAGTGTTCATTGTTAAGCATTTGTGAACATATTGGAAGGTTAACAAATCATTATATTATTATTATTAAATTAATGCGTACCGGATTCTCGATCAGACTTAGCTTGTTTTATCCCGCTAAATATAAACATATAACTTAAAGTTTATTTACATTCAAACGAAAATGTACTAATTTACTAAATTATAATATGACTAAAACTAATGTAATATGGTAATGCATACATATTTCAAACACATTTTACTGCTTAGAATAAAAAGAGTTCAATATACGAGTACGATATTCTTTAGAAGCACTGTTTTTCTATATTAACATTGTTGTACCTTTGAAATATTAAATAGACAATATTTTTAAGTTGTTTTAACATCAATCATGTTGAGCAATTGCTAATTACAGAAAAGAAGACCACGGTTTCGCACTAACTGTTTAGTAAAATAAATGATTTTGATTTAATACGTCTACAGGTGTATTTTTAAATTTAATTATTTTATTCCTTATCGAATTTCAAGTTTTACGATTATAGATTTATACTTGGAACTCTTAAATATTTTGGACATTTAATAACAGTTTGTATATTATATATATGTAATATTTAAATTAATTAAATATATACAAAAACCTTTTTTACAGCTCGTAGCCATCATGATGAAGATTGCCTGTGTAGTTCTTGTGTGCTTCAGTAAGTATTTATTTCATATTTTTTATTATTATGTTTGTCTTAACTATTATTATTTGACGTTAAATGCTTAAAGCACCGTACCCTCAATAATTTTTTTTTGACTGAGATTATATTCACGTAGTTAAAGTACTGCATTTAATTTCTTAATTATCGTCAATAAGCGTGTGATAGTATGTTTTATGATGTAATCAAACTCAAAAGAAGTTCACTATTTACCAGCGATAATGTCTTTATCGTTCATATCCGTGTTAATTGTATGCATAATTGCTCTATGAAACGGTTACATATTCTCGCTAAACTTGATCTCGAAATCTGTATAACTAATCATTCAGTTAATGTTACTTCCTCAAAGAAATGCGTAGCCTCTGTCAATTGATTCAAATATTTTTATTTTTTAAATACATAAAAGAAAATATCGTCAGAGAGCGTAAAGAGAAATCTACTTTGTGATTCCATGATACCTTCCCTATTATGGATGTCTAAGTGTCAATTACACCTTATACCATTTAGGAATTTTATACAAAACATTGCAAACTGCCTTAATTAAATCACCATCAATCGTATCAGTTGAATAAATACAATATTATGTATTTTTGTGACACTCAGTTTCAAAGAAACAATAAAATATGTAAACAAAGTTTGCTTACGATAGACTCGATGGAGCTCGAAACATGTACAATCACTTAAAAAGAAATGTTAAATAAAACTTGATATTTTTAATTTGTTAGTTTTTATTATAAAATTAATATAAAATTATAGACAAACTGGGTTATTAAAAACAAATCATCTTTAGCCAGTGTTCGTTGTTTGCTGTAAGTAAAACTTATCATCTGTTTGCAAAGAACTGCCCTCTGAATTCAACATTTTTCTGTTATTTATTCAATATCATCAGTTCATGTAGCAAATGATTCATCAACTAGCGACATCTTATTTTCACTGACAAGGTGGTGTTTTAGAACTGTATAAGGCACCAGTCTGTCAACTTTTTAGCACGACAGTCGCGTGCTTTGCCATTTTCCATGCTATTTGGCAAAGAGATAGACTTTCGTTCGAGTTTTTGATTAGCGTAGTACTATTGATTCGTCAGGCCTCTCGATGCTGTTTGATTCAAAGCAGAAGTAATTGGTCCAATTACTGCAGCTGAGCGAGGAAATGTGACCGAGCGAGATGAAGTGCAACAAGTCGAGCACGGCAATGTAATGACCGCCCATTATTAATGTCTAGTAAGACGTTATCGAGAATGACATAAACATTACGGGAAGTAGTATTTCACGACAGACGACAGATCGTTCACGGTCTGATTGGTAATTTTAACATAATGATTCGTCAAAAATGTATAAATTTTAAGTGGCATTTTTACGTGCATTAATATAAATACGTTAATAATTGATCAAATTACTTTTTACTCGTTTTTATTTTTGTATTACGTTATTATATATACATTTAGCTTTTGTTGTTCTTCGATATTATGATATAATAAATGGGAGAAGTTAATTTCTACATATTTATTATTTTATTTAAAGATATAGAAAAAAACAAATATTGTAGCATGCAAATGTATTCCATATTACTTTCATTGGTTGATATTTATGTATTTGGATCATATCATATTGGTATATATATGCTCTCAAACTGGAGCATATCATCATATATATGCCCGAAGGTTCATATGGGAACATACTCGTACATGCTTTTTGTTGGCTTCCAGGAGTAAGTCCATGGATTTATAGATTTTTAAAAATATTTATCTGTTCTTTGATCAGGGTTTTTAAGAAGACCAAATAAAAAAAAAGGTTGTCCGACGCAACCCATAGTTATATCTTCTTCTTTCCATTTCCGTTCCATATATGAAAGCCTGTTATATCAGCTGCCACTGTTCATTTCGTTCTAGGACATATTTGCATCTGAAGGTTCACTTGGGAACATAAATGGTTCCCGACAACCTCCAATAGTCCTAATACTTGAACAAAGTGTCGCTATAGTATCCGAGACAAACTTTTTGGATGATTTATAATTCGTTTTATTTTAAAGAAAACGACATTCATGAAGCCTAGATTATTTTGTCCTAATTGGAGATTCAACCATATACCTGTTGTAAATCTTAAGTGTACTAAAGACTCGTGTCTCTTCTTCAGGTGTTGTCGTTCTGGCCAAGCCTCCTCAGCAAAAGAGGAAGGAGTACGACTACGACTTCGACTTCACGGCACCTGCACCAGCAGCATCAGCTTCAATCAACCACTATGAAGGCTACGTCGGCCACTCGGCGCCATCCAGTTCAGGATCCAAGAAGGGATACAGCGTGGGAAGCGGTCTGAGATCCATCGCTCAAGGATCAGCAGACCAAGCCAACACTGCGGTGTTCAATCAGCACGCAGCTGGAAAGCAGGCGGCTTATGTCGCTAAGAACACTCTGGCTCAAGCGGCTGCTCAGGCTTCTGCTACAGCTCAGGCGGCATTAGCTGGAAAGGAAGTGATCGTCAGCGGCTTGGAGCAGCAAGTTCGTGATGCTAAGGTTGCTCTTGATGGTGAAAGCACTCAATTGCAGTCAGCCAACAGAGCCGCTGCTGCAGCAGCCGCTGCTGCCCAGCAATCTGTCCATCAGGTAAAAAAATTAAACTCATATGTTACCACCATCTTCTTCCTAGTTTCATCAGGAATTCACTATGAATGGGAGGTGTTAACGGGATAAGTTTCATATACCACCAATATTGATTAATAGGCTATGACTGCCATTTTACGTTGAGAGATTGAATTCACGCAAGCCGGTGGTATTTTAAAGCTTAGAAATCGATTAAACAACTTTTATTTTAATCTCCGTCGGGAATTGAACTACAACATTCGGTTTGCAAAGTAAACGCTTTAACCACTATGCTATACTCACCGGTATAGTTACAATATATGCAATATTATGATTTTCACAACATGAATATTGACTAGGAATTTTTCCACGTTGTTATAACACCATATGATCACACTTGGAAACCAGTGCTGCGCTTTTTAGGATAATTTATTATTTAAAAAAAGTGTAAAAACAAGTAGAAAGTCAACGTTAAATCGTATTTTTTTTCCTTAAATCTCGTAGATAATTACTAAAGTCTGAGCTTGAAGCGGATAATTTAATTAGCATTAAATGTGCTCTGCACAATCACAAAAGAACTGATGTAAGGGAACATAAACCTAAGCTGTCTGGGTTTAAAAATATACCATAGTAAAATTTGTATAGGACCTTAAAATTGGCTTTCAGAATTCATCAATTTCAGCCATTAGTAGGTTGTAAAATAATAATATATGTTTAAACAATACAGCTTATTTATGTTTGCTAGTTACGCATGTATTTCAATTATTAAGTTGCAAATTCAACAATAATACAGCACACCAAGAGTGAAAAATATATCGATCAAAACGAACAAAGGAAGAATAAAAGAAAATTAATTTAATTTCTCTTTCATATTTTCGTAACCAAATTTTCAAATTATTCTATTTACCAGAATATTCTTATTTCGTAATTCTATTTTTATTCAAAAACTTTCAAAAGAAAGTTGATTAAGTACATAATAAACCTTTTCTTACACATATTTGCTTATCATGGCACTTATCGATGTTCACGATACCGTGCATTTAAAAAAATGAATTTAATTATTTTTATTTTCACACTGATGCTCCATTAATAGGTATATCATTTTCTAACAAAGCATAGTAATCGTGAATAAAAAAGAGATATTTCATAGCAAATAATTACATTTTAATTATATCATCAGTATTCGTTAAAAAACTTCAACCGGAAATTAAGGTTTTAATTAAAATATTGTGCTTAATAAATCCTCTTCGATCATCTGCCTTCCGCATCCAGGCCACTTCCGCTATTATCCCAGTACATCTTGCAGGGGGTCGGCCAATGCTTCGTTTGCCAGTTCTTGGGCGTAATACCTAATACGATTGCAATAATGTATATGCTCCATATGATTTCACTAAAAAATATTTCTTTTGATCATAGACTTTCACATATTTCCGCAAAGTAATAGTTAATGTATCTAGAATCTAGATGATGAACTAGGAAATGCTCTCGTGATTTATTACAGCTTCCGTGTGTGTACTCGATGTACTTGTATTACTTATTAATCCGGTTCAAACAAATACTCGTAGATAATATCCAAAATATTATATAACTTTATAAGATCGACATCATCATCGGTCATTTCATCACCATATTTTTTCTTCTCACACCAATTAGATAATTGGTGTCCGAGTCTTCACTCTTCACTGTTAGATCATTAGTAACAATAGTTTCTCTGACTAGATCAATTTATTAATTAGTTCATTGAATCTTATCCTGATGTACACGTTATTTTTCATGCTACCAGATAAATTAATTATCATCGTTTGCACAACCGCTCCCTAACTGAAGTATATGGTAATCACAAAATACCGTCATCTCTTGCGGTATCTGAAGAACATATTCAGGTTTGAAAATCGTCTGTTGACCGAATATAGTGCGGAAGGCTATCGTGTCTACTACACATTACATCATTATTTTTCACAAATTCAAACCATCGCACTCTCTATATTCTTCACAAGCGTGTCTTCAAAACTTAATTCTTTGGCTACATTGAATTTTAGTGTACTGCCAAGACAGCATTTTCATTTCATCTAGCACAGCTGTTAGCCTTATAGTACATTAATTTCCAAGATAGATAATAAGACTTCTTGCAGACTCTCTCTCTCTCTCTCAGTGACTTGTACGCTAAGATATCTAAAATTCTAGGCCCTCTCAATAGTCTGATCCTTTGTGGTAAATACCTGATTTGCGTCTAATTGTTAAAATTTAGTTTTATCAATGTGTTTCAATTAAAAATGAAAGACGTTGAGATAAAATATTTGCTTTAACATATTTTGTTTGCAGGTGAACGTAATCCAAGCTGCTTTGAACCAAGCCCAGGCTACTGCTGAACACGCTGCTCAGTCAGCTGCTGACGCTGCTGGAGAAGCCGCTTCCCAACTGGCCATGGTTGGCCAGGCCAAGCAGAGACTCGCTGCTCTCTCAGACCAACTTCATGGAGCCCAGATCGACCTCGAGGCCACTCAAGCTGCTGCCTTCAACGCCCAGGTACGACAAAAACCTAAACTACAACAGCAAACATCAGAACATTACTGAATAGTCTCAGTATCTCAAAAACATCAGACAATTCATCATGAAAAAGGACCTGCATTAAGTGTATTTGTAAGTCATTCTTTATGTAAGTATGTGGAGACATACAGAGGTAATCGCATCTACGAGTAAAATCCCGCTCCAAATGTCCGGCCAGCTGTTTTTCTTTGAACTATCGGAGTTGCTATGTTATTTGCCAACATTAAGTAGCAAATTATATAATAATTAGAAATTATTAAGTGATTTTACAGATTGCATGACTTCTTGGATCTGAACTAAAGTCTAATTTTCTTTTTAAGCAATGGTGTTAATAGTATGGTAAACTTTGTATTCAACACCTCATATGAAACGCATCACCTCTCCATGAATTTGAATTTGTTAATAATTATTTCAGATAGTTTTGAAAGCTGCAGGTAGCCATTATATTTTTTACATCAGTTGGCAGATCTAGATTTTTTTATTTTAGATATTTACCTCACTCCTTGACGAAGACGATAAAAATAGAATAATTAATTATACTATTTAATACGAGAGTATAAAGATACAGGGCGAAGAAAATGGTTCTTTCTTTCTATTGTTACAATTTTGATCGTCTTCCTAAATAGTTGACAAAGATTTGTACGAATAATTGACTCAAAAGAATTTTCATATTACTGTAATATACACAACATTTAATTATTTGAACTTTGATTTCTCAGAAATGAAACATGATTTATTTACATGTATTTTATGAGAAGACGTAATCTACGAGCACATTTAATTTTAAATAAAAAATTAATATTAATAAAAAATAAATGATAAATATATTTGTGGCAACCTCTATTCTACTTCCTACCTACTTACAGAAGCGACATGTCACCAGTTATTTATGCTGGAAATATTCTTAATTTTGGGAACTTATTCGTTAAATAGATATATTTACTTTGAATACCAAATTAATATGCTTAATTTCTAATTAAATGGTATTTATAATATTCGTTAATGAAAGTTAGTGTATGTAATGTAGATTCAATCTGAATCACGTTCGTTTCAAACTAGTTGTTTTGCAAGCTACTTCCTTAATGCAACTAGTACATTATTTTGCAATACATTTCGATGTCCAGCAACGGAGTTTTCTTCCTCATATTATTTGAATCGCAGCACTTCCTACCACCTGAATTACTGCGCGTAAATGCTATCGGCGTTTAAGCTACTAAACTGAGAACCTACCTCATAATAGCCTGCATTATTATGTAACGTGGAAATTGTAAAGCTTTCGTCGAACACGTTTAAAACTAGATTATTTTATTGGTAAGTAGCTGTTTCAATACGTAATAGTGTATCATACACAACTCAAAAGCTTTAAGTCTTTGAATGGTGTGTTTCTGTTCACGTTTGCTTAAAAACAAATATATTAATTTAAAATAGAGAAAGATGTAAGGCAGGAATATTTTTTAAAACTTATTTAGTACTAATGAAGTGAAATAAAAATATTTTCATTTAAAGCTGTGCCGGTATAGAGAAGCAAATGTTTTAAGCGCCTTATTCAGAGTCATGACTAAGAAAGGACACCAATTATCTTGTAGCGTATACATATCATCTCTACTTTTTTGGTACGAGTATTCGAAGTATCATATAATAATATTAAGTGGGGTTAACAGCAGTGCCATGCCTGGAACAGAGAACTTCGGGTAAAAGACAGAGACAAAAATCCTACAAGCTTTTCTAAAAGATGACTCCACTTCATCAGTTTGATTCATCTTTCCATATCCGTCATCGTATCACTACAAATCGCCACCAATTTGTTCTGTTCTTCTGTCAACTGCCACTGTCTATTCCTCATTTTAAGAAATATCTGCATCTGAAAGTTCACTTGTAAATATAAATGGGTCTCGACGACCTCCAGAGCAGAAGTCAGAGTACTTGAAAAAGGGGTAGCTGTACTATCAAAGGAATATTTTTGAGTGATTTGTTGATCGGATTTTTTAAGCAAATCGGATGATTAACCCAAAAGCCTGGACGATTTTGTTCTTAATGGTAGCTCAATCTAAGAATCTGATTCATATGTATGATAAATTATACCGTAACTTGTGTAATCGTATGTGATTAAATGTGTTATTTTCTGCAGTCCGCCGCCCAGACCGCCCAGAACAACGCTGCCAATGCCGCCGCTAAAGCCGCCATTGCCGCCGCCGCCATCGAGCCCAAAGGACACAGTGAACCAGCCCCTGTGGCTCCCTCAGCCGGAGGTCACGGAGCCTCATCAGGCTCTGGAGCCGCGCACTACGACGACTACAGCCAGCTGGGCGCCTCCGATGACGGCAGAGTGGAGTACGGATACAAAGCCTCGTCGAGCTTCCAGTACTGATCACCGCAACCAACGAGGAGACTAGAATTAAGAGCAAACTGACGAGCTGTTGTTTTAGTAGTCCGTTAACGCATTCAAACTTCAATTCATCAGACGTCTTAACTATCAATATATTCGCGAATTCGACTTGAAAACGATCCTGCGTAATTTGAAATATTTTGATAATATTCCAATTGTACTTGTGACGAGTACTACCAGACTTTCATTTAATGTTATAGTATTTTATATCATTAAGTGTGTTTATCAATTGTTTTGTAAATTGTTGTTTAAAATATTGCAATACAAGCTTAGGTAATAACGCATTAAGAGCGATACAGTACAGTAACTAAAAATGCGATTTTTTAAATGATTACTTACAAAAAAAACTGGCATTCATTACTCTTAATAAATCATGATCTTGAGTTTCATACGGTAATTTTTAGTGCGAAAATGTATTGATGGTAAATTTTTATTACCACTTTCATGTCTCGGTGAAATTAAATGTAAATCTCTTTGAGATGTTAATTGGTTTTTGCCGATGTCGCAAGTGTCAACGGTGATATTATTGCCACGTATTTGCTAATATTATCACAATCAATACAGATAAACATCTGAAGACATTAATCACTTAGATTTCGAATGCTATTAATCGTAGCATTTTTTTCGAGTCATTGCGCATTTTCACTAAAAAGAAACCTTCTTTTTGAAGACACTCTTTATACAATAACTTTCTTCGGATTAGACTTTCTAGTTCGGAATACACATTTTTATAATTAACTCATAATAATGTTGAATACACAAAGCAAAAGAAGTGAGCAAATACGGCAAACAGTTAATGGTGTCAAGAATTGGAAATCGGAGCATCGGGTTACTAACCCAGCCTCAAAAAAGACCGTCAATTACTTTACGAAATTGTAGATATAAAAAGTATTATTTGTTAGTTATATGTTCTCCTGAAGATGTCTTTACCACTCCTAATTTGGAGTAGATATCGTGTTTTGAGAGTCAGAAATAGATATACCGGAACACAATTTTTGTATATTTCTTACACGATTCTGATGTTTTGAAGTTTATAAAATGTCGATCGGATTTCAAAACATCGCTGCGATTGAGATTTTTAATAAGATTGTTATTTAATTTTAATACTTGTCACAGAACATATCCAGTTCTGAAAAGTTGTACTTTGTAAAGCCTTTTAATTTCTGTGTAAATGTGATAACATCCAACAATAATCCAATATGGAATAACCTTTATTGTAATTTACCCAATTGTATCATAATATTGTTCTATATATTTGAATATCTGCTTGAGCTTAATTATCATTTTGCCATATAATAAACAAATGCAAACTGAATCTGCAAATTTAAAGTAGCAGAGAATAATGAATTGTATATAGCTCCTCTTTTCTACATTAACAGTAAAAAACTGTATATGTATAATAACGTGATAAATTGTGTTGTTGAATGTTTTTGGAAGAAGATTGTTATACATATTGTTTGATAAATAAAAAATGTTTTAAAACCTACTCTTGATTTTTAAATGAAACCCCATACATACGAATACGATACAAACTTGTAAGTTCTACAAATTTATTATGAATGGAAAAGATGTAGCGTCGTGGTTTATGAGCAGTTCGTGGAGGACTTTGTGTATCCAGGTCTGGAGCGCGACTGCCCTTGGCTGTGCATGCACATGGTCATGGTTGGCCGCATGACAGCATGGTGTTGCCACAACCTTTTAAAACTTCTAAGCCGAATGTTTTTAATAAACTTAATGATTATGATACATATTTACATTTTTAAAAATAAAATCTGACGCGATGTTGATTTTTTTTATTAATAATATTATTAATTAACGAGTATTGCCAGACTTTAATTTAATGTTATGGTATTATATATTATTCAGTGTGTTTACCAGTTGTTTTAGTGCCCTTTCGGGATTACTCTGAAAGAGGATCTAGCCATGTCTAGACACGCCCAGGGGTGGAATATATGGAGGTCCCTTAACAGACTTCGGACCGGAGTATGTAAGACGAGAACACAAATGAAAGCCTGGCAGTTACACAGCGGACCGACTGAATGTGAGTGCGGCGTGGAGCAGACCCTGTCCCACCTTCTGTAGTGAGCGCTGTATCCGAGTAGCAGCACCCTCAAAGACCTGATGATGGCCGGGAGTAACGCCATCGACGTCGCCCACTTATGGGCAGACAGGATCTAACCCTGTTGTTTCCGACACGATTATATATACATAATACAAATTTAAAAAGCCCAAAGTTGGCGAAATTTCATACACTTTTTCAGATCAACATCTTTTTACTTAATTAGCTCAATCCTATAGAATTGATCTGATATCGCAAACGTGTATATGCATGTTGAATTTGAGGTCAATAAAGTAGTTAGAAGTAGTAGCGTGAAGTAGTTTTACGCGATTATTTTAGACGATCAATCTTCGACTTTTAACGATATTTTTATTATTAAAATAGATTCAATAAATAATATGTGGAATGAGTTTTTTACGCGCCACTTTCTGGAACCAATTATTGCGTAAAAAATAGAGAACTATTCGAAATGATGCAAAAAAAAACTGCATAAACATAGAATAATATTTCAAATAATGGATAGTACAAAAACCGTTACTTGACTTAATACCGTTATTAGAAATATAAGTGCAGAATATTTTACATTCTCTATTGGTAATAAAAAAATATTATCTAAAATATTACATATTAAAAAAAAACCTTTATATATTTTTTTAATATTTAATATTTTAACTACATACATATAGGTAAACGTATTACGGATTATTTGATTATTTTATTCAGCAACCATTCCGAGTTGCTTGTTTCTGAGCGAGTTATATAAAGCTTTGGTTATAAAAACATAGATGTCGTTAACAGTTAAAATATATAGATATCGTAATTATAAAATAATCATTTTATTTATCATACTAAACAAAAAAGGTTTGCATATTCATGTTTCACGTATGATAGCAACTATTATTCCCAACTAAAGAGGATGTATTTTTAGTTTGATTCAACCAAAATAACATACTGCATCTATAATTTCTATCATAAATAATATAGTATATTGCCTACTACTACCCAATTAATTATCATATCGGATTCTCATTTTTTCAGGATACAGCAAAGTATACTTTTTGCAATTTTTGTGATTATACTTACGTTACATGAGACTTAAAAAGTTTGTTTTATTATTAAGTAACTGATAAAACCAAGCCAAAAATTGTATTTGTATCAGTAAAATTGCTTTTTTTTATATATATTTAATTGTTCTAAATAAAAGCAATGAAAATGCACTTATAAACAATAGTTACGCTAGTGATATCAATGTACAAAACTTAAGATATAGTTTTTTTCAAATAAAATACAATTTTAAAACACGTAATCATTTTATTTCATAAATAATAACATAGATGAGCAAATTATTAGGTGTGTTGTCGTATATTAAATAAATACATAAGGATTCTTTGTTCTGAGATAATTGAATCGACTGAAAAATACTGTTCACCTACCGATCATGTAACATTTAAATTGATAACTCGCAATTCTTAGGGAATCTGCATAATTAATTATAATTTAATTTACATGTAATACATTCTCGTACATAATATCTTTTTATGAAATATATTATTTTGAAACCATTCGCATACATTTTTTAAATCTATGTATGCCTAAGTGTTTTCGTTTGATTTTAAATAAAAATAAGTTTTAAAGATTGAAAAATAATTATATTTCAGTACACTTATGCCTATACATAAAAGTAATTTATATTTTTCACTGAAAATACACGGTAAAATATATAGAAAAAAATAAGTAACTAAAAATATATTTTTTGCTTCCATTATTTTTTTATGTGTTTTTAACATTTCCTAAAAAATGTTCTACTAAATACGTTAAAAAATGTTTACAAAAAACAAATATTTTTAATTTTAATGGTCTTAGAATGGTGCATATAGGATAGTTTAAAAAAATATGATACTATTTGTGTGACAAAATCAAATTTCGGTTTCTAAAAATTACATTTGATAGTAAAAAGAAAATCTTATTTTATTATAATATTCACCACCGATACCCAAATAACTGTCACCAAATTTACAGAAAATAATCGGCCATAAATGTTTCTAAAATAATATTTAAAATAAAATATTAATTAATAAAACCCACATTCAAAAAGAATACAAGTTATGTAAAAAAAGGTTTATCTTAATTCTAATGCTACTTAAAAAAATTCGGCTATTTACAATGTAATATCTATCATATACTTATAAATATAAGTTATGCTCGTAATGTTTATATTATTCGTGTCTACATAGACACAAAATAGTTTTCGATTAATGTATAATTACTATAGTAACTTGAATATTACTTTGTAAAGTAAATCAAGAACTAGTACTTAGGCACATTATCTAATTATATAAAAATGCGAATCCTCGCTGGCATTTTAAAGATTATGAAAAAAAAAAACTTAAAAACTAGGCAATAAATATAAAAATCACTCATTAATATATTATGTACATAACATTCACCAATATAATAAATGTATATTACACTTTAACCATGAACTACTTGGTATAAAGTAACAATAAACATATTTATTTTTTATTTAGATTATTGTGATCAGGTTGTTTAATTCATTTTAAATAATTTTAATATTATTTGAATACTTTAAAAATACTTCAAAATATTAATAAGTATAATATTTTGATTAATTTTTAAACTACTTGTAATTTAAATATGTAAGTCATATTAATTTAACGTCTAAACAAGTCTTTCTTTTACTAAATGAAAATGTGCCCTTTTTAAATTATCGAGAAATACACGAAAACCGACATACCTTCGTATTATTAATTAAAAAAAAACATTAGTAATGTTCATATAAATCTGATACTGATCATGCAAAGTCTCGTTGTTTTTGGCCTAGGATGGCTTGGTCCATCTTTTTGATAGTCGATTGAACATCTTCTTGCAATCTTCTCATCTCTTCTTCGCTAATTTTCACCGGATACACGACATGCATTCTGTCAGTTTTAGTTTCCGGTTCTACATTATCAATAACTTCTTCGCTGGCTCTTTCAGTTCTGTGCCTTTTGTTGACGTCATCTTCAAAGCTCAGTGTTGACTGTAAAGTTGTTGAATTCGTAGTTGAAATTACTTTAGAATTGTAATCTGGACGTTTTCTTCTCACATTTCTTTCAACACTTGTGCTTTTTTCCACACTCTTTTCAGTGCTTGTTGATGGTCTATAAGAAGTTTTTCTTACATATTTTGGAGTAGTAGTAGTAGTAGTAGTTGTTGTAGTCGTAGTAGAAACATCAGGTTTAATGTATTCATTAGAATTTTTTAAAACTTCTTTGCTTCTACTAGCTATTAATTCAGTTGCGTATGTTGGATTTTGTCTATATTTTCTGTTCTTTTCTGCTCTGTCTTCTTTTTCAATTGCTAAGTTTTCCAGTTCACTGACAGTGCTCGACAAAGCATTAACTTCGTTTACGTCTACAGGAGAGAATAATGTGCTTCCTCTGGCTTTTGGCGAGTATGTGCGATTAGAGTTAACTTCAACAATTTCTACTTTTGGCAAAGACATGTGAGATTGCGTCTGTAAAATTTTAACGGCATCTTTTACGCCTTCGGTGTTTTCCGTGATTGTTGATTTTGCAATGTTGTTGTTCGGATCTTCGCTTTGAGTTTCTTTTTTGTAAGATGAGAAGAAAGTGAGAGCCTTCATCAGCTGGTAGCTTTTCGAGATGGGTATGTTGGAATCGTAGAGATTTCTGGTATTCTTACAATCGACATAGAACCACCAGTTGCATTTCAGGATTGTTTGGTCGAAGAGAGTCGATTCCGGACACAAGAACGACTTCATTATAAGACCGTCATCTGTCAGGGCGCAGACGTGGAAAACCTGGAACAAAAAATAATACCAATGAACCATGTATAAAATATTTATCTACTAAATGTTCAATGTTCCCTTCCGGTTCACTAGAGGCATTAATCTGCTACATGTAAGGGCATCAAAAACCATCTACGGTTTCTATTCTCCTATGTTGAGAATATGTAGACTGGTAAACTCCTCTAGTGACTTGGACTTTTTCGGGCAGGACCTTCCGCATTTCGCAGATCCCTCTACTTATGTGCGAGTTGTCTGTTTTATTTACTCATGTTCATGTTTTGTACAAATTGATTGTCTTAGCTTTAAGTATTTATTCTGTTTTACCATTTTCTTGATTGTATTTTCTAATTTGTAACGTTATGTATTGGCGTAGGCCGTTAATAAACAAAATAAATAAAGCAAGAGTTTTTAAAATTTTCAACTGCAATAAAATAATCTTCAAGGTATATTGACAAGAAAGAATCTATTGTTACAAAATATTTTTGGGCTGGTCGAGTAAATTAAATAAACATCTTGTTCATTGCAATGTCATATTTTATAATAATGGTTACGGCTCTTGACATCAAAAAATCATTAAATTTGAGTCAGCTAAATGTCAAGCATCATCACCTCTCTTGCGAATGATTGACAGACGGTAAACATTGACAATAAAGACATGATTCTTGTGTACGAGACGATTAAGAAATTAACAAAATACCAACGTGGGCGTCGTGTTAATGTTTAACACTCGTACTACACATGAGTTTATAATTAAATCAATATTTTATCAATTATAATACGAATTAAATTTTACTATATTTTGCTGGGAGCAAAAAGTAAAATACGTTATTTTTAAAATGGTCTTAATTTTCTTTTAGAAATATTCATGTAATGATTGACGTATTATAAAAGAACATTTATTTGAAAAGGAATACCATTTTTTGCGTCGTTTATCATATTTATCTATTAAAAAATTGAACTTTTAAAAATATCGTGAAAAACAATATTCACTTTAATACTAAATTTAGGCTTGATTTATTGATTGTGTTTAATATTTAAAAAGATTTTAAATTTAAGGTAAGTGAATGTAGAGAATATGAATGGGATTTTTTTTCAACTGTGACTCTTATCCTGTTTGTTCATTCAAATATTAATAAAATAATATTTATTTCCATAACAAATAAAACATACTTCTGATACGTGACATTGGTTTATAGATAGCTTTATTAAATTTGCTTAAAAATATAAAACTTACTATTATATCGGCTTAAAATTAAAATATTCGTACCTCCCATTTTTATGAGGCCGAAAAAAGCATTGAAATAAAATAAATAATTTAAAATTTAATTTGTATGGAAGAAAATGATTAATAAAATGATTCGCGATGTCATTATGATTTAGTTGCTTCAGTTTTTGTTCCCTTATTGCAATTAAATTAAATTTTCATAATTAAATAAATCAATTGGTGTAATAATCGACCACCACTGTCCTCTACTTCGTTATTCTGACTGTCCCATGGATAGTGCGTTGATAAGTTCCACTACAAGTTCTAGCGTGGGCCTCTGTTGATACACCAATGCTTATGGATTTGTGTCCCAATAACCCCTTAGCACGGTTTCCATTCTATGCTTCAAACAATAAATTAGCATATTTAACGCCTAACATTTTTCTTCCGCGTCGTATAGACCAGAGCTCGAAAAACTTTTTTCTTTTTGTAAAGAGAGCTAAATATAAATAAGTTTACGCACAATCATGTACACCTTAACCATTTTTAACGATACATTTGTTCCGGCAAATGGCGGTTCTAAAAATCAAAATATCGCACAAAACAGTACCAAAAACCTATGAGAAAACAAAATCAAATTCGTGTAAAAATACTAATTTTTCTTTTCTTTAATGCTCATAAATTACTATTACAAAGAAATTTGTGTGTATGTGCATAATTTATATTCACTGCTTTCAATTTTGATTCTGATTTTTTAAATTTGGCTTTAGTCTTAAGTTTGATCGAACACATAAGACGAAATTTGGGGGAAAATCGTGTAACAACGATTACTTGTTATCGCATATATAAAAGTAACGGTGCCCCGTCCGAAAATCACGTAAAAAAGTGTAAGACGTATTGCAAATATTATCGATTAGTTCATTTTAATCAAATTTGGTGGTAAGTTAATATTTTCTCACGAAAAAAACATTAACAAAGAATCTCTTTAAATAATAAATTAATGCTTTTTATAGTCTTATAAAGTTGTCAGATTATTTTTACACTTTCAACATTCTTTACAATATTCAAAATGTCATTCTTCACAAGATCCACAGATCACCATTTGGTGATATTGTCTTGTATGATTTTAAAAGAAAAAAATTTAATCGTAGAGAAATATGGTTGTTTTCACGTAACGAATGACCAAAATAATGAAACTTGTATAAATATCGTGCAAACCTTAAAAAAATGTCTGTTGTCAGGACTTTGGTATAATTTTTTTTCTTTAAGAGGTTTTGGAAATTTAATTCAAATATATCATTAGTTTGGAAATCAACCTTAAGCGTAATGCTTCGTTAAGATATGTTCAAGACGGGATATGGTTCAAGAGCCCAACTTTTCGGACTCCTGCTTTAGAATTAGATATCATCAAATAGTTCACAAAACACACATTCTGTAAATGAACACTTTGATCTTTAATCACTGTCAAATATTTACAGTTTAAAGAGTTTGAAAGTCACCTATAAATGCGTATCACATTTTAAGTGTTACTTTCATACTGTTTTAATTCGGAAAAGTATGTCCATTTACGTTAAAATTTAAAAGTTAAATATTTTGAACCGTGAAAATAAGTTTGCATTCATTTAACTATCAAAACCACACGGCCCAAATCAAGAAGAAGTTTCCTACAGTCGACAACGGAACTGGTGATACCTGAGGCCAAAGAGTTGCCCCGAAAGAGGACCTAGCCCCTGGACACGACCAGGGGTGGAATATATGGAGGTCCCTTAACAGATTTCGGACAGGTGCAAGACGAGGACACAAATGAAAGTCTGGCAGTTTTACAGCGGACCGACTGAATGTGACCGCGGCGTGGAGCAGACCCTGTCACACCTTCTGGAGTGTGTGCTTTGTCCGAGTAGCTGCACCCAGGAAGACCTGATAATGGCCGGGAGTAACGCCATCGATGTCGCCCACTTTT